>CM023104.1:5443896-5901396 GCA_013103745.1 Gardenia jasminoides | reverse complement strand
AGCACATAAAGATTCCTCAAATCCTCCACCTAGAGTTCACCTCAACTCATCTACTTAAAGTTAGGGTTTTTGAACAACCCATCACTAAATCTTGCTTAAATAACTAAAGACTACTTAGATCTACCCAGGATCCAACAAGATAAGTATGTTTTACCACATTACTTTCTCCCAAGCAAAACCCTAGAAGATGAAGCCCAAGATTTCTTCCAAATTCTCCACTAATCAACCTTCTTCTTCCAAGATTAAACAGGATTCATGGTGGGTTTGAAGTTGTGAAGCTTGATTGCAAGGCTGGAGTCAAGAAATGGAGAGCTTTTTCTCTTCCCATTCCTTGAGGGAGAGTTTAGCCTTAAGAGAGAAATTGGAGGAAAGAGAGAGAAAGAAGAGAAGGAAGGGTTTGAGAAAAATGGAATTTTTTGTCCCTTCTTTTCCACTCTCAAAGTTGGCCTCCCTCTCTCTTTTTATCAAGGAGAAAATGAAGTTGTTTCAAGACAATGTAGTGTGTTGGAGAAGATTGGTAGGTGGGAGTTTGAATACTTGGTGGAGACGCCACCTGTCAAAAATTGTGTGGTGATTTTCTTCCATAGCCCTCAATTCTCTACTTATCCCTTACTAACCTTAATTTCCAAAATTCCTTTCACTAATGTTTCATCATACACTTTACCAAAAGTCACATTTACCCCCTCTCATGAACTCTCACATACAACAAGTAATAAATCATTAAGACTAAAATTGTTATCAAATATTTAAACAAGTAAATAAGTAAATGAATAAACGAGATACAGTTCAGTTAAATTGAGCAAAAATGAAATCGTTTATTTATTTATTTATTATTATTTACTATATATATTCTGGGTCCTCACAATTATGATACTATTATTTATATACCGAGATGATTAGTCCAACTAGTATTTATATCCCTATAGGATTGACTCATAAAAATTTTAAAGTAAAATATTTTGTAGCATATATAAATAGTGGATCAAGATCATACTATATAAATGTACATGTTTTCCTGAGTAATGTGCAAAGAAATTAATGGATATTATTGGATTATATATTTCCAATAATAAGATACAATTATCTGAAGGAGTTTCTTCACCACAGATATTGTTAAGATTGTATTTGGTAAAATGTCCACTATTTTACTTCTATGATAGATATCTTACTTGGAAATAATTTTTTCTAATTATTTCACAAAATCTTATTTAATATTTTAAAATAGCAGATACACTTCAAAAGACCATATAGATATTCAATTATCATCCATCGATCTAAATTTGCATATGCTCACAAATCGTTGATTTCCTTCAAATCTCGCACAGTAGATGGTGAGATAGGATATAAGGAAAAACCTCTTTTTCCAAGATGAAAATCTTTGTTACAAATAGAAAGTATGATAGATAAAACTACAAAACAGATAAAAATCATAGTTGAAGGGTTAGAAATAGTAAATGCCAACATAAGACAATGTAATCCTTTACAAATTTGGGAAAGAAATAAAGAGGAAGCAAGGTTAGAAATGATAGATAAATCACCAAGTAAACAAGAAGATCTTTGGACATCTTCGAGGAAACGCGAAGAAGGAAAGCTAGGAAGAATTTCTTGGTGAAAATCTCACTAGATCTTGTTAGATCTTGAGGTAAGATTCGAAATCAACCTTGATCCTTTAATTTTTAGCCATGAAAATGATAGATCTACTTGATTTGAGTTTGATCTATGGTGGATATAGTAAGTTACTTGAACAAATAGCACTAGATGTTTTAGTGGCTAAACTACTAGCATAGATCTTGATTTGTTGAATAGATTTGGTTGGAAATTGTTTAATGATACCCTTGGGCTAATGATTGATGAATTCCTTAGAGATTTGAGTGAGATTTATGTGAATTTGTGGCTGAAATTTTGGAGAAAATTTGATGAAAAACTTTGAGAAAACTGGACTGTTTGCTGGCCAAATGAAAACTGGAATTTTCAGCTTTGCTTTTCAAATTTTCTTGATGTTTCTTGGCTTGATTTTGCTCAAACAACTTTGTACTATGAGTATATGTTGATTTGGAGTCAAAATATGGAATTTTTCATGGTTGAAAGTTGAGTATTTCATTGATTTTTGGGGTAAATCACTGTTCTGGCAGATTTGAAGTGCCGAACTATTTGGTTTGTTTTCTTGACTTTTGTGCGGCGAATTTTGGTGAAAACTACTCTAGATATATGTTATTATCTTAATCCAAGTATGTGTGTTAAGTTTGAGTAAAAATTTTGGACTTTAATAGTCAAATAGAGAAGGTTTCTCAAATCCCAATTTCTGGAAAAAAAAATCTCCCAGGGTTACTGACCAGCTTTGGAAAAATGACTATATCTTGGTGTAGAAAAATCCAAATCAAGTTCTATTTGTTGCGTTCAAACTAGACATGAAATGATTTTAACTATATAAATTTCAGATTTTTACTCAATTCCTACAAGCACTGGTGAATTTGCCAAATTGATCGATTTACAACTCTGTTCTGTTCGGGTGATTGTCAAAGCTACAACTTCAAGTCAAAATTTGATCTATTTATGGACTTAATCTTACAAAAGTGTCTTCTGGACAATTTTAGTACTTTGAGTCTATTTTCCAATGGTATAAAGTTCATGATTTTGGGCTTACAGAACTCAAGATATGATTTTTCAAATAAGATTGCGCAAGCTGAAAAATTTTTGATTTTGAAGTAAAGCAAGAGTTGGGTAGGTGGCCTGCCGATACCCTAGGGTTCACCCTAAGGAGAAGTGGGGTCGTCACAATTTGTCACAAGCATTTTTGAACAAATATTTTCCACCTAGAAAAACTATAAAATTGCGAATGAATATAACTAGTTTTCATCAACAAGAAGGTAAATCATTATATGAAACTTGGGAGAGGTTTAAGGAATTATGATGGAAATGTTCACACCATGGACTTCCTGACTAGCTTATTATCTAAAATTTTTATAATGGACTAATTTATCCTACTAAGGTCAACATAGATGCAGCTACAAGAGGAGTTTTAATAGAAAAATCCACCAAAGATGCTTCAATATTGATTGAAGAAATGGCTTCCAATAATTATCAATGGACAAATGAGAGAAGTAGCATAGAAAAACAGTCAATACGTGTGAATTTGGTATTTGTAACATATTAGAAGCTAGGTTGGAAAATATGCTTGAGAAAGTACTTGGTAAATGAGGTGATAGAGTACTAGTCATTTTGCTAATGTTGCATATTGTGAAAACTACGAAGGAAATCATACTAGTGCCAGATGTTTAATGTTGAACAAGTCCAATATGTCAACAATTTTAATAGGCAACCTTAGAACAACCGCTACTCGAACACATATAACCTAGATTATAGAAATTATCCAAATTTTGGATGGAAAGATCAAGGAGCTTAGCAAAAACAAATAAATCCACTGGGATTTTAATTTAAGCATGCACAATTTGAGAGTAAGCCAACGTGGGAGGTAGCAATAGCTGATACAAATAGTATAATAGAAAAATTAGCCACGAATACTAATAGCAAATTTGTTCAATTGACTATAGTATCTAGGAATTTGGAAGTTCAAATTGGTCAGCTTTCTAATTCCATTAATAATAGAAATCAGGATGATCTATCTGGTAAAACGGAGGTGAATCCAAGAGAACATTGTAGAGCAATTACCCTTCATAGTGGTAGGCAACTAGGAGAGGTTCCTATTGATATAGAAAAGGAAAAAAAGAGAAAAAGAGGCAGAGGAAGAAATGATAGATGAAAAGAATGAAAGTGAGGTAGGGAATATGAAGGAAAAAGATAAATTAATTGATGTTTTACCACCAAATCAAAGCATGTCTATGCCTACAGTTTCATTTCCATAGAGATTAAAGAAAGGTAAGGTAGATAGAGAGTTTGAAAATTTTGTTAAAATTTTAAATATTTACATATTAACATCAATTTTGTAGATGCTATTTCACAAATTCCATCCTATGCCAAGTTCTTCAAGGAGATTATGTCAAACTAAAGGCATCTAGAAGTCATGAAACTATAGCTTTTACAAACGAATATAGTGCATTGATTCAGAATAAACTCCCACCAAAGTTGAAGGGTCCAGGAAGTTTTTCAAGGGTCCAAGAAGTTTTTTTTATCTCTTGCATAATTAGAAATGTGAATGCCTCAAATACTTTGTGTGATTTTCATTAAAGTGAATCATTGATTCCTTTATATGTGTAACAACCCCACCACTCCCAAGGGCGAACCCAAGGGTATCAGCGGGCTGCTGCCCAACTCTCGCCGGGACTCACTACGAATTCTCAAACAATAAACCAAACATTCATTCGTAAAGTCATCAACATAAAATATTAAAATTTCTAATAAACTCTTACAAAATACAAACCCCAAAATTTCATCAAAATTACATTAACAATAACTCTAAAATTCCATAAACCATCAAATTCATCCATTAATTTCAATCTTATACAAAAAGGGAAAATCCTATAAAAGTACTAACTTTCTCGATTCACGTGCCTCTCCTCGGAACCTGCTAAGGAAAACAAATTGGGATGAGCTAACGCTTAGTGAGGCCAAGAAAACATGCACAGGCAACTCAAAGCAATTAAATAAATTATTAAAACAATAAACGAGCCAAACAGTGAATTTAGCAATAAAGCTTTTAAACAATACAATTTAAAGGATACAGTTGCCTGCTCCACGTTTCCGCAATTCTCTGCAATTATTTTCTTCACCCGCATCAATTCAAGCCACAGGTTGACACTCCATCAACCACTCACTCTCACAGTCCATATTCATCACTTTTCTCCCTCTCCCGTCTACTTACACCCCATTGACCGGGCCCGAACTCCTAAATTTGAAAAGTGTTTGGCAACCCACTATGAGTATGCCAAGTCGGTGGACTCATTCCAACCGACGTACTTTAAACAGTAAAAACCCATGGTTTTCCCAACCCTTGCCCTAGCCCCTGTTGCCGGACAAGGCGAAGGGATCCCCGATGGGGTTTGGGCGTCCCCACAGTTTAAACAATTTACACAATTCAATCAAGTCAAGCAGTTGAACAAGAAACCATTTAAACAGTTAAGCTTATTTTGAGACAAATTCAAGAATGTGAGCGCTATAAAGTACACGCTCACCGAGGAACACAAACATGCTTTCAATTTATTAACATCATTTAAAGCAAGTAAACATGCACTTGGACACTCACCGACAAAGTAGGGGTCGGAGTCCAAGTTTTGGTCAGTCGCAAATTCAGCACTTTGCCCTAAAATAATTAAAAGAGAACAAAAATTAGTTTTCCTAATCACTGGTTAAGTTTAATTCAAAAAGTCAAAAGTTCGACAATTTCTCGAGTTGAGCTGAAAACTTTGAAAAATCATAACTCAAGTTATACAAGTTAGAATTCTACTCATTTGAAACCTCTTTGAAAGCTCTAAAACTTTGCAGAAGACATCAAATTAAAATTATGGACGAAATTAACCCAGATTTTCGTTGAACATTCTGCTACAGTAAAATGACAGTGTTCGTCGGGCTGGACATTCAGCACACTTTGAAAATTTTCAAAAAAATTACAGAAAATTAATTAACCCCTGAAATTTATACAAAATATAGTACTACATAAGGAGTTTTAACAGCCACTGACGGAACTCAATTCCGACATCCGAGCATGAAATGACAACAGTGCAAACAGAGGCTACTCGGAATTCTACAGTTCTGGGATTTCGAAAATACAGGACAGCTTTCAAGTTGCTATTTGAGTGACGAATTCAAGTCCAAAAATTACCAAATTTGGTACACCAAAACTAACATATATAGGCTAGGTTCACACCAAATTTCAGCCATAAATTCAAGCAAATGAATGTTAAACCGAAATGAACTCAAACAGTGCTCAAAGCTGGGGAAGATTTTCCAGATTAGAGAGGCAGATTTGAAACATCATTTGAGTAACGAAATGGTACTGGAAAAACACCAAATTTTGCAGAAAATAACCTCAGTATATGAGCTACATATGTACCAAAATTTAGCTAAAATATCGCACAGGAAGGCAGTGAACAAAGCAATTAATATCAGGGCAGCAAGGTTCGATAAATCTGGAAACTGTTTTCCAGATTTTAACTTCATTTTTTTCATGCGATTTTGACACACCAAATGGAATGATTTTTGCAAATAAATTTACATACATATAGACCAACATTTCAACTCCCAAAATAGCCAAGAAACTCACGAAAATATGGAGCTAAAACAGGGCATAAAAATCGCTAAAGTGAAACCGGCAGCATAACCTTCCTCATCATTTTTTCTCCAGTTTTTCCTTGCTTCAATCCATCACCAACTTTGCCCGACTCCTAAGGAATATGTGTGGGATAATTTAACAGCTTAACCACCAACATTTAATCATCAAATTCAGCTCTTAAGTGAGCCAAAAATACAGCCACGAAAATTCAAGGAAAATCAGAAAAATGCACCCCCAATTTCCTTCCTCTAGCCGGTTTTCCTTGAGGTTTATTTTCCCACTTCATACAACAATTCTCAAGCATATACACACATATATCTCCATTTAACCAACAAATAGACAAATTCATACACTTTGTGGGAATTCCAAGAGCCCACTCAACAACCCAAAATCAACTCAACAACAAACAAGAAGCTACAAGCTTCAAAACTAAACAATTAGAACAAAGGAATTAGAGTTTGTTGGAGAACTTTCACCTCAAATAGCTCAAGGAAATTCAAGCTTGAGATGTGATCAAACCCCTCTCCTATCAAGCTCCTGGCTCTCCTACTCTTTCTTGTTGATCCTCAAGCTCCAAGTGAACAAGGCGGAAGACTACTCAAAGTTTCTTGGTGGATTTGGGTGGAATTTTGGTAGTTTTGGAAATGAATTGAAGGGGAAAATGGGAAAGGGAGGTCGGCTGAAATGAGGAAGAAGAAGAGGGTTATCGGTTGTTTGGTAAAGTGGGAAAAAAGTAAAGGGAAGAAGAAATATAAAGTTTGGTTTTATGGTGCCAAAAGTCAACTTTAATTTGTAGACAAAATGCTCCAATTGGAGTTTAATCTTAATCACTCACTTCTAATCCCTCAATTAGCTTTTCTAAATCTACTAACGATCATTCTTATTCTCGAATGTACATCACTCGGTCGAATATTTGTCTCGAAAAGCGTGCCCATTTTAGTTTTCACAATTAAGTGATGAAAAATCAAATTAATGTTTAAAAATAGTTTTTAAAATAAAATGAGGTAGTATATGATGTAAATGCAATTAAAATGATTTAAAACAATTAAACAGATATTCAGAGAAATTAAATAATTAATTAAATAAATAGGTCAAATAGAAATAAAATTTTCGGGTCCTTACAATATGTGCCAAGAAAATTGAGGCTAAGCGAGCTTAAATGTCCTAGCATCTCTTTTTAATTAGTAGATAGGTCAGTTAAATATTCTCTTGGTATGCTTGGAAATGTGCTTATTAAAGTTGGGAACTTATACATACATATATACATACATATACACACATATATACATATACATATACATACACATACATATATGTCTACACACACACACACATATTTACACACCATTCCAGTTGAATTTTCATTCTTAACACGGAAGAGGATGTGAATATGACAATTATACTTGGTAGATCTTTTCTATTTACTGCAGGTGCTATTATTGATGTCATGCATGGAAAGCTTAAATTGTAAGTGGGTGAAGATGAAATTGAGTTTAATTTGAACAAATTTGAAAAATTTCCTCAATTTACTAATCATTTTTATGTCATAGAAGAAATTGACAACATGACATGAGAGTTGAGTAGGATAAAAGAAAATTCTGATCCTCTTGAGATTTGTTTTCTTCGTACAGTAATGCAAGAAGATGAAGACATGGAAGTCTCTCAATATATTTATCTCTTGAATTCACAAGAACCATTAAAGAGAGGAAATTGTTATGATGCATTAGGAAATGGGAAAAGATTACAACCACTATCATGTGAAAAGGCTCCAACCTTAAAGCTAAAACTATTACCGGAACATTTAAGCTATATTTTTCTAGGTCCTAAGAACGCATTGTCTCATGCCCCAAATCCGGGTCCTTGGACCGAAGTTGCAACATGACATGCCGTATCTGTGAGATCTTACTCCCACAAATATAAGGCATTTTAATCATATCTTATAAAAATTTTACTAAAACTTAAAACTTACATTTACTAAAGGAATACATGTTATATTCAATTAATACAATTGCTAAACTCTTAGTCTATTTTACCAACATAAAGACATATATCTATGTAACTTTCTCTTATCTTCTAAACGTATCCAATCTTCTTTTCTTGATCTGCAAGAAAATATAAAATATGAACTGAATGACATAATGCCCAGTAGATAGTACTTACTTTTTTGTTGGATCATATAGCCATACATATATGTAGTTTTTGAAACTTTTTCACACAATACTACATGCACATAGTAGATAAAAACGTTTGGCAACTTTTCATATATTACATTGGTGCATTTCATAGAAGTTGAGTGGCACACTTAAGTAACCGCTATCTGACGTGGCACTTAGTTCCGTAGGTTCTAGAGTGGCTCCCCACCAAACATGGCATAAAACCACATAGCATTACATGAATATATTCACTGAACATACTTGAAAACCATAAACATAGCAATTATGTCATCTTATTTCATAAAACACAGCTCTTAAACCAGTACATATAATATCCGCCTTCGGAGTACTCAACCTAGAGATTAAACTCCTTTTACGACGGTGACCAAGAGGTTTCACAATTACCCCTTGACCGCATAACATAACATAACGTGAGTCAATTGTTTGGACTTTATACCGGCTGCCATGACTGTCAATAGTTCGGTCTTTCTATTGGTTGCCATAACCATACTTATTAGGACTATAAACCCTACTGTCTATTTCATGATTCTTCAGAACTCATTTCACACATCACACATATTTTCTTTTATAAAAATATGCTACTCATTTCATAACAAATAGAATAGTAAAACATTTCAAATTGGCATACATGATCCATTTTTCATATCCTAAAGTAAAGCATTTATTTGAGAAAATTCATATTTAACATTTTCGAAAATACAGAGGGGTAAGAACCACTTACCTCAATTCACTTGCTTGAAGAGATATTAACTTCATCCTAAAGTAACTTGCGACTTATAATCAATAACATGCATATTTTTATTAACTCATATATCCTATTCTGAGAGTGTTCATTCCACCTTAGATAATCTTAGAAAACATATCCATTCATTTTATAAAAAGTACATGATATGTTTTTCTAGAATTAAAAGTTTCCCTCTTTAGAAAGTTTCCCCTTTTTAGAAATTTCCACATTTAGAAGTTTCTATATTATTATTTTTTCCCCAAAAAGAGGTATAATTTGATTATGAATAAATTCTATTTATTTTCTTGCTCCTTCATCTATTCATTTATTTATCTTATCTATTATTTATTTATTTATGTATATATTCATGTACTTGTGTATTTAACATATTTACTCATTAGTTTATAATAGGTATTTAACCTATATATACAAGGCCCAAAGACAACCTAAGAGGGGGTGAATTAGGTTGATTAAAACTAATCAAGTTATGGCACCCTTTTTTAACAACTCAAAATTTATCCTCTTTTCTAAGTGATCACACGATGGATTAATCAATGAAGGGCCAATATTACTCAAGAAAGATAGAAGATATGAGCAATGTAAGGATTGTAACATGAAATGTAGAAGAGATAAGAATAAGCAAACCAATTGACTACCAAACTCCTCTTGAGCTTGAAGACCAATTCTTAAAACAAGCTACTTTAAATTGATGAATTGCAACCAATGTTGTGTACAATGGAAGGCTCACTTCCTCCTTGCCCCAAGCAGCACTCGGTCAAACTAGGAAGTTTTACAATCACTCTGGATAACCCTCTCAGAACTACACTATTGAATAATTCTATCACAAATGAAAAGCTTACAAAGACATTCACACCACAAGGAGTACGAATCTTGCTTGGAGAGTATTTTCTAACCAAAATCACTCTTAGGAACTTATACTCTAAGTTTGCAAAAGTTACTACACGTTTCAAACCAAAGACTATTTAAAGGAGACCAAAAAAGTGCATCATTAAAGCTACCAACGGATAGAAGGTAGCTAAAGAGTCAATTAGCCGTTGAAGGTGTCGGACGTCTAGTACATTCTTCTGCGTCCGGTGCCATCATTCGTGTGACAGCCCCACCTCTCCTTAGGGCGTACTCTAAGGTATCAGTGGACTGCCTGCCCAACTCTCGCTGGGACTCACTACAGTCCTCAAATTCAAATCTCAGTGCCAGCCTTTAATAATCACAATAAAACTCCAACAATTACATCCAAGTACTTCCAAATAATAACATAACCTTAAATCTTACAATTTAGACTCCAATGCTCATAATCCAAGTATTTCAAAATCATATTACAACCATGAGATGTTACTTCCCAATTACTTCAGTACAATAATTTTATTTCACAAGACATTAGAAATAATATACCCAAATAGAACTAGAGTTAATCCAGCCAGTCACACTAGTAAGTCTCTACAAGTGCTTCCTTTGCCTCGAGCCCTGTGGAGGGAAAATAAATATTTTTGGGGTGAGTTAGAAGCTCAGTGAGATTCCAAAAATTAAGCAAATTCACATTATGGGTCAAATATAAAAACAAGCAATAATAAATATTTTTCCAAAATACTCACCATTCATCTCAAATCATGAGCAAAGCATTTCATGTAGGATGATAATAAATCATGTCTCATTTAGCTTGAAACAAGAGTAAATCTTTTCAGAGAAACTCATTTCATTTATGCACAACACATAGGCATTTCTATATATATATATAAAGCAAGATGAGCATGTAACATAAATAACTCAAAAGAATCAGTGCCACAAACATCATTACTGAACAGATCTCTAGAGGTGGCTCCCGTCTCCAAGGACGTAGCACATAGCTCCGCTCAGGTAAACACTTTAAGAAGTGAGTCGGATCTCTAGAGGTGGCTCCCGCCCCAAATGGACGTAGCACATAGCTCCACTCAAGTAAACATTTCAAGTGTTGAGACGAATCTCTAGAGGTGGCTCTCGTCCCACATGGACGTAGCACATAGCTCCGCTCTAATACTAACAAACATTTCAAGCGCTGAGACGGATCTCTATAGGTGGCTCCCGTCCCACATGGACGTAGCACATAGCTCCGCTCAGGTCACAAAACTCAAGGCAAACACAAATAAATCATTTCATAGATCATTGACAATAGTAAAAACATTTCATATGGAAAACAGGTTGGAGTACTCACAAATTAGTCATAAATCATTTCACTCGTGAAAGCAATTTTACTTGGAAATAACAGTAAATTGTTCCTTATAAATACTAGCAAATCATTTCTGTGACGACCCCACTTCTCCCTAGGGCATACCCTAAGGTATCCGTAGAGCGCTTGCCTAGCTCTCGCCAGGACTCACTCACTAGAACATCCAATAATACTTCAAAAGTGAACATAAACAACCATTCCAATCCAAATCACAAATATTACATAACGAAATTCAACTTACACCTCTCATTCCCAAATTACAGTTCAAAGTACTTATAATACAACAAGAATACCATCTCACAGGCCCAAATACAATAAAATTCCATCCATCCATGATTACAAAAGGTACAAGAATTAACCCAGCCAAATACACTAAGAAGGATCGCGGCGCACGCTATCCATCGTCTCGAGTCCTGTGGGGGAAAAATAAAACTTTTTGGGGTGAGTTAGAACCTTAGTGAATGTCCAGTAAAAACAAGAAATTCATGGACCTTTGAGTTAAACATCATTTTGTAAAACATTTGAGTTTTTAAACAATCATTCTAGAAACACTTATTTAGCAAACAACGTATGGTAAGCAATAATTCAATAAACATGTAGTTCAAGTAATGAAAGGATACAGTGTCCTCCAATGGCAGTCACAGTCCGTCTTGTCAGTCAACACCCTCCTACTCCTCCTTATAACTCCCAGTGGTAATACTCGAGTATACCGTATAGTGCCCTAAGTACCAACCTACTCGACCGAGTCCGCTTCTGGCTCGAGTAGGTCGATAACGAAGGGGAAAGGCCTTGTTCAGCCAATGTGGTAAAGTACACATGGCCTACAGTCATGCGCAAGTAATATACAAACAATGGAGAAGTAAACAGTTGAACAGTGTATTCACAGTTAGGTCGAGTGCGATAAAGTACACGCTCGCCTAGAAACAAATATTTAACACTTATGAGATCAAGTAACATCAAGTATTAATCACATAAGCATGTAATTCACATAACATACAAGGGACATTCACAAACTCATTTCTTTACAAATATGAGTTGAGTAAATCATTTCACAAGTCATTTTCACGTAGTAGTACAATATTTGATTTAAAACGGATTTGAACATTCATAAACTCTTCATAAATGGTTTCACTTGTAAAAGCATTTTACTTGGAAATAGTGGTACATCACTTCATTATAATTACAAGCAAATCGTTTTGCCAAAACGGTCATTTGAAAACAATAGTAAGATTCTTCATTTAAAAAGGGGTTGGGACACTCACCTTGATTCGCTTAAACGAGTGAGCAAAGAAGAAGGCTAAACTTCGTTAGTTGGTTCACCCTCGACAAGGTCTTGGGCACCTGAGCCAAAGTTCAACTATCAGATACTAGCCAAAATATCTAAAACTCAAAGTCTTAACTCAACTACTCAGAATCACCAAACCCTCACTACTACAATTTCTTGTTCGCACCATGTCTAAGACTAGTCTCGTTGAAATGGAACAAGGCTTATGGGTACGAATGCTAGACTTGGAGAACTACAATTCACTAGGAAACTTCATTTTTCAAATTCATTCGGTAATATATGTCAAATTAAGTTGCAGGACTCAGTAGTAGTTAAAGTACAGTATTATCATTTTACAAAATCAATCAAAACTCACATAGGAAATCAAAGTTCTAGACGACTAAAATCGCTCCCTAATTTTTTCCAAAATTACATGTTTACCCAAAATTAGTGAAAACACGACTTTTCACCGTTAAGAATTCATAAATCCACTCCATTCAAACATGTGCTCATAAATAAACATAATACACATTTATTTAGGCAAAATCTCTTCAAGACAAATCACAAAATTTTGAAATCAAACATTAAAATTACCGAGCATGAGTTTGGCCATCTCATACATTTTTCTTCCAAAATTTCCAACAATAAAATCCTACTTTCCAACCATATCAAGACTATTTTCACGAATATCATACAAATCCACAATCAGGTTCTCAAGTCAGCTACCTAAAATCCACCTCAAGTCCGCTACCTAGTTTGGAAATCCAAGAGCCCAACTCAAATGCTTCATACATAAGCATTCTTATCAAAATAAACCATAGATCTAACAAATCTATCTCTAATAAAGTTAAAGGTAAGATCTTTAAGGATTATACCTCCAGATCTTTTCAGATCTAGCAAGATCAAGGAAGATCTGATGAAGTTCCACCCGCAGATGATGTCCTAAACTTCAATACCTCGAGATCCTCCAAGTTTTCCTACAGATCTACTTGCTTAAAGTTGATTTCTTCCTCTAAACTCAAGATTAAGCTCAAGACAAACCACCCAAGCTTTCCTTCTCTTTCTTTTCTCTCTCTCACTCATGGCTCTCTCTCTCCCCTCCAAAAACCGGACCAGCTCTCTCTCTTACCTCTTTCTCTCGGTTGCAAGAAGTGGAGAGGATGATGGTGTTTGATGGGGCTTGAAACTTCAAGAAGAGTTGATGGAAGAAAATGGAAGAAACTGGCAAAATCTCTCCCTTCTCTCCTCTAAGCTCTCGGTCCCTCTCTCTCCTCTCTCTCACGGTTGCAAATCTTGAGAAGATGATGGCCTCCAATGGTGCTTGAACCTTGATGGAAGAAAGGAAAGAAAATGAAGAAGATGGAGAAGATGAAACTTCCTCAAGCTCTTTCTCTCTCTCTCTAAGCCCAAGTGTGGCTACTGAAAAATGAAAGGAAAGGAAGCAAGAAACAAGCTTTAAGGAGACATAAAGTGTGGTTCCCCTTAAATCAGGGAAAAGAGATCAAAAAGCCATTTTTTGTCTCGTCGACGCGCGACACTCTAACTTTTACTGGTTTATCTCATTCCTACATTGTCCAACCTTAAATATATATCTGTAATGTCTCTACATATGCTCGGGTTCATCTTAGAGTCACTATTCACGCTTCGGAACAAAATTCAACACTTAAACTGGCCGAAACACACACCGGCAAATAATTCGTATAAAAATTCTCTAAATTAGAAATTAATAATTCAAAGCATAAATTCACTTATATTTGAATGAAAATACATAATAATATTATTATTTTCATTATCATTCATTTTCTGATAAAAATAAAATTTCCAAACCCTCACATCCTTCCCCCCTTAAAGGAATTTTGTCCTCAAAATTCTTACCTTCCACTACCTCAGTCGTCCCTGGAATCTGTTGACTAGAAAAGGTATATACTCTAGCTGGCGCTCGTGGTCGTTCCTCTCCTTCGCTAGCTTGTTGAGAAGTATCCACACTTCCTTGGCGAGTACTACCATTTCGTAGTTGCTTTCTTGGGCAGTGACTAACTTGATGGTCGGCACTCCCACAACGCAAACATTTTCACCCTTTCACCCAGCAGTTGTCCTCAGTATGATTGCTTTTCCCACAATATTCACAAGTCGGTTGAAAAATCATGGCTCGACTTCCTTGCGATATTTCCTTTGATTGGACTTTTCTCGTTTGAGCTCCTTGTGATGTAGCTCCTTCTAATCACTCCACTCTATGAGAAGAAGAAGGAAGAGGTGGTAGTCTCACTCCATCAGTCCCTTTTCCAACTTTGTATGGTGATACACTCTCTCTAAAAGATTCAAAGTGGCTACCACTAGGTGTATCTCTCTTTCGTGAGTAAAAGACTCTCAATTGGGATTTTGTAATCTCGACCCTTTGGGCTTTCTCAAGGGCATCAGTGAAGGTCTCAATTTGAGCTGCGGCTAGGGCATCTTGAATTTCCAAATTAAGTCCTTGAATAAACTGCCTTATTCATTTTCGCTCTGTAACCACTAGTTCAGGGGCAAACCTAGACAGTTTGGTGAATTGGGTTTCATACTCAGCCATACTTAAGGTTCATTGCCGAAGTTTTATAAAATCCTCTTCTCTCTTTTCTTGGACTAGTGGTGGAAGGAACTTTTCATTAAATTCTCGTACAAAGTTCATCCAAGTCCTAGGAGTTTGTTCCCTTTCCCACTTGTTCCTTATTACATTCCACCATGCTCGTGCCGCTCCTTCAAATTGGAACACGGCAAAGGTCACTTGTCTCTCCTCCGAAAAATCCAATGCATCAAATATATTTCTTCTATTCTCTAACCAATTCTCAGCTTTATCAGGGTCAGGATCCCCAGAAAACTTAAGCGGAGAAAACTTCTGAAATCTTTCTAAGGCCTTATCTTCCCCTATCTCTTGGTTTCCAAGTTGATTCACTTGTCCAGCCCCATGACCTTGTTGAGGTACTAAACGTTCTAATATATCCGTCATACGATTTAAAACCTGTGCCATTTGATCATTTGCCTCAGCCCTTGGCCCAGTGTTTTGGTTAGTCACAGATCCACTCTCTTCCTCTTGATTTTGGGGTTGTCTGCGTGGACGTCCCCGTCGTGGTCTTCTAGCCTCCATTCTCACAACTAATCCATATAGACATACATTACTTCAATATAAACTTGGAGCGCACAAATACAAGTAACAACTCATAAAAACAAAAGAGACAAATCCATTTTTGCACATAACATTTTCACAACACAGTTTAAACTCAGTCATGTCCCAATCCAGTATAAACTAGAACTCATTAAGCTAAAACACAAGTTACAGTCAAGTTGAGTACATACCCAGTCAAAAATAGCAAACATAAGCAAATAAGTCATTAACAAAACACATTGGTCTCCAAGGTAGAACATTTTATGTTCTAATCCTGTCATCCTCTTACAAGAGGTCAAAAGCAACACGTCACTAGATTAATTAGATCCAAAGGATTCTCATTCTCTAACATGTTTAACTTCGTTTCCATCGCTAGGATCCTCAGGGCCACGACCTTCTCCACCTCTCTCCCTTAGATGTTGTGTCATTTGAGACAAATGATTATTGGCTTCTTGTAATTGTTCACACAAGGCATCGGTTCGTTCTTACTCCTTGAGCACCCTAGTCTCCAACTCTCGAATCCGGTCATTTGCTCTTGCATTTGCGATGTCTAGCCCTTGCTTCTCATCTACTATAACTAACACCACATGTTCGGGATACGAATAGGTCATCCAACAATCACATTGACTGTCCACCCTACGTCCTGGGACAAACTGCCGAAATGGCTTGCCAAATCTTGTCAATTTCCTTGTACTCTATTTCCTTCCATTCCTATAATCACAACTAGGATTAGTGTTCGAGGTAGACTATTACTATAAATCATATCACTTAACGCTCAAACCAGTCCCACAGTCTGGCATCCTAAACATAAAGGCTAGGATACACTACAGTGATCTAAAGCCTAAACTCTGATACCAGCTGTGACGACCCCACTTCTCCCTAGGGCATACCCTAAGGTATCCGTGGAGCGCCTGCCTAACTCTCGCCAGGACTCACTCAATAGAACATCCAATAATACTTCAAAAGTGAACATAAACAACCATTCCAATCCAAATCACAAATATGACATAACGAAATTCAACTTACACCTCTCATTCCCAAATTACAGTTCAAAGTACTTAGAATACAACAAGAATACCATCTCACAGGCCCAAATACAATAAAAGTCCATCCATCCATGATTAAAAAAGGTACAAGAATTGACCTAGCCAAATACACCAAGAAGGATCACGGCGCACGCTATCCATCGTCTCGAGTCCTGTGGGGGAAAAATAAAACTTTTTGGGGTGAGCTAGAACCTTAGTGAATGTCCAGTAAAAACAAGAAATTCATGGACCTTTGAGTTAAACATCATTTTGTAAAACATTTGAGTTTTTAAACAATCATTCTAGAAACACTTATTTAGCAAACAACATATAGTAAGCAATAATTCAATAAACATGTAGTTCAAGTAATGAAAGGATACAGTGTCCTCCAATGGCAGTCACAGTCCATCTTGTCAGTCAACCACCCTCCTACTCCTCCTTATAACTCCTATTGGTAATACTCGAGTATACCGTACAGTGCCCTAAGTACCAACCTACTCGACCGAGTCCGCTTCTGGCTCGAGTAGGTCGATAACGAAGGGGAAAGGCCTTGTTCAGCCAATGTGGTAAAGTACACATGGCCTACAGTCATGCGCAAGTAATATACAAATAATGGAGAAGTAAACAGTTGAACAGTGTATTCACAGTTAGGTCGAGTGCGATAAAGTACACGCTCGCCTAGAAACAAGTATTTAACACTTATGAGATCAAGTAACATCAAGTATTAATCACATAAGCATGTAATTCACATAACATACAAGGGACATTCACAAACTCATTTCTTTACAAATATGAGTTGAGTAAATCATTTCACAAGTCATTTTCACGTAGTAGTACAATATTTGATTTAAAACGGATTTGAACATTCATAAACTCTTCATAAATGGTTTCACTTGTAAAAGCATTTTACTTGGAAATAGTGGTACATCACTTCATTATAATTACAAGCAAATCGTTTCGCCAAAACGTTCATTTGCAAAAAATAGTAAGATTCTTCATTTAAAAAGGGGTTGGGACACTCACCTTGATTCGCTTAAACGAGTGAGCAAAGAAGAAGGCTAAAATTCGTTAGTTGGTTCACCCTCGACAAGGTCTTGGGCACCTGAGCCAAAGTTCAACTATCAGATACTAGCCAAAATATCTAAAACTCAAAGTCTTAACTCAACTACTCAGAATCACCAAACCCTCATTAGTACAATTTCTTGTTCGCACCATGTCTAAGATTACTCTCGTTGAAATGGAACAAGGCTTATGGGTATGAATGCTAGACTCAGAGAACTACAATTCACTAGGAAACTTCATTTTTCAAATTCATTCGGTAATATATGTCAAATTAAGTTGCAGGACTCAGTAGTAGTTAAAGTACAGTATTATCATTTTACAAAATCAATCAAAACTCACATAGGAAATCAAAGTTCTAGACGACTAAAATCGCTCCCTATTTTTTTTCAAAATTACATGTTTACCCAAAATTAGTGAAAACACGACTTTTCACCGTTAAGAATTCATAAATCCACTCCATTCAAACATGTGCTCATAAATAAACATAATACACATTTATTTAGGCAAAATCTCTTCAAGACAAATCACAAAATTTTGAAATCAAACATTAAAATTACCAAGCATGAGTTTGGCCATCTCATACATTTTTCTTCCAAAATTTCCAACAATAAAATCCTACTTTCCAACCATATCAAGACTATTTTCACGAATATCATACAAACCCACAATCAGGTCCTCAAGTCAGCTACCTAAAATCCACCTCAAGTTGGCTACCTAGTTTGGGAATCCAAGAGCCCAACTCAAATGCTTCATACATAAGCATTCTTATCAAAATAAACCATAGATCTAACAAATCTACCGCTAATAAAGTTAAAGCTAAGATCTTTAAGGATTATACCTCCAGATCTTTTCAGATCTAGCAAGATCAAGGAAGATCTGATGAAGTTCCACCCGCAGATGATGTCCTAAACTTCAATACCTCGAGATCCTCCAAGTTTTCCCACAGATCTACTTGCTTAAAGTTGATTTCTTCCTCTAAACTCAAGATTAAGCTCAAGACAAACCACCCAAGCTTTCCTTCTCTTTCTTTTCTCTCTCTCACACATGGCTCTCTCTCTCCCCTCCAAAAACCGGACCAGCTCTCTCTCTTACCTCTTTCTCTCGGCTGCAAGAAGTGGAGAGGATGATGGTGTTTGATGGGGCTTGAAACTTCAAGAAGAGTTGATGGAAGAAAATAGAAGAAACTGGCAAAATCTCTCCCTTCTCTCCTCTAATCTCTCGGTCCCTCTCTCTCCTCTCTCTCACGGCTACAAATCTTGAGAAGTTGATGGCCTCCAATGGTGCTTGAAGCTTGATGGAAGAAAGGAAAGAAAATGAAGAAGATGGAGAAGATGAAACTTCCTCAAGCTCTTTCTCTCTCTCTAATCTCAGCTGGCTCTCTCTCTCTCTCTAAGCCCAAGTATGGCTGCTGAAAAATGAAAGGAAAGGAAGCAAGAAACAAGCTTTAAGGAGACATAAAGTGTGGTTCCCCTTAAATCAGGGAAAAGAGGTCAAAAAGCCACTTTTTGTCGCGTCGACGCGCGACACTCTAACTTTTACTGGTTTATCTCATTCCTACACTGTCCAACCTTAAATATATATCTGTAATGTCTCTACATATGCTCGGGTTCATCTTAGAGTCACTATTCACGCTTCGGAACAAAATTCAACACTTAAACTGGCCGAAACACACACCGGCAAATAATTCGTATAAAAATTCTCTAAATTAGAAATTAATAATTCAAAGCATAAATTCACTTATATTTGAATGAAAATACATAATAATATTATTATTTTCATTATCATTCATTTTCTGATAAAAATAAAATTTCCGAACCCTCACAATTTCAACACATTATTCCTTTGCAAGCACTAGCAAGAGTTTTCATTTGAAAAGGAATTTGGAACACTCACCAAAAGTGCAATCAAACAAGCAAGTCCTTCACCCGTCCATCTCGGGATTCCCCTCATAATCCTTTTGAGCGCCTGGAACAATTACAACCAATGATCACTTATAGCAAACCATCTCTAGCCAATCCCCCCCCTTTATACCATCGTTCATGTATACACTAGGTTACTTATCAAATGAGGAGGGAAAACTACTCACTTGATCAACTAAAGTGACACATAAGAGAGGTTCAAGGTTATTCCACTAGTCCATAACAGATATCCCTCATTTCAAACCAAATTCTAGAATCACAAGTTTCATATAAAGCGTTTCATCAAACACTTAAGGTGCATAACCCCTAGTTTCATACAAACATTTTATCAAATACTTGGTAGGCATCAAACTATCAAGTTTCTATCATCTTTTGGTATTTTGATCATAACTAGAGCTACACTCATCGGATTGAGACAAATTTTAAGACGTTTCGAAGCTGAGACATAAACTTACAATTCATATGAAGACCCCAAAATTCAGTTCATGCATTTTCAGGGTCAAAAATCACGACTACAGAAGTAAAATAAAACTGTCAAGTTGAAAACAGCATTTCTGGGCAGTTTTGGAAAAAAGACTATAACTCAATGTAGAAAAATCAAAATTGAGTGCCGTCAGTGGCGTTTAAAACTAGACTCATAAAGCTTTCAATGGTATGAAATTCAAGTTTTGGTTCATCTCCTACAAGTTCCAGAATGTTCAGAAAGTTGGCTGAAAGTGAAGACTATCAACGAAAACAGGGTAATGGGCAGTCAGGGGTATTTTGGTCATTTCACAAGTTAAAATACTCCGATTGCTCTGAAATTTTTCAGGTAAAAACTTAACTCAAATGTCTACAACTTTCATGTTTGGCACAAGAATTGGTTTGGCCATTTTCATAGACAAATACGTAGCTCAAGTTGACACAAAAATGGGGCAATTTATCAAACACTTGGTATGCAATAAGATTCCTTCCAAAAATCAGTGAAAAACTCAACTTTCAACCATGGAGAATTCCAGATTTTGACTCCAAATCAACATACACTCGTAGTACAAAGTTGTTTGAGAAAAATCAAGTCAGGAAACATCGTAAAATTTTGAAATCAAGCGTCATAACTTTCCAAATGAGGTTCGGCTAGCCCTCTTGATTTTTCTTCAAAATTGTCAACATCATTCTTACTTTCTAACCATAAAATGAACTCATCTCACAAACAACACACAACCACAATCAGGTCCTCAAGTCCACTACCTAAAAGTCACCTCAAGTCATCTACCTAAGTTGGGAATTCAAGAGCCCAACTCAAATGTTCCGAACATAATCATTTTTAGCAAAATAATCCGTGGATCTAAAAGATCTACCACTAATAAAGTTAATACTAAGGGATTGAAGTGTTTTACCTCAAGATCTAGTTAGATCTAGCAAGATCAAGTAGGATCTCGTGAGTCCCGAACCAAGGATGAGTCCCCAAGCTTAGTAACTTCAAGAATCTCCAATCTTAGCCAAGGATTTGCTTGATCTTTGGTGTTTCCTCCACAAATTTCAAGAACAAGAAGATGAAGAACAAAACTAGCTTTCTTTCTCACTTTCTCTCTCCTTGTCACTCTCAGATTCCTCACTCTTCCTCTCCCTCACACATGGCTGGAATGGGCAGCAACAAGGAGTGAGTTGAAGCTCTCCAATGGTGGTCAAGATACAAGGAAAATTGAGGAGGAGGAAGAAGAAGAAAGCTTGAAATTTTTCTCTCTTTTCTTTCTCTCTCTAACTGGCCCTTCTCTCTCTCTCTCAAGCTTCAATGGCTGCTGAAAAATGAAAAGCCTTGGAGCAAGAAACAAGGCTTTTAAGAGACAAAAGGTGTGGTGATCCCTAATTTAGGAAAAAAGTGGTCAAACTCCACTTTTTGTCGCGTCGATACGCGACACTCTAATTTTCACTGGTTTCTCTTCTTTCAGCACTGCTCTACCATAAATGTATCTTGATTAAGTCTCTACATACACTCGGTTTCATCTTAGAGTTACTATTCACGTCACGGCTCAAAAATTGAGGCTTAAACTGGCCGAAACCAAACACCGGCAATTGATTCACAAAAAAATTCTCTAAATTAGAAAATAATAACTTGAAGCATAAATTAACTAATATTTTAGTGAATAAATATATTATAAATATTATTATGCATTTTAAAATAAAATTAGAATTTTGAGGCCCTCACAATCCGAAAGGTTCTTCTCAACGTTTATTGGACGGTTAATGAATTTTCTACATCCGATGGAGTCTGCGTCCGAAACTGGTTAGAGAATTTGGATTTCTTCCTTGATTTGATCAGACGTCTGGTGATGAGGATATGCATCCGATAGGAGTGTCCGATACTTCCCCTGTCTATCGAACGTCCGCTATTTCAGTTTGAGCATCCGACAGTAGTTCTTCGGAGAGTTCTCAATCTTTATCGGACGTCCAGTACTAGCTTTCAAGCGTCCGACAGAGTTGAGCTTCTTTTACTCTTTTTGACTAAATCTTTCGTTGTCTCCATTTGCACCTAAGGATTTGAGCGAGCTGGCATTTTTCTCAATTGAAAAACATTAGTTTGAATTATCCAATTATTTTGTAAACATCAAAATCTGGGATCAAGATTGACATTCTCCCCCTTTTTGGTGATGACAAAACAATGGATGCCATTTTGATAATTTGAGTACTTTTGACAAATAAACATACACAGCTCCCCCTTTCACAAACCACCACAAAAACAAAAAAGTTGAACAGAACTCCCCCTCACTTGGTCATCCAAACCATTCAAACATCCAAACCATTTAAACCATTCAAACAAATTTGAACATAATTCCCCCTCACTTGGTTATCCAAACCATTCAAACTAACCAAATTCAGACTAACCAATTTACCAATTTCTCCTCCTTTTTGTCATCAAAAAAAATCAAAGGAGCAATAGCAGTAATGAACAATATTACAATAGCAATAACAAAATGAGCAACTACCAAAAATAGTAATAGCACAATAAACAAACACTAATATTCGACATTTAATAATTCCAACATCAAAATGAACAAATACCAAAAGTAGCAAAGTACTTGATGTATTACAGACATCATTCATTTCAAAAGAGGCAAAATAGTGAAAATGCAGCCTAATGATGAAGTGCACATGAATTTAGGATGCCTAAAAAGTGAACTTGGATAAG
Organism: Gardenia jasminoides; assembly: GCA_013103745.1. Taxonomy (NCBI): domain Eukaryota; kingdom Viridiplantae; phylum Streptophyta; class Magnoliopsida; order Gentianales; family Rubiaceae; genus Gardenia; species Gardenia jasminoides. The sequence continues at coordinate 5,878,476 of CM023104.1, read as the reverse complement.
TCAGGTCTCCTTCTAGCAATACGAAACTTGGAGTGATCTTCTTCTTCAGTGTCTTCATCGTGCTCTTCAGTTTCGGTAGGGGTTGATTCTTTGCCTTTCTCAGAAGTGGAGGGATCATGGAGAGGTGGCTGAGAACTCGTAGCACCAACATCTTCAGTGGCAGGAATAGAATCAGGGCACGGCTCCTTTTCCTGCAGAACATCCTCAAATGTAGCAGGGGGCATAAGGAGATTTTTCTTATCCAGAAATTCTGCTTGTTGCTCAGGTGACATGGTTAGCATGAGACCATGTTCGAGAAGGAGAACATGATTCTTAAGGTCCTTTAACAACTCAACCATTTCAGAATGAGATGAAGTGGGTTAGGAAGAGGATTTTTGAGGATGAATAGTAGTGAAACGCTAGTGTTTTATGGTTTGAGGAGTGATAGATAGATCATGAACATTTTTGGTTCGTGACTTAGAAACGGCCTCCTTGGAGCACCAATAACCATCAAGAAAACCTTAAATTCTTTCTTTCAAAATAGGCTTTGGTGAAAGAAGAGGAAAAGGTTTCTTTAGGATACACACTAGTAAGAGGAATTTTGAAATGCTCAAAGATAGGGGTCAAGAATTTTCCATAAGAAAGCTTTCTACGGGAATCAGAGCTCAGTTTTAGCAAAAATTTGCACATGAAGAAACCAAAATCAATGCGAATTTTTTCAACAAAGCAATAAAACAAGTACAGTTCCATTTTGTTGGCATCAGTGCGATGACCATCAGTAGGGACTAAAAGATTGGAAATGATAGAGAAGATAATCAGAGTTTTAAGAGTAAAATCTTCCAATTTTGCTTTAGCAGGTACTTGAAATGGTGATTGAAAATAGGTCATAAAATTTATAGCATTAAAATGATGATCAATTGTAGGATATTCTTCACAAGAGAAAAAATTTGCAACCCTACTACGACAACCAAGTTCAATTATAGTTTTCAAGATAACATTTACAAGTTCATGATACGAACGTCGCCAACCGTGTGATGAAATCTGTACGAGACATGACTATCATCTAGAAGACGTATCAATATCTGAGACACGAACATAGCGGAATAAACCTAAACCCATTGATCACGTGGACAATAAACCTCGGTATTGGTAGAGGACACCACAATCTAGCGCGTTCCCAGATTGATAAGTCAAATGAATATCAAAAAAAATTCTAAGATATTCAAGAAAGTTTCAAAGAAGCGTTTGAGAGAACTCTCAAAGTTTTGCTAATGCAAAGAAACGTTAATCTGAATTGTGTAGATTACATGCGGCCAAGAGCCCTTTAAATAGGCTAACCCTATGTAACCTTCTCCTACTTGGCTAGGGTTTAATTAAACAGCTACGCCTAAACTAACTAGGGTTCGGTTGCCATCCAAGCAAGCCGAACCTTTATTCATGGACTAACCAACCTAACTAACATTCAAACTAATGTACTAAGCTAACAAGGCCCGGACCATAAGCTGGTTGTCCTATTTGATGCTTCTATCCGCGACCCAAATGAGCTTAAGGACTTGGACCCGAAGCTGCCAAGACATCCTCTTCACGTACTTGTAGCATGTTGACAACTCTTGAATCGTCGAGCCCTTCAATTGCCTTAGGTTATCCAATTGAATCTTGAACCACATGTACTAGGGTTTGCAACGTTTCTTGCATCCGTTTGGCTCGAACACGCGTCATTAGACCCAAAGGAACCTTCACTTGCTCAACTTGCATGACACCCTCAACCTCCTCATCAGTTCAGGATCAAAAATAATATTGACTCCATTAACACGTGACATGACCTCAATGTGATCAGTGGCTTTCCTGAGATTTGTGCAAAATTGATAGAGCATTTCAGGATAATAATTGTTAGGCATAGTAATGAGATGGGACCATTTTTTAAAGTCAAAAAGACAACGAACAGAATCTAGGTCAATCTTATGAAATTTAGAGGGGTTGATTGACCTTTGAATTATGAAACCTTTCTGCAAAATATGTTCACATTTCTCTTTGGCTTCATCATCGAAGAACCGAGGTACAGGAGGGGGTTGAGGATTAGGTTGAAGTTCAGTTTGAGTTTGCTGAGGTTCCTGAGCAGTGGCGGTTGCCTTTTTAATCTGCCGGTAGGATCGTTTTGCAGTTGGAAACTCCAGTTCTTCATCTCGATGAGTGTGCTTGCGTCCGGTAGCAAAGGTGCCGCCTCTCACTCTCATCATTGTGAAATGCAGATGGTTTTTAGTGATGATTATGATGCGAAATGGAATGAAAGAGGCTAAGTTGGCTATTTAGATTGAAATAAAGGAACGAATCTGCTAAAAATAGGTGTTATGTAATGGCTAGGATTTTAATAGAAATTCAGGATCGGAAAAGAATACAGTTGTTAAGGCAAATTTTTGATGCAACACAGTTCCTAAAAGGCTCACAAAACTGTTTGTGAAGTCAATTTTGAAAGATTTTTCTTGTGAAAGTACGAATTTGAATTTTGAAATGTAAGGGAAGAAGAGGTGTGTTTGAGACAGAGAAATTTTGTCTGAGATAAATGAGAAGAAAAGCCCTTTATAAGACACGACTTTTGGTGTGTTAGATGGCCGAACAAAGAGAATCGTCCGACATATCCGTCTGATAAAATTTTCTGGAAAACAGCTTAGAACACTGTCGGACGTCCATTCATCAGCCATCAGACGTCCGATAAAGTTTGACTGATAATTTTTCAAAAATTCTTTTCCAAAATGCCCAACTTCGATCTCAGATATGTAAATTGATCCAAAGGCAAAACTTTTGTAAAAATATCAGCAATTTGATCTTTTGAATAAACATAATTTACACAAATTTCACCCTTTTGAACAAGATCACGAATGAAATGATGCTTTATGTCTATGTGTTTTGTCCTAAAATGTTGAATGGGATTTTTTGTCAAATTGATGGCACTTGTATTGTCACAGAAAATTGGCATACAATCATACACAAGTCCAAAATCATTCAAGATATGTTTCATCCACAATAATTGAGCACAACATGCACTAGCGGCAATATATTTCACTTCGGTTGTAGACAAAGAAATAGCATTTTGTTTCTTGCTAAACCAAGATATCAAGCAATTACCAAGAAAGTGACATGAACCAGTAGTACTTTTTTTATCTACTCTACATCTACCAAAATCGGCATTCGTAAAATCGTATAAAGCAATTTTATAACATTCAGGATACCAAAGACCAAAATTCAAGACTCCTTTCAAGTATCTAAAAATTCTTTTAACGGCATTTAAATGAGATTCTTTAGGACAAGATTGAAAGCGAGCACACAAGCAACCAGTAAACATAATATCAGGTCTACTTGCGGTTAAATAAAATAAGGTACCAATCATACCTCTATATTTCTTCTCATCAACATTTATACATTTTTCATCTTTGTCAAGTTTGATAGATGTACACATAGGTGTGCCAACTTGTTTTAAATCCTCCATTCCAAATCTTTTGAGGAGTTCCTTTGTACATTTTACTTGATTTATGAATGTCCCTTCTTGGATTTGAAGTACTTGAAACCTAAGGAAGAAGTTTAATTCCCCCATCATACTCATTTCAAATTCATTTTGCATAATAGTGGAGAAATCTTTGCACAAACATTCATTAGTAGCACCAAAAATAATATCATCCACATATATTTGCACAATAAGAAGATCATTCAAGTTTTGTTTGGTGAAAAGGGTAGTGTCCACAATACCTTTTTTAAAACCATTTTCAATCAAAACACCACTTAACCGCTCATACCAAACTCTTGGAGCTTGCTTTAAACCATACAAAACTTTTGAAAGTTTAAACACATGATTTGGAAATGTTTCATTTTCAAAATAAGAAGATTGATCTACATAAACTTCTTGATCAATAAAACCATTCAAGAAAGCACTTTTAACATCCATTTGAAATACTTTAAAGTCTTTAAAACAAGCAAATGCAAGAAACATTCTAATTGATTCTAGTCTATCTATAGGAGCAAATGTCTCATCAAAATTCATACCTTCTTCTTGAGCATATCCCTTAACCACTAGTCTAGCCTTATTTCTCACAACTTCATCTTTATCATTTAATTTGTTTTTAAAAAACCCATTTCGTACCAATAATAGGATGATTTTGAGGCCTTTCAACTAGAGTCCAAACATTATTCCTTTTAAATTGATTTAGTTCCTCTTGCATGGTTAGAATTCAATTTTTATCTTTCAAGGCATCATCAACATTCTTAGGTTCAAAATAAGAGACTAAAACAAAATTATCCATTAGTGGTTTAGATGACGAATGAGTTCTTACCTTCTCGGATGGATCACAAATAATTAGCTCTTTAGGATAATTTTGAATGAACTTCCAAACTTTAGGAAAATCCTTAGGTAGATCATCACTCTTTTCTTCTTCTTTGAGCTCTTGGTTATCTAGAGAGCCATTTTCCTTTGAATTCACCTCTATTTCAGCATTACTTTCATCTTGGATTGTGAGTTTCTCATGTCCTTCTTGAACACCTACATCATCATCTTCACAAATACTTTTGGAAGTAGCATCGTTAGATTCATCAAATGTAATATGCATAGCTTCTTCTATAATAAGAGTTTTTCTATTATAGACTTTATATCCTCTCTTGTTTTCAGAATAATCCAAGAAAACACCCTCATCAGTTTTCTTATCAAATTTTTTAAGGTGCTCCTTGATGTTTAAAATAAAGCATTTGTAACTAAAAACTTTGAAGTAGCCAACAATTGACTTTTTACCAAAAACTAATTCATAAGAAGTTTTATTCAAAATTGGTCTTAAAAGAACTCTATTCATTACATGCCAAGCCGTATTCACGGCCTCGACCCAAAAATATTTTGGGAAATTGTCTTTACTTAACATAGTTCTTACGGTTTCAAGAAGAGTTCTATTCTTTCTTTCAACAACACCATTTTGTTGGGGGGTTTTTACAATTGAAAACTCATGAGTTATTTCATTATGATCACAAAATTTCAGAAAGCTATAATACTTAAATTCCGAACCATTATTACTTCTAATTTTAACAATGTTCAAACCAAGCAAATTTTGAACTTTTGCAAATCAAGAAATAAAATTTTTGAAGGCATCATCTTTATGAACAAGAAAAACTACCCAAGTGTATCTAGAATAATCATCAACAATTACAAGGCAATATCTTTTACCACCCAAACTAGCAATTTTTGTAGGACCAAACAAATCAAGATGTAAACACTCCAATGGTCTAGATGTAGAAACACAATTTTTGAGTTTAAAAGAAACTTTGGTTTGTTTACTGATTTGACAAGCATCACAAATTTTGTCTTTTTCAAACTTAATTTTTGGCAACCTCTATAAGTTCCTTTTGGAAATTTCTTTTAACAAGTCCATATTGAAATGATAAAGCCTTCTATGCTACAACCAAGAATCTTCATTTGAGACTTTAAGACAATGGAAGTTAGAGGAATTGATTTTTTTCAAGAATAACAATATAAATGTCATTGAATCTTTTTCCTTTGAAAATAATATTAAACTTTGAATCAAGAACTAAGCATTCATGCTTTTTGAATAAAACAAACAAGTCTCTATCACATAGTTGACTAACACTTAACAAGTTATAACCTAACTTATCAACCAAAAGAACATTATGAACAAAAGTTTCACCATTCTTACCGACATCTCCTACTCCAATTGTTTTGGCTTTCACATCGTCTCCAAGAGTCACTTTGCCACTTGATTTTGGTTTGAGATTAATGAATTGTGATGGATCACCAGTCATTTGTCTCGAACATCCACTATCTGTGAACCACTTAGATTCCTTTTTGATGTTCTCCATATTCACCTTATTATCTCCAATTACCATGAAAGCCATTTGTGCAGATTCTTCTTCCTCTTCAATTTCACCTTCAGAATTGCATTCATTTCATGTGATTTGGAAGTTGTTGAATCTTGGCTTTCTTTCATTTTTCCCTTCTTTCTTCTTCTTCATGGACATTCATTTGCATAGTATCCAAGTTGACCGCATTCAAAGCATTTGTCCCCTTGTTTTTTGTTTCCATCTTGTCTTCCTTTGTATCTTGCATTGCAGAATTGGTTGGAATTTTGATTGGTAGGACCTCCTTTTCTGAATCTTATTTTGTTAAGGATTCTTTTGAAACTCTTTGTGAGGAGAGCTAGTTTACTGTCATCGCCATCCATTTCATCATAAGCTAAAGAAACCGAGTCGTCCTCTTCTTGAGATGCCTTTAGAGCAATACTTCTTTTTGCCCTTGCATCTTCTTCTTCTTGCATTTTGCTCCTGAGTTTCAATTCATAATATGTTAGAGAATTTATAAGAGATTCAATAGACATTGAATTCAAGTCTTTTGCCATTTCAGTAGCAATCACTTTACTCTCCCAATCTTTAGACAGAGCATTCAACATTTTTTTTGTTTTCCTCTCCTAGGGTGTATTCCTTATCCAACACTTCTAAGTCCTTAATTAGATCATTGAATCTACAATACATTTTATCAATGTTTTCATTAGACTCCATCTTAAATGATTCATAGTTAATGACCAAAATAGATTTCTTTTGTTCTCTAACATCTTCACTTCCTTCATGAATTTCTCTCAATTTATCCCAAATCTCCTTGGCTGACTTACAACCTTTAACTCTAATTGTTTCATATGAGTCTGAAACACTATATAACACATTCATAACTTTTGCATTTGACATGAGATTAGCTCTATCCTCTCAAGTCAATTCATTTCGAGTTTTTTGTCTTAGAACATGAGTAGTAGCATCCTCTATAATAGCAGTATATGGACCTTCATTAACAATGAATTACAAATCAATGTCAATCAATTGCAAGAAAAAAATTATACGTTCCTTCCAACTTACATAATTTGACCCATTAAACATTGGTGGTCTAGTTATCGATTGTCCTTCTAAAAACATGGCATTGTTGGTTGTCATCTTTACTCTAAACTATTAACCTTGATCGTAGAGACCAAACTCTGATACCAATTATAAGACCCAAAGAAAACCTAAGAGGAGGGGTGAATTAGGTTGATTAAAACTAATCAAGTTATAGCACCCTTTTTTTATAACTCAAAATTTATCCTCTTTTCTAAGTGATCACACAATAGATTAATCAATGAAGGGCCAATATTACTCAAGAAAGGTAGAAGATATGAGCAATGTAAGGATTGTAAAATGAAATGTAGAAAAGATAAGAATACACCAACCAATTGACTACCAAACTCCTCTTGAGATTGACGACCAATTCTTAAAACAAGCTATTTCAAATTGATGAATTGCAAACAATGTTGTGTACAATGGAAGGCTTACTTCCTCTTTGCCCCAAGCAGCACTCTGTCAAATTAGGAAGTTTTACAATTACTCCGGATAACCCTTTTAAAACTACACTATTGAAGAATTCTATCACAAATAAAAAGTTTACAAAGACATTCACACCACAAGGAGTACAAATCTTGTTTGGAGAGTATTTTCTAACCAAAATCACTCTTAAGAACATGTATTCTAAGTGTGCAAAAGTTACTATACATTTCAAACCAAAGACTATTTAAAAGAGACCAAAAATGTGCATCATTAAAGCTGCCAACAGACAGAAGGTAACTGAAGAGTCAATTAGCCATTGGAGGTGTCGGATGTCCGTACATTCTTCTGCGTCCAGTGCCATCGTCCGAAAGGTTCTTCTCAACGTTTATCGGATGGCCGATGAATTTTCTACATTCGATGGAGTCTGCGTCCGAAGCTGGACAGAGAGTTTGGATTTCCTCCTTGATTTGATCGGACGTCCAGTGATGATGATATGCGTTCGATAGGAGTGTCCGATACTTCCCTTGTGTTAGGGCCTCAAAAATCTGAATTTTATTTTAAAATGCATAATAATATTTATATTGTGATTATTCACTAAAATATTAGTGAAAATGTGTTTTGAGTGATTATTTTCTAATTTAGAGAATTTTCTGAGAATTATTTGCCGGTGTGTGGTTTCGGCCAGTTTAAGCATTAATTTCTGTTCCGAAGTGTGAATAGTGATTGTAAAATGAACTCAAGCATATGTAGAGATAGTACAAAGGTATATTTAAGGTTGGCCAGTGTCGAAATGAGACAATACAGTAAAAGTTGGAGTGTCGCGCTTCGACGCGACAAAAAGTGGTCTTTTGACCACTTTTCCTTAAATTGGGGAAAGGGTCACTTTTTGTCCCCTTAAAGCTTTTCACTTGCATCTTGAAGCTTCATTTTTCAGCCACCCATTGAGAGCTAAGAGAGAGAGAGAGGGCCCGAACCATAGAGAGAGGAAAGAGAGAGAGTTGTGAGCTTTTGATGTGAGCATGGATGCCAACATGTGCTTACAAATTCATACTAAGTTCAAATGCCCCAAGTTGATTCATTCCAAGTTGAGATCTTCAAGAATTCGTTCTAAGGTGGTCAAGTTCCTTAGGAAATATTGGTCAAGTGCCAGGAGGAAGAAGCGACAAGCCGACACATCCTACGGATCCAAGCAAGCCTAGTTATGCTAGCGAGTCATTTGCTTAGATTCTTAAGCAAGGGCATTACTGTCCATTTTCCATGCTTTTGTTAGGTCAATAAAGTGTCGGTTAAGTAGTTTCCAAATGTGATACCCCTTGACCGAATGCCTCTTTGAATTGTTTCATAATTGTTTAGTAGTTAGTAGTTGCATAAAACTAGTTTCCTAATTGCTTGTTTTAGGTTTCCTAAAGCTTTTAGAGTTGGCCAAACTTATGTTTCCTTTTCAGTCTTGGTTTTTGAGTCTTGTAGGCTATAAATAGCCAACACTTTTTCATTATTCGATATGAAGACAATTTTGATGAAATTAAATTGAGAGTTTTCTCTTTTCTTGTTCCTTGGGAATGACCCTTGATACAAAGTGAATGAGTTCCTTTGTTCAAGTTTAGGCTTATCAATTCAAGAATGCGTTGAGTTGTGGCGTCATTCTATCAAATTCCTTGGTTCGCTAATTCGCTAGATTGTGGGTTGAGATTCAATTTGTAGGTTCGCAATCTCGAAAGTTAGAGGGGTCGTAGGATTTCCATCTCTTTGTATCCATAACCTGTTCAAGATAGATCATTCCGCTGCATCGCAAATTCGTGTCTTCAAGAAGCGGGAGCTTGGAGATCCGAATTCGCATCAGCTTTCTTCCAACTTCATCTTCTTCCTCCATTTCTTGAAGCTTCAAGCCACCATTGAAGATAGCCATTCCCTTTGTTGGAGCAGCCGTGAGTGAGGGAAGAAGAGAGAGGGGCTGGTCCGAAATCTTGAGGGAGAAAAGAGAGGAAGATTGTCACTTGATCTCCCAAGTTTCTTCTTCATCCACCATCTTGAAGTTGTGAGACTTTATTGGAGGATTTTAGCTTGTTCATCCTCATCCATGGCTGCCATGTGAGAGTGAGAGAGAGGGGGTGAGATCCGTGAGAAAGAGAGAGAAAAGAAAAGGGAAGAAAGGCTTCTTGGACTTGCCATCTTCTTGATTTTGGGTTTGGAGGAACGAAGCAACTTCAAACCAGCAAATCTGTGGAAAAACTTGAAGGATCTTGAGGTGTCGGAGCTTGGAACTTCATCCGTGGGTGGATCTACCTTAGACTCCTCTTGGTCTTGCTAGATCTGAAAAGATCTTGAGGTAACACACTTGAAACCTGTAGTTGTAGCCTTATTAGTGTTAAATCTTGTAGATCTATGGTCTATTTTGCTAGGAATGCTTATGATAGAAATGTTTGAGTTGGGCTCTTGAATTCCTAACCTAGGTAGCGGATTTGAGGTGACTTTTAGGTAGCGGACTTGAGGACTTGATTGTGGTTGTGTTTGTCGTTTATGAGACAAGTGCATTTTATGGTTAGAAAATAGCATTTGTTGTTGAAAATTTTGGAGGAAAATGTTATGGGCTGGCCGAACCCATGCTTGGAAATTTTGATGTATGATTTCAAAATTTTATGATATTTCTTGATGAGATTTTTCTTAAGTAAATATGTATTACGTTCGATTATGAGTATATGCTTTAATAGAGTGAAAATCCTGAACATTAATGGTGAAAATTGAGTTTCACTAAACTTTGAGGGAAAAGCACCATTTTAGACAAATTTGTGGGTTTGAAAGACTTCAGCTAATTTTCATGAATTTTGTGCATTGAGACCTAGTGAAAATTGTTTGAAAAATGTGTTAGAAACTTGGTTAAAAGTGTAGTGTTGAGTTTGAACTTAAATGAGTGATTTTGAGGTGAAATACCTCACTTTATTTCAGTATGCTAAAAGATTAGAAGTCGCTTGGATGGAGTACATCGATAGAGTTGTTTGGTTATTTGACGTTTCCATTTGAAAATGGAATCTTTTAAGATGAGTTTTGGCCCGAATGACTACTTTTCATTCGAGCAAAGTTAGAGAAATTGTGTGGAGAATTTTGATAAAATAAATGAATAAATTATTTGAGTTAGTTTCACTAATTGTGCGGCGAAACTTATTTTTTCATTTTACTTGATTATAGGAAGTGGGGAAGGATTTACACCGGACCCCAATTTGGAAATCGAACCTTGCCACTTTGGTGAGTTTCCATGCATGTTATTTGGTTATGTGGATTTGATTTGGAATATGATTGAATATATGATTTGATGTGAAAATTTGATTTTGATCCATCAAATGAATTAGTGTGTACTTTATCGCACTTACTCCTATTTGAATGGTAAATTTTGTAAAAGTGCTATTGTGATATTTCAAGTAAGTTTTGAACCTCTTGACTTGAGATATGATGTGAATTCTGTTTTGATTATATGATATGATATGATGTGTTCTGTAATTATTATTCTCGAGAATACTTAATCCCCTTGGTAAGTTATCGACTCGAGCCGTTGAGAAGTCCCAAGTCAAGTGTAACGACCCCACCTCCCCCTAACGCGAACCAAAGGGATTGGTTGACCTCCTGCCCAACTCTCGCCGAGAATTACTACAGATCCTCAATCATATTACAGACCTCAAATAATGACAATACAAGATCTCCGAATAATAATTACATTTCCAACTAATCCAAATACACCAAAAGTCCAACTGTCCAATATTACAAATAGTACAAGAGATAATCCGGCTAGTCACACTAAGAAAGATCACTTCCTGTTTTCCTTCATCTCGAGCCCCGTGGGGGGAAAAATAAAACATTTTGGGGTGAGTTAGAAGCTCAGTGAATGTTCAGTGAAAACAAAAGATTCATGTTTTATCAAATTCATAGACATTTGAACTGAATAGCATTTTGTAAAACATTTGAGTCTTTAACTAGTTCAAATGTAGAAGAATCACGCAAATATAGATGAATCGAAAAATACACGTTCTAAACGTGTCTAACAGCAATGAACAAAGGACACTTTGGTTTAACAGCTTTGACACCTCTCGGCGTTTTGATCACAACTGGTGCTATGCTTATCGTATTGAGATGAATTTTATGCCATTTCGAAACTAAGACGTAGGGCTACAACTTTTATGAAGAGGTCAAACCTCAAATCAGACTTAATTAGGGTCGAAATTGGCGAAAACAGAGACACTAGAAAACTGTCGACTAGGAACAGGTTGGTCAAACAGTCTCGGAAGAACAGTCATAACTCGATGTAGAAAAATTAAAATCGAGCTCCGTCAGTAGAGTTTAAAACTAGGTTCATAGATCTTTCCAACGGTATAAAGTTCAAGTTCTAGTTCAATTCCTATAATCACTAGAAAGTTCAGCAAGTTGGCTGAATTCCATTTCTAATTTCATGTCAAAAATTCCTTCTTCTACATGATTGCTATAGATAACCTTTCAATGTTATTTCTAACCTTTAGTAGGGTGTTAAACATGTCAAAACATCCAAGAAAACCATTAGTAAGATATCACAAATCCTTAGGCATTTCATCAAACACTTAGTGGTTATAAACAAAGGTCTAAGTTCAAGTTCTCAAACACAAAAATTTCTTCCATAACTTTTCCTCCCAATCAACCTCAAACACTTTAAACTTAACTAACAAGCATCCTATTTAAATTTGAAGATCATTAAAGCATAGATAAGTGTGAGTTACCTTGAGAGTTAAGAGAGAAAATCCACCCAAAAGTTTCAATTCTTCCAACCAAACTTGATGACTAAGTAGCAATCGAACCTAGTGTGAGGGCCTCAAAATTTATTTTTAATATTGTTAATATTTATTGTTTTAAATATTGTTATTATTGTTATTAATTTGTTTGATTATTTTAATATCGTACTTAAACAAAATTTTTAGAAAATTTAAATGAAAATTCAATTTATTTATCTATTTATTTTTATCTCGAGGTGACTCGATTTTATTTCATCTTTAATTCCTCGTAGATTTTCAATAAATTGTTTATCTTTTTAAAAATTTGCTCTTTTAGTGACAAATGGACAGAAAATGAGAAAACACGTTTTACGAGATAAAAATTCGGGCAGTGAGTGAAGTAGCGATAGAATGTAAGGATGATCACTCGTAGGTTAAGAATACAATCGAGGGACTAGAAGTGAATTATTAAAGATGAGATTAAGTAGGGTTTTGAAACCCTAAAACCTAGTTGGACAAATTTCCCGAAAGTTAGGATTTTAACCCGCGATTGTTTATCCATTTAATTTCCTCCAATTCACTTTAATTTTTCCTTTTCTTCTCTCCCTCTTAGTCAAAATTATCCCTTAATTTGCAGCCAAGAGAGCTAATTATTTTCCCTCCAAAATTGCTAGCAAAACTACTATTTCAATTTGGACTTTTTGACCCTTAAAATTGGGCTTTAAGTCTTGTCTTGTATTTCTTCCATTTATTCACCAAAATACCACTCAAACACACCACTCTTTTCTCTCTCTTCATGGCCAACTCTCTCCCCTCTTTCTTCCCTTGAAATTTCAGCATTTTCTTCTTCCATTTTCCTCCCAAAATCAACCACAATCAAGCCTTAATGCTCAAGCTTGAAGCTTGGTGTAAAACTTGGAGGAGGAAGCTTTTGGGTGGTTGAAACTAAGTTCTTTGGAGGTTTTCTTGGTAAGTTCTTGGAAGAGGTAAAACCCTAGAAGCTTAATCTTTGCCCATTCTTTAAATTCCAAGCATGAAGTTAGGATTGGGATGTTGATGGGTTCCTAGAACCTTGACTTGTGTTAGTTTTGGAATTTCAAGTTGTTAAGCTTCATTAATGTGCATTTGTTGATTATGGTTGATAAGTGGGCTCTTGGAATTCCCACAAAATGTGTGAATTTGTTTACTAGAATTGCTAAATGATGAAATGTGTGTGCGCATGCTTGAATTTGTTGGTTGAAATTGGAGGAGAAACCTCAAGGGAGGAACCGAGATTGGAGGGGAGGAAATGGAGGGGAAATTTTGCTGTTTTTCCCTTAATTTTGTGGCTGCATATTTGCAGGTTTAGGGGCTGAATGTTAATGCTTAAATGTTGAGGTTTAAGTTGTTAATGTTTCCCACAAAAGCCTCTAAAAGTTGTAGTAATAATGGTTGTTGAATTGGAACTAATATCTGGAAAATTTGGAAGAGCTGCTGTCCGAATTTGTGGGCCTGTTTTGTGCTAAAATTTGATAAAATCCATTATCATTTTTGATCACCATTGGGTTTAGGAAGGTTAAAACTATCTTGGTTTCAAAAATGGGGTCATTTGGTGATAGTTTAGGTATGTTACGGGTGAGTAGAAGAAGAAGATCAAAACTTCACTGGTTTGAGGCAATTCACTAAGTGAACTTTGGGTGATTAGAAAGCTATCTTCCCAAGGGATTTTTTGGTTTAATTTTGGTATAACCTAGCCTATATATGGTAGAATTGGTGTACCAAATTTGGTAATTTTTGGGAAAGAAACCGTCACTCAAATGAGGCTTAGAATCATGCCTTGCAAATCTGGAAATCAGAAAACTCAGAATTTCGAACCTGCCTTGTTGAACAATTATAATTTCTTGCTCGAGAATCAGAATCGAGTGCCGTTGGTGGCGTTTGAAACTTCATACATAGGAATTTAAACTTTGTAAATTTCAAAGGCCAATTCGTTTCCTACAATTTTTGGTGAAATTTCAAACTCTGCTGGAAAACCAACCTGTTGTGTTCTGTTTTTCACTGTAGCTAAATCTTAAACAAAATTCTGGGCAACTTTTGTCTGGAATTTCATCATCGTGTCTTCTGCAAAGTTTTATAACTTTAAATGAAGTTTCCAACGGTACCAACCTTGCATGATTTGGGCTTATATAACTCAAATTACGATTTTTCAAAAATTTCTGCCTAAATAGGAAGTTTATCGAACTTGCTTTTTCTTGAACGAGATTTGACCAATGAACTAGAAAACTCATTTTCCATTGTTCTTTAATTATTTTTAGGAAGTGGTGCTGAGTTGCGAAGTGATCAAAACTTGGACTCTGAACCCTACTTTGGTGGTGAGTTTTCAATGCATGTTAATTGCTTTAATTGAATGCTTGGCGTGAATGTGTTACGTTCTTGTCGATTTGGAAATGAAACTGTTGAACCACTCACTTAGAGAGTATACTTTATTGCTCTCTTTTAAGTAGAGTTGGTGACATGATTGTGCATGCATGTGTTAAAGTTTGTGGAGAAAGTGTTTATAAAACTACTCTTGGTCGCGTCTCTTGAGTAGTTAAATGTTAAGTGTTTTGGAGTGCGGGCCCGGTAGGGGGAGTCCGGTGGAAGGAGATTAGCTTGAAGAGTCGTCTACTTGGATTGGAAAGTCGATGGAGTGTCGACTACTTTAAACGTTCATGCATTGTGGATTTGAGCTCCTGAGAGCCACTATATCCTGCTTGCCTGTTAAGTGTTTTCCTTACTTGTTCTAAGTGTTAATTATTTCGCTTTATGCTTGTGCATAATCTTTTGGAAATTCACGAGCTTTTAACTCACCCCCGTTCCCATTTTGTTTTTCCTTAACAGGTGACGAGAATCCAGAGATCTAGATAGGTCTAGTAACTGGTTTTGTATATTTTGACTCATGGGAATGTAATAGATTATGGATCGAGACTTTAAGTGCTTTTGAGTTAACGATTGTATTCTAAACTTAAATGTCGAATTTTATGGTTTCCTTTCTCTCTATTGATGTGGACTTTAGAATTATTCTTTAGAGTTAGTATTTTCGAATACTCGAGTCCTGGCGAGAGCCAGGCAGGCAGCCCGCCAACCCTATGGTTAGCCTTAGGGGGAAGTGGGGCTGTCACAGGTGGTATCAGAGCTCTAGGTTTCAGATTTCTATAGTGTATCTTAGGCTTAAAGTTTGGGATACCGGACTGTGGGATTTGTTAGCTCATAAAGTAAAATGTGAACTCGGTGCCTGATGTTTGAAAAGTAATATTGAATGTTGATGTTTCTTTGGAATTGAACCCTTGTAAATTTATAATTTAATGTTTTGGTGATTTCATGGGCAGTTGAATCTCTTTGAGTTGTCTTTGGATTGAGCAAGATGAGGAAATTAAGCTAAATTACCCTTTAGAGTAGCCGACCTTAGTGTAAAATGACTTAGTTATTATTTTGGAGATTGAATACGAATGAGTAATAGTGCTTGAGAAAATTGAATTGTGTAGCTAGTGCGAATATCACTAAGAATGTTAATCATTGAAAATCCGGTATTATGAAAGTATATTGTAATTTGACTTTGAAGGTCTTCATTGCATTTGGGTGGTAGTAAATGTACAAATGGATAAGCTGGAGTGCAATAGATAAAGCTTGGGGAAATATGTTAATGTGATCTTAATGACCTTCATAGCATGTCTCTCCTGAGGTTTAAGCTTTTCATTCGCCATTTTAGTATTAGACTATGTGTGAGTGCAATAGACGTGAACCCTGTTCCTACTGTGGAGTCTTCGGGGACTGTAGCCAACTAGGCTAGGAAGTTGAACCATAGACTTGTAAATAGTTTTGTGAAGAACTACTAGGGTCATTCTCGTCTCTGTGGGTGCATGTTTATTTATCGTTTTCCTTATCATGCTTTTGTTTAGTAAAATGGCCGTTGGGGGCAATTTTTGTTTCGTGAATATTTGACGGAATGATAAAAATTGCATGCTTTTAGAAGTTTGGTGACATTTTTGGCTAAAAAAAAAAAGTTCAATGACCAAAAGACATAGAAGTCGATAGTTTAGTGACATTTTGGCCATTTGCTCATGTAATCAACATGCCACCATGATGTACTTGACTCTCTCGGTATATGTGTATGGGAATTTGGTCGATTCTAGAAAATTCCCTTGTTAGTTCCCAAAATTTAATTTGTTAATTGCTTATTTTATTTTGTGCTATTTTATTCTATTTTATTTTATCATATTTCATTTTTGTATCTCCTTTTAAAAATGTCTACCTTCTATAAAGACTATGGAAGGTAGACGAGACCGAGGCCGAGGTCGAGGACGAGGGTGAGGGGCCAGGCAACCCCAAAACATGGGAGATAATCAGGAGTCAAAGTTGAGGGTTAGTGAATGAGGGTAAAGAGATAATTCGTGGAGTGTATGTTGCACTTTATTGAAATTAAAGGGAGTTAAATGTGAAAGAGGCAAACTAGTGAATAAGATAAGATTTCATTAGAGTTTCAAGCAATGGGAGGGTGACAATTGGCATCCTCTCCACTACTCATTCCTTGCAAGACTTCAATTAATCCTCATTCTACCATTTCATTTTGACTTCGTAAGAAACTACCAGAGAGAGAAAGAGAGTCTTGCTTCATATTTTATTTTCATTCTTGCTTTCATCTTTCAAGAAAATCACCAACACGAATCTCCATTTTCTTCCTTCCTTGTAGCCAGTCCTATAGAGATGAGAGAGGCGAGATTTTTCAGCAATTTTCTTCGCCTTTTATTCTTTTCTAGTCGGCTCTTCAAACTCCAAATAGAGGAGGAAGATTTCATCTTTGCTTCCATAGATTTTGCTCCAAGACCACTATCACATTCAACTTCACTTGCCCCTTGATTAAGTTTGACAGAAAGGTAAATCCTGTGGTGAATCTCAAAGATCTAAGACTTATCTTGACTAGGATTGAAACTATGCTAGTGGGAAGAGCTTGAACTTTTAGACCTATAAGTTTTACCGTTTAAATCTAATGATTTATGGTTAGATGAGTTTAGGTTATTGAAAGGATCTCTTGAAAACTCAAGTACCAGGTTAGATGACTTGAAGATTTCCCATGCTTTGTAGTGTAAACTTGTTGGTGAATCTTGGTGGTTAATAGCTTGATATATGTCGATTGTTATGTATTATGGTTATTTCATGAGGTTGATGAACTATAGTTGTGAGATTGATGCGAGAATCTTGGTGAAATCTCTAGAAATACCCCCCTGTTGGACGAATCTGTTCCGCTACCTTTAGCCCTATTTTCTTACAAATTTTTGGGTAAAATATCGCTCAACAATCTTTTTTCGATGTTGACTTTTAAATGTGAATTTAGAAGTTAAAAAAAATTGATAATTTCTTGAACTTCGTTTTGCTAGACATCTCCTCAGGGAGCATTGCACAATTTTAGAAAATTTTGATATCGCGGCGTAAAACAAAATTTCAATTTGGGTTTTGTTTGTTAGATTTGAAACTAAACAAGAGCTTTTTCAACCTTGTAAATTTTAGATTTTTGTTCAATCTCTATAAGCACCAGTAGTTTTTCAAAGTTCACCAAAATGTCAAACCTGTTTAGTTTTTCTACTTGATAAAGCTATAACTTGAGGTCAAATTTGTCTTATTTACAAATTGAATCTTGAGAAGATGTCTTTTGAATAGTTGTAGTACTTTGAGTCTATTTTCCAATGGTATACAGCTGGTAATTTTTCGATTTATGGATATGTAACTTAAGATATGATTTTTCAAGTAACGTCGCATAAAGTTGGAATTTATTGGTTTGAAGGAAAAGTGTTCTTCTAAAACTTATGACTTTACTTTGAAAATGCTGATTTGATCTGAGTTTGATTTCATGGATAAAAAAAAATGAAAACGAGGTCTCTTATAGTTTTAATTCCTCTTTTAAATGATGGTTTTCGGAAGCTTTGATCTCCTCTTTAGGTGTTACAATAGTTGTTTAAGTGTGTGATTTTCCCTTTTCAATTAAGTACCGTGATAAGTCAATATTTTGCATGTTTTTAATAGGATTAATTATGTAGTTTTTGTGTCTTTTTGTCAGTTTAATGGCTAATGAACTAGAGTTTCTATTGAAATTCTACATTTTGTGATTTAAATAGAAAAATGCATTTTTTGTGGATTAATGTGGTGAAATCTTCATGTTTTTGTAGGATTGCTTGTTCAATTATCAAATGAGATGAAAATGTGGATATTTGCCAAGAAGCTTGGAAGAAAAATTGGAAAATGCAAATTGCAATTCAATCAACGAGGAATCAAAGGGATAAAAGTCGAAGCAATTAAAGCGCCAATTTCATGACAAAAAGCTCGGAATTTGCAAGTTTCAAGGAGATTCGCGAGTCAATACGCGAACCAACAAGTGGAAATTTCAAGCAGCTAGCGAATCCCTCTCACAAGAGCCAGGGGACCAGATCCGTGATATGATCCGCGAGCCCGTGCCTCGCGGATCCTCAGAAAATGACTGCTGCAACTTGCAGCCGAATTCCAGTTTTTCAGCTCATTTCCAGCTCAATTTTCAGAAGAATTTCAATGAAAGCTGCGTGAAGAATCTTGTGAAGTTGAAGAAACAACTCATAGCAAATTCAAAACACAATTTGCTTCAACATTACAACTCATTTGATGTTGAAATTCAATGGATTAAATGCATGAAGACAAGAAGAATCATGAAGACACTTTCCTTGACTTTTTGAAGTTTAACTTGTTTTGTATTCACATGATAAAGTCTTGGAAGTTTATGGATGAATTCATTTATAAATAGGACTTCTTGTAGACATTTGAAAAAGTAATTAGAGAGAGAGGATGTAGAAATGTATAGAGGAGGCATGTAGTCTTCACTAGTTCATTAGATTAGTAGTACAGTTAGTAGTAGTATGTTTAGTTAAGCCTCTCAAATCCTAGAGTGAGGATGAACTTGTTGTAGTTGTGATTATGAAATAGTTGAGTTATTTATGTCCTCCATGATTTTGTTAGTTTAAGACTTGTGCTTATGCTTTATGGTTGATTAGCTACCAACTATAAATGATTTGATGTTGATGAGCAATGAAAAACTTGCCTTCAATAAGATCTAAGTTCTTAAACACTAACTTATATTCTCACGAAAGTAGTGAATACAGTTGGTTGGTTTTGGTTTTAAACTATAACTTCATTGAGCCTATTTAACTTGTTTCTCTCTTTTCTCTATGAAAATAGGTCAAGGAAGATTCCAAGGACTTAAGGAATTGGCGAAAACGATTCTGAGTGACTAGCTTATCTTAAATGAGAGCTTGCAATACACATGACCATTGACGAAAGTGATGGCATAAAAAAAGGAAGTTATTCCTTAGCAAATCATTGGAGAAGAGACATAATAAACTTGACTAACTTCCAATCTAACTTAACAAGGGATTCTAAAGCTCTAGGTTCTTAACTCTTTACTTGCTTTCTTGTTATTTCCTTTCTACCGCCAATTGGATGTCTTCGACACCTAGCGGTCGGTTTTATTTGCTTAATCCTGCTTCCTAAGGACGGTTTACCGCCTTCTCCCTTTATATCTTTGTTGTGACAGTCTAAATAATAGAGGAGTTTGAAAATCACCGGTACGTGACACTCTTCCTCATGGGATCGACATCTTATTTCCCTATACTCAATAAACGATCCGTATACTTGCGGTAATATAGGGTTATAGAGGTGTTTTAAAATTTGTGGAGTAAAGAAAATCCCTATCAAGTTTTTGGCGCCGTTGCCGGGGAAGAAGTTGTTCAATATCGGTGTTAAGAATAACTCTATTACTTTAGACATTTTTATATTCTTGTTTATATATTATTAGCCATTCTTCTTAACTAATCTTGCTTTTAAGCATTTTTAGGTTTTAAAGGAGGATAGCAAGAAAGCGGAGCAAAACTTGAGAGGACGAAGCTTGGGAATGGACCCCTACAATTTTCAAGGCTATATCCATGGAGGTAATCAAAGAATGTCCGAAGGTATGTCATTTGATGAATACACAAGGATTATTAAGGCTAATCTTGATTATATTACACTCAATGTGCAAAAGGACACCATGACAAATTTGCTTGAACGAAAAAGGAATGCAAATGCTTTTAATTCTAATTATGTGGTTTGTGACTTGTGTGAAAGTAATCATGCTACACATACATGTATGCAAGCACAACATGTGGATTCTTATGATGAATTTGAGCATTACAATTCTTGTTTTGATCAAAATGGTGTTAATTGTGATAATTCTTATTCTCATGGTTGGAATAATCAAAATGCTTATGATGATTCTTCACAATTTTATGATTACCAACCTAATGGTGTTCAATATGAATCCAAACCATCTTGGGAAGTAGCTATTGATAAATTAGCTACTACAACCTCCGATCATTTTGATAGGATTGAGAAAAGATAGATGAAGGACTTGAAAGATTACAACAACAATTGCAATCTTTGAGTGAAGCTATGTCATGTGGTGAAATGCAAATTGACCCTAACATTAATGATGGGAATGTTGCATGTGAAAGTGGATTACATTTTGATGAGAATGATGAATCTTATTTGCATTTTAATGATAAAATGTCCATTTCACATGATGATAACTTTGGAATGGATTTTGAACCTCAAGAGGTAAGCATGCATGATGCGTATATAACCCCTTTTGAGGAATGTGGTGAATGTATAGATTCCAAGGTCATTTTACCCCAAGAAGGCCATATGGACATTCCTTTGATAAGTTCTCAAGTGGTGGAATTGCAATGTAATATCTATGAAACACTTGAGATAGGTAAACCTCTTCCTTCTTTCTTATCATTTGATAAGACTCACATGATTGAGTCGCCATTTAATGATCCACCTCGCCCTCAATTGGTGGATTATTCATTGACTAAACCTCCTTGATGAAAGGGGAATATAGTCAAGCTAATGACTATAAAAGAGCGCTTGTTGGGAGGCAACCCAATTTTGTTTAAGTTTAAGTTAGCTTGGTGTGATTTTATGTTTGAGTATGTGTGTTTTATGTTTTTAAGTGTGTTTGTTGTGTTTGTTTTGTAGGAAATTCAAGACATGCAAAAATGACCTTTTTGGTGCACGATGAATAGTGAAAATGCAAACATCTTCATACCTCAATTTGTGTTTTAGTTGTTTTTGATTCATGAAAATGAGGTTAATTATGTTGTTTTGATCATATTACATGTGTTAGAGAAGGTGCATTGCATAATTAACATGCAGGATTTTTATTCTGGAAACAGTAGAAATTGAAAAACCAATGAAACAGTTGCAGAAAAATTGCAGAACTGAATTTCCAGAAGGATCCGCGAGTCGATACGCGAGGTATATCTCGCGGATCTGAGGCTCGCGGATCAGGATCAGAGAAGTTTTCCGAGCATCCGCGGACCAATACGCGATGTATGCATCGCGGATCCATGGGTCGCGGATCAACTTCTGAGAGCTACCCAGCCAAATCCGCGCATTGAAACGCGACCTGTGGTTCGCGGATCTAAGGAGTTTAACCTTTCCCTGCAGTTTCTTGTCAAATTTTTCAGGTATTCAAGGTTATTCAATGGCAAATAGCAAAGTGGACCAATTCAATCTTTTTAAAAGGGGAGTATTTCTTTCTTTCCTTTCTTATCTTATTATTCCTTCTTACACATTGAGGACAATGTGAATTTTAAGTGTGGGGGGAGGAATTATGTGATTGTGATTTGATGAAAATTTGCCAAAAATTTTTTCGTAAATCCTGTACCAAATTCTTTCAAATTCTCAATTAACTTGGAGATGACTTTTTCGTGATTAAAATTTTTTCAATTTAAGGGAAGTATATCTTGTAAAATGGATTAAATTATGCCTAATTTTGTATGTTTAAGGAGATTTCTTTTCTTTGTTTGATTTTTGCATAGTAGAGTAATAAATGTGGTTGATAAATGTAGTACTTTTCTCATGATTGTTCTTTTGAGGGAATATTTATTTATGTTTCTAAAGAAAAAAAAAGAAAAAAGAGAAGAAAAAGAAAAATGAAAGTTCTACTCCAATGTGCTTAGTAACCGGGAGTCTTCATCTAAAAATGTCGACTTTCGCGTCAAACGGTACTTGAATAAAGAGTAGGCAAATAAAGTGAAATGTTGAGTAACAGGGGATCTTCATCTAAAAATGTCGATCTTCTCGTCAGAAGGCATTTTCACAATTTAAATATATATTTGATATGAATTATGAATAAATCCCTCTCTTAAAGGTGATCATGGGTTTAGGAAGCATATTATTGACTATATGATTCACTTTGCGTGTGAAATTGGATGAGGAATGAGAAATTGAATTGAGCTACTTGAATTTATGGTATGATTACTCTCTTTTACTTGATATTATGAGTACTTGTGGTTTAATGGATGATTGCAAAATGGTTATCTACCTTGTTTAGAGAAATTGAATTAAAATGTGCACGAACACTTAAATCATTGTTGGTTTGTATTTCTTATTGCTTGAGGACAAGCAATGGTTCAAGTGTGGGGGAATTTGATAAGTCAATATTTTGCATGTTTTTAATAGGATTAATTATGTAGTTTTTTGTGTTTTTGTCAGTTTAATGGCTAATGAACTAGAGTTTCTATTGAAATTCTACATTTTGTGATTTAAATAGAAAAATGCATTTTTGTGGATTAATGTGGTGAAATCTTCATGTTTTGTAGGATTGCTTGTTCAATTATCAAATGAGATGAAAATGTGGATATTTACCAAGAAGCTTGGAAGAAAAATTGGAAAATGCAAATTGCAATTCAATCAACGAGGAATCAAAGGGATAAAAGTGAGCAATTAAAGCCAATTTCGACAAAAAAGCTCGAATTTGCAAGTTTCAAGGAGATTCATGAGTCAATACGAACCAACAACTGAAAATTTCAAGCAGCTGAATCCCTCTCACAAGAGGGGACCAGATCCATGAGCACATTGCCTCTGGATCCTCAGAAAATGACTGCTGCAACTTGCAGCCGAATTCCAGTTTTTCAGCTCAGTTCCAGCTCAATTTTCAGAAGAATTTCAATGAAATCTGCGTGAAGAATCTTGTGAAGTTGAAGAAACAACTCATTGCAAATTCAAAACACAATTTGCTTCAACATTACAACTCATTTGATGTTGAAATTCAATGGATTAAATGCATGAAGACAAGAAGAATCATGAAGACACTTTCCTTGACTTTTTGAAGTTTAACTTGTTTTGTATTCACATGATAAAGTCTTGGAAGTTTATGGATGAATTCATCTATAAATAGGACTTCTTGTAGACATTTGAAAAAGTAATTAGAGAGAGAGGATGTAGAAATGTATAGAGGAGGCATGTAGTCTTCACTAGTTCATTAGTTTAGTAGTATAGTTAGTAGTAGTATGTTTAGTTAAGCCTCTCAAATCCTAGAGTGAGGATGAACTTGTTGTAGTTGTGATTATGAAGTAGTTGAGTTATTTATGTCCTTCATGATTTTGTTAGTTTAAGACTTGTGCTTATGCTTTATGGTTGATTAGCTACCAACTATAAATGATTTGATGTTGATGAGCAATGAAAAACTTGCCTTCAATAAGATCTAAGTTCTTAAACACTAACTTATATTCTCACGAAAGTAGTGAATACAGTTGGTTGGTTTTGGTTTTAAACTATAACTTTATTGAGCCTATTTAACTTGTTTCTCTCTTTTCTCTATGAAAATAGGTCAAGGAAGATTCCAAGGACTTAAGGAATTGGCGAAAGCGATTCCGAGTGACTAGCTTATCTTAAATGAGAGCTTGCAATATACATGACCATTGACGAAAGTGATGGCATAAAAAAAGGAAGTTATTCCTTAGCAAATTATTGGAGAAGGGACATAATAAACTTGACTAACTTCTAATCTAACTTAACAAGGGATTCTAAAGCTCTAGGATCTTAACTCTTTACTTGCTTTCTTGTTATTTCCTTTCTACCGCCAATTGGATGTCTTCCACACCTAGCGGTCGGTTTTATTTGCTTAATCCTGCTTCCTAAGGTTGGTTTACCGCCTTCTCCCTTTATATCTTTGTTGTGACAGTCTAAATAATAGAGGAGTTTGAAAATCACCGGTATTTGACACTCTTCCTCGTGGGATCGACACCTTATTTCCCTATACTCAATAAACGATTCGTATACTTGCGGTAATATAGGGTTATAAAGGTTTTTTAAAACTTGTAGAGTAAAGAAAACCCTATCATACCGTAATGGTTTAAGGGAATTAATTAGAGATGGTTCACTTTTGGTGGTCATTGGGTGTAATTGCCTTAGGTGCTCAAGGTAACTTCTAGGAAACTTCCGAAGCAGAAAAGTAAAGGACTTGCGAGCTAAGAAAATCCCTTTAATTAAGATTCTTTGGAGAAATCACGACATCGAGGAGGCAACTTGGGATGTGGAAGAAGAAATGCAATAAGTGCATTGTACTTCAAGATTCACATTTTATCAAATTCATAGACATTTGAACTGAATAGCATTTTGTAAAATATTTGAGTCTTTAAAATAATACGTGTAAGTCGAGAACATGGTCACACGCTCACCCTGAAAATTTTTAAGAATCTTTTTTATTTAAAAGGATTCAAGAAATAGAAATCCCTTAAAGAATCATTCCATGAACACTTAATTTAACAATCAATAATGCAGTAAACAATATTTCAATAAACAATAATTCAAAGAACTATAATTCAATAAACATTCAATTCAAATATTGAAAGGATACGGGTGCTCACTTGGAGTTATTTCCACCTTATAACTTCCAATAAACAATCCCCTACATTTTTCCACCTTATAACCTCCGAACTCCTACCTTATAACCTCCAAAACGATAAACAATCCCCTATCTTGATCTCATCTTATGTCCTCCAAAACGATAAACAATCCCCTCATTTAACTTTGAACATTGGATATAGTACTCAAGGCCTTTCAGCGAAGAGTTTTGAGCTTTGCACTTAACATTGGTAAGTCATTACTCAGGGCTGTCCGGCTAATCCGATCTCGCGATGGCGGGTCTTAGATAAGCTGTTAGCCTACCTGACCTCACGATGGCGGATCAAGGATAAGGTTCCAGCGAAGAGTGGGCTCAATTCAGCCGATGCGATAAAGTACACATCAGCCTACAAACATGCACATTTAACAAGCAATCATACACAGACAACTTTCTGAGTCAAGCAAGTCACATAGTTGAACAAGTTTTCACTTAGAAATCATTTTGTGAAGCTCATTTCATTTAAAAGCATCTCAATAGTTAATCAGATGAAATCATGTTTGGAAATGACTTTAGTAATAAACATGAGTTTGGAAATGATTTTATTTGTAAACATGAGTTTGAAAACCGAGTTTAGAACTCAAGTTTGGTAAGTTTAGAAATCAAGACTAAAATCAAATTTGATATTGATCAGGATTTTTAAAATCAAGTTTGGCAACCATTCTTAGAAATCGGGTCATGAAAATCATTTCATTTGTAAATATAAATCAAATATTTCCTTTGAAAATCAAGTTTAAATCACTCACAACGCTCACAAATCATTTCACTCGAAACAATGGAAACCATCTCTTGCAAGAACAAGAATAAACCTTTTCAACCATAAAGAGATTGGAGCACTCACTAACTATTGGTATCACATTCATTTAGATAGCACCCAAGCAACAATTCACACTTTGATTAATCAGCCTAAAAGCACTTATAAATTATTTCAAAAGTAAATCAAATCATTACACTTGTAAACCAATGCAAGTCAATAGTAAATTCGTTGCAAAATATTTCACAAATGATTTCCTTGAAACAATAGTAACACAAAGGCATCTTAGTGGAACATTTCTTTCAAACAAGTTGGAACAAAATAGTAGTAAAATTGTCAATTGAGAAGGGTTTGGAACACTCACCGATTTAAGTAAAGCAAATTTTGGTATTTGTTTCGGAATTCCTTCCGTTTCCACCATCAATGCCTATTTGTAAACAAATAAGAGACATTTAGGTTTAACTAGTTCAAATGTAGAAGAATCACGCAAATATAGATGAATCAAAAAATATACGTTCTAAACGTGTCTAATAGCAACGAACAAAGGACACTTTGGTTTAACAGCTTTGACACCTCTCGGTGTTTTCATCACAACTAGTGCTATGCTTATCGTATTGAGATGAATTTTATTCCGTTTCGAAACTAAGACGTAGGGCTACAACTTTCATGAAGAGGTTGAATCTCAAATCAGACTTAATCAGGGTCGAAATTGAAGAAAACAGAGACACTAGAAAACTGTCGGCTAGGAACAAGTTGGTCAAACAGTCTCGGAAGAATGGCCATAACTCGATGTAGAAAAATTGAAATTGAGCTCCGTCAGCGGCGTTTAAAACTAGGTTCATAGATATTTCCAACGGTATAAAGTTCAAGTTCTATTTCAATTCCTATAATCACCAGAAAGTTCAGTAAGTTGGCTAAATTCCATTTCTGATTTCATGTTGAAAATTCCTTCTTCTACATGATTGCTATAGATAACCTTTCAATGTTATTTCTAACCTTTAGTAGGGTGTTAAACATGTCAAAACATCCAAGAAAACTATTAGTAAGACATCACAAATCCTTAGGCATTTCATCAAACACTTGGTGGTTATAAACAAAGGTCTAAGTTCAAGTTCTCAAACACAAAAATTTCTTCCATAACTTTTCCTCCCAATCAACCTCAAACACTTTAAACTTAACTAACAAGCATTCTCTTTAAATTTGAAGATCATTAAAGCATAGATAAGTGTGAGTTACCTTGAGAGTTGAAAGAGAAAATCCACCCAAAAGTTTCAATTCTTCCAACCAAGCTTGATGACTAAGTAGCAATCCAACCTAGGGTTTCACTTGAAGATGTTTTTCTTCACTAAAATTGCTAGATTCTAGCTTAGGGTTTTGTGGTTTTTCTCCTTGATGTGGCCGGCCAAGAGAGAGAAGAGTGGAGGGAAAATTAGTTCAATTTTTTGAAAACAAGAAGTTAAATAGGAAGACTTAAGTCAAGACCTTGTAGGTGGTTGACAAGTGGCTCAATTTAAGCCATGAATTGGAGTAAATTCTTCACATTTAGCCACTAATCCCTCAATGTAAAATATAACTACTTAATTCCTTATAAGTTTGATGTATTTGGCTACATAAAACATGTAAAATGCAATTCCAAATTAATGTCTTACAATGCATACAAAATAGAGTACTTTTACTTCAAGGAAAATAATGCACTTAATGAAAATTTTATGCTACCAATGTTTAAAGAAAAAGATTTGCAGTTAAATAAATACAATGACAAATAATTCATGAAAAATTTAGGGTTCTTGCAAGAAATATAAGAAAATAATTCAAGAAATTTTGGGTGTATAATTCAAGAAATTTCGGGTCCTCACATTGAGGAGATTTGACAACCTTAGGCTACGTGATGTGTTGTGTACTCTGGACTTGGCAAATGGCCTTGTCCTTGTTGGAGATACATATATAAATTATGTGAGGTGGGCGGGCCCGTGCGGGGGTTTTGGTGGAGAAAGGAATAAGTGGTTGTCTGCTTGGTTGTATGTGAAAGTTGACGGAGTGTCAACTAGGTGATTTGTGCACAGACCGTGAACGTGCTCCAGCTTCGAGGACTTTAGCCCCTGAGGTCTACCCGTATCCTACCTATGTGTTATTAATCACTTTCTTTATTTGTTTATTTATAAATTTGAATTTTAAAGTGAAATATCATATGTGTTATGTGCTTTGCATGTTTTTGGAACTCATTGGGCTTTTAGCTCATCCTTTCAAATTTGTTTTCCTTAGCAGGGACTGAAAGCCAAGTGAAGGCGCCAACCGTTAGACTTAGGGTCCACTTTTGTATTTGGTATAATAAACTTGAGTTATGAATCTGTGGGTTTTGTATTATGAGGATTTGGATGTATGACTAAATATTTTATGTAATTTGGGATTGTAAGTTTATTTCAACGTATTTGTGAGACATCATTTAGTTTGATTGGAGATTGGTATTTTTAGTTTGATATATTAGTGGTCGTATGTGAGTGAATCCTGGCGAGAGTTAGGCTGGCGGACCACGGATACCCTAGGGTATGCCCTAGGGAGAAGTGGGGCTGTCACAGGTGGTATCAGAGCTTAGGTTTCAGATCTCTGTAATGTATCCTAGGCTAAAAGTTTAGGATACTGGCCTGTGGAAAGTAGAACTAGAGTGTTTCTAGAACTTGATGGTTGGTAAGTGTTATTGCTTGAGAGTTTATTATATGAATTGATTTGATCAAGAGTTTGACGTTACAGTGATCGAGGCGTAAAAGTGACTCTTAGTGTTTGATTGACTTTTGAGGATTGTCTTGACCCTGATTAGTATGAATTGGAAAGTCGAGAACGGCACCCTTGAGGGGAAGAGAGTGTACAGCTCCGAAACTTATAGGTGATTTTGAAATGTATTTCGAAGGATCTACTTTAAATGAAAGTTATTTCTTAGTGATTGGAAAATAAGTTACATATGCATATAATTTCATATCTACTTGTTTTTGTTCAATTATTTTATGAATATTTGCAAGGGTTTAGTTGACCTAGTCAAGCCTATTTGAGATGTGAATTATATTTGGATGTAAAAGAATGGCTTATTGGCCAAGTTTCAAAAATATTCTAGAGGAAAGCAATGAAAGCTTGAATTTAGTACCAAACTAATAGTTATAGTTTTTGATCAAATAACATAAATAGCCAAGCTTTCAAACCTTTTATAATCTTTTATTTTATATCTTCTTTTCTTTGTAGACGGAATTTTGAGAAAATAAAAAAAAAGGGTAAATTACATTTAACCCTCCTGTGGTTTTGACTGTTGCCACATAACCCTCCTAATGTTTGAAAATATCCACTTCACCCCCCCTATGGTTTTATGTAAAGTGGTTTACCACTTTATACAAAAGTATAGGGGAATTACGTGGACGATTGCAAAAATCACAGGGGGGTAAAGTGGATATTTATATGAATCATAAGGGGGTTGTATGGATATTAAAATTTTATCACACGCGCTTTTGGAGCGCGTTTGGTACAAAATTGTACATTCCGTCCATTTTCCACTTTACATAAAACTATAAGGGGGTGAAGTGGATATTTTCAAACTTTAGGGGGGTTATGTGGCAACAGTCAAAACCACAGGGGGGTTAAATGTAATTTACCCACAAAAAAAAGAAAAAGAAATGCCACTTGCTTGGCTTTCATTTTCTTGTCCAAAACTTTAAAAAAAATGATGATTGAAAATTTATTTTCCTCCATGAAGTTACAAATCACCCTTGGAAGGAAACCCCTAGTGGAGGATCCCTGGTTTCATTTTCGTGGGATGCTGGACTGTGGGATTAGATTGTGTGTCAATCCTAGGGTGACTTTATCATTTGATGGTTGGCTGAGAATTAGAGTTATTAAGTATTTGAGAGTTTAATAGATTAGAAAGAAATGTAAGAGATAGCCATTCTTTATGTTTACGTGTTAATGAGACCTAAGTTTGACTAAGTTCTAAGTGAATTGAGGAGAATGCAGTGGCAAATGATGAGGTTATGGGAGGGGATGCCGCTATGGCTGAGACAGATCCCCAATATTTGGAGTCTGGCCCATCGGAGAGTGCTTCCATGGAGACTTCCACTTCTGAGGCTTGATAGACTAGCTGAGCATGAAGTTAGGATTATGTGTAACCTTTTGTGAGAAAAAGCCATTCGAGTGGTTTTCAGTCTTTGTAATTACATGTTTGATAACTTTTCGAAATTCTATGTTTTGTTTGATCGCAATTGTGAATGTGATATGACTTTTGTATGACTTTTGTTAAAGACATGCTCCTATGATGTACTCCTGGCACTTCTTTATGAATGGTGCATATAAAGTGTTTTGCGTACTTTTCGAAGTGATTTCTCTAATAGTGTATCTATTTTCTTGTGTTTATATTAAATTGTCTGCCCTCTAATGAACTATGGAGGGTAGAAGAGGCCGAGGTCGAGGGTGAGGAATTAAACCACTCTAAAATTGGAGAATAATGTGTATAGATTAAGGACATGGTATAACGACTTGGGGTAAATATTCTTTACTTCCTGAGTACGCTCATCATTGATGATAGAACATTGATTTTGAGGACAAAAGGGATAACTTTAAGAGAGGAATCTTGTGTTTTCTTATTGAGTTATTAGTTTGAAATGCTCAAGATAACAAGTTAAATTAGGGTAATCCATGTACAAATATTCATGGTTGTACTTGTTAAGGATCATGACTAGATGTTTCTTGATATGTTAATGAGAGGATCTTGTAGAGTTGCTTGGATAAGTTGGAAGCATTGTGGAATAAATGATGAGAAATTATTGATGGAAATTCTGCTTATTGATGGCCAAAACAGGGGATGTAAATCAGGTTTAATTTCCACATTTCCTTGATAACTTTGGGCAAGCTTCACTTGTCAAAACAGGGGAAGTAAATTCTACTTATTGTGCAAGTTTAACTTCCACATTTCAATGTGGAAGTTTCACATTTCCACATTTCCTTGTTTAGTGAACTTGTCAAAACATCAACTTTCACTTGTATGTTGAAATTGAACCAAAACTATGCATTTTCTGCCTTGAATTCATTAGGGATCAATTTCAGTCAACTTCGTAGATTTCCTGATATTAATTGATAACGATTTAGAGTTTGAGTTTTATACCATTGAAAGCTCTATGAATCTAGTTTCAAATTCCACTGACGGCATTCGCTTCCAACTTTCCTACTTGGAATTACGATCATTTGCTCAAGTGACCTAATTCAAATCTGACGGTTTTCTACACTTCTGTGATTGCCGTTTTGATCACAGAAATGTATGAATTTGATTCCAAAGTCATTGTATGTAAGGTGACACTATGTCCTAGCTTCGAAATGGCACAAAATGCCTCTCAATGTGATAAGTGAAGTTCCAGATAGACCAAAAAGTTAGCACAGTTGTTAACTTTGCTCCTTCTCTTTTGCATTCTTGTCTTTACTTTCCTTGGTTCAATTCACTTCCCTTTGATCCCAAATAACGTTTCCTCTCTATTCATATATATGGACATTTGCCCTAAAATATTTGTAAACTTCCCCATGATTTGCATCCAAGGCCTTGTGAGATTTGAATTAACTTTGGAGAATTAAAGTTGGTAATGTTAAATAAGATATGGGAGTGAAAATTCTTGTTTCTTGTGGATCGAGAATTGGTGAAGGTCTGGTTATGTCATGTTTCATATCAAGACTCAACTACGTTAAGAAGACAGAACTGTGATTGCTATGTTAAGGTAAAAATGAGCTTAATTGGTGAATGACCCTTTGTTACTCTAGATTGATTCATTAATAAGATATGTGGACTTTTAAATGTATGTAAGGGGATTGGTTCTTTGACTTACGTAAGAATTTATGATTCATGCAAGGTTTATTGGATTTGAATTATACTCCAGATTAGAGAGTAAATACTCTTGCTGTGCAGTTATGAATGGATTATCACAGTATAAGTAATGGAAGTTCCTTTAGGGTGAAATTTTATAAGAATAGCGTCTATTGAAGATTACTAAGGATACTGTGG
Organism: Gardenia jasminoides; assembly: GCA_013103745.1. NCBI lineage: Eukaryota > Viridiplantae > Streptophyta > Magnoliopsida > Gentianales > Rubiaceae > Gardenia > Gardenia jasminoides. The sequence goes on along the minus strand of CM023104.1, from coordinate 5,846,899 downwards.
TATATGTGTGAGAACCCGAGGAAAAAAAATTCCCAATTAAGGGCACCAATTAATCATTTAGTGCATTATTTTTCCCAAAGTACCCAATTTCGTGTGTATTGCATGGTTTAATTTCGAATTTCATTTTTTTCATGTTTTATATGGACGAATGCATGAAATCTATATGGTATTATGTGGGTCACATTCTAATTGAGGGATTAGAAGGCAATTTGCCAAGATATTATTCCATTCTTGGCCAAGATAATGCCACATGTCAATCATCCCATGACATCTTGACTTAAGCCTTCTTATTTAATCCTTCAATTTCAAAAATTTGAATCAAATTTCCCTCTCTTATCTCTCCTCTTGGCCGGCCACTCCACCATGAAGAACAACAAAACCCTAAGCTAAAAATTAGTCATTCTAGTGAAGAAAAACAACTTTGAATGAAACCCTAGGCTAGATTACTTCTTAAGCCTCAAGCTTTGTTGCAAGAAGTGAAGTTCTTGGGTGGATTTTCTCACTCTTCTAGCAAGGTAAATTTTCACTTATTTATGCTTTAATGAATCTTAAATTCAAAGAGGATGTTAGTTTGGTGTGATTAAAGAGCTTTTGGGTGTTTGGAGAGGAAAATCATGGAAGGGTTTCTTGTGTTTGAAAACTAGAACTTAGGTTTTCATTTTTGGCTACCATGTGTTTGATTAAATGCTTAATGATTTGTGATGCTTTGATGATGGAATTAATTGCTGTTTTAGCATTTTAAACACCATGTTGAGTGATGGAATAACTTTAAAGAATTAACAGATGAAGTTGCACCAAAGCTGGAAATTTCGCAAGAAATCAGGAATGAAAAACAGTGAGCTTCCTGAGGTTACTGCTGATTGTAGAAAATGAATTAAAGCCTGAGCCTTATACCGTTAGAAAGCTCTATGAACCTAGTTTTAAATGACGCTGACGGAGCTTGATTTTGATTTTTCTACGTTGAGTTATGGCCATTTTCCCAAGGCTGTTTGACCAGCCTGATCACAGCCAACAGTTTTCTTTGTGTCTCTGAGATTAGCCATTTTGACCATGATTATGCATGATCTGATGTTTGACCTCTTCATGAAAGTTGTAGGGCTATGTCTTAGTTTCGAAACACCATAAAGTACACCCCAATCGGATAAGTGTGACCACAGTTATGATCAAATTACCGAAACTCGACAAACCTATCCATTGTTGGTTTCAGTTCCGCAATTGCTTCTTTTATTTCTTTTGATTCTTGTGCCTTCTTGCCGTGTCCCGATCCACTCATGCATGGTTCTAAGATGTTGTTAAGACTCTTATTTGCTCACCCTTATAAATTGGATTGGTCATTTCATGATTTATGCATCCAAGTATGATTTTTATCAAGTGAAAAGAAACATCGAGCATATGCATTTGGTCTCTTTTGGTTGAGTAGGCGAGCTTACATATGTTCCATTTTATTTGTTAATAGACTTGGAAGGAGGAAATAGAGAGGACTTGGGTGCGAATACTTGAAGATACTTTACTCGACTCAGTGAGTGTTCCATGCTTGTTACTTGACTAACTTGATAGCTGAAATATTGAAATACTTGAACTATGTGATGATTTGTGTTCTTGTGGCTTGTGGGCCAATTAATGTGATCGAGACGAGTGCGTACCTTATCACACTCGATCTCATGTTCTTGGAATTTTTGTACTTGGATATTTGAATTCATGTGAAATGGCTTTTGGCCACATTTGATTTGTGAATCGCTTGGGTGATCTCCCATCGACAAATATGATTTTTTTCGAGCTCAAAACCTAGTTGGTGAGTCAATCGACTCGAGCCGACACGGGCTTAGTCGAGAAAGTTGACGAGCCACGGGGTATGATATGTGAATCCGGAAATCTGGTATACTCGAGTATCACCTAAAATTTGATTTGTTGGGATATTCGGGCCCGGTAAGGGGGTGAAATGGTGGACGGTGTTTGATGATAAGTGGGGATCTACTGGTTGGCTCTGAGCTATAAATGTTGACGGAGAGTCAACAGGATGTGATTTGATCAAGTTTCGGGGAAATTGGCTTTTGAAAGCCATCCATATTCTTTAATTGAATATGTTCAATTTATTTGGTGAATTTATTTGTGATACTTGTTTGTTAAGTGAATTCTTCTCGTATACCTGGCTGCTTGTTTTTGGAACCTCATTGAGCTTTTAACTCACCCTATTTTCCTTTTGTTTTCCTTAGCAGGGGAATTTGCTTGAGCTTAGGGTTGGAAATACGTGCGAGTAGTATAAGTTTTGTTGTTACTTTTGTATAAGGGATGATGTACTAGAAAACCCTATTATGGATAAGTTTAGATGTTGGTTTTGTATCCTTAATTCCTTGTTGAATTTTAAGTTTGAATTGTGGTGTGAAACTTATGTAACTATATTGGTTGACTTTTGAATTTGGGAGAATTTAGTTTTGTAAGTTTTGAGTTGTTGATTTTTATTGGCTATCGAGTCCTGGCGAGAGTTGGGCAGGCAGTCCGCTAACCCCTTTGGTTCGCCTTAGGAGGAGGTGGGGCTGTCACAATATGTGAGACTTGATAAGAGCTTAAGCAACACTTGAAGATAGTGTCACAAACCTTGAGAAAGCACTATTTATAGAGTAAAATCTATGGAAGGAAAATCTTGGTGAGAACATAATTGTAATAGCGTGACCTTTGGGGTATATATATAAGCATCTGGAGAGTCTTAAATGATGATCACCTTATAAGAATTGAATTCATACCTTTGTCGATGAAATGAGTGTTGTCATAGCAATTTGAAGATATCGAAGTAGAGGAAACGCTATCTTATGAAGAATATCACATGCAGATTTATGGTAAGAATGTAAAGAACTTGAAAAACAATCAAGTTCCTCTAGTTGAGGTTTTATGGAGAAATCAAGGGATTAGGGAAGTAACCTGGAAGGTTGAAGAAGAGATCCGAAAGAAGTGTCCAGAATGATTTGTAAGTGAGATGCGAATTTCGAGAACGAAATTCTTTTAAGGAGGGAAGGATATGAGGGCCTCATAAATCTGAATTTTATTTTAAAATGCGTAATAATATTTATATTGTGATTATTCACTAAAATATTAGTGAAAATGTATTTTGAGTGATTATTTTCTAATTTAGAGAATTTCTTGAGAATTATTTGTCGGTGTATGGTTTCGACCAGTTTAAACATTAATTTCTGTTCCGAAGTATGAATAGTGACTGGAAGACAAAGTCAAGCATATGTAGAGATAGTACAGAGGTATATTTAAGATTGGCCAATGTCAAAATGAGACAATACAGTAAAAGTTGGAGTATCGCGTTTCGACGCGACAAAAAGTGGTCTTTTGACCACTTTTCCTTAAATTGGGGAAAGGGTCACTTTTTGTCCCCTTAAAGCTTTTCACTTGCATCTTGAAGCTTCATTTTTCAGCCACCTGTAGACACCAAATTTTTACTAGTTTTTCATGTTTTCCTAGAGTTTTGTTGATTTAATTGATCTGTATTTTTCTACATTTAATGTGAATTTTCTTATTTACAGGTTTATCAAAAAGAAAATCAAAAAGAAAATCAATCAAAACAATTAGTGGAAAATAATTTGGAATCTCAAAATATTAGTATTTTCTCATTTTTATTTTCATTTTGTTTTTATTTTCTATTTGTGATTTATTTGCTTTATTCTACTTTATTTTCTTTGTTTTCAAAAAAAAAAAGGTGCAAAAATCACATCACCATTTTTGTTCTTTCACCCACTCCCTCCAACTCTCCCTTTTTTCTCTCGGTTCACACAAGAAACAAGATACAGAAAACTCTTAGACAAAAGAACTCACTCACCCTATCTCTCTTGGCTTTCACTTCAGCTTTCACTTCAGCACACAATTCACAAAAAAAAAAAAAAAAAACCTCTCAGAAAAGAGCTTACTTTCTCCCCAAATCTTTCCCTATCTCTCGGTTCTCTCCCTCTCACACAGCACACAAGAAAAACTATCAGACAAAAAGAACCACTTTCCCCCCAACTCTCACTATCTCTCAGTTCACTCCCTCCCACACAACACACAAGAAAAACTTTCAGACAAAAACTACCCACTCCCCTGACTATTTATCTCTCGTTTTTCCTTCACACACAACAGATGCAAGACACACACGAGACTCAACACACACACACGGCTCTCTCTTCTTTTCTATTCACACAACACACACACAAGAAAAAAGAAAAAAAATCAGAAAACAGAAAAAAGAGGGCAAAGAGGAGTGCTGCTACTGCCGGGAAAACTTTAGCAAGAATCAAAACTCATAGAGGTCTTGAAACAAGCACTGTAAGACTTCTCCAGCTTCTTTAAAATTCCAAGCGTGAAATGCATGTTTAATGGATTTTTTTTTCTTTCTTTTTTCCTCATTTTTGGACGTTTATATACTGGACTTTGGGTGTTCATGAATGTATTTTTGGATTGTTTGTTGAATTTTTTGGCTCATTTATGTTAGTTTTAGAGGTAGAAAGAATGGGTTTATATCATGCATTTTACATGTTTGATAAAATTCCTAGATAAAAACCGGACTTGATTCTTGTTAAATTAAGTCTTAGTTGCATTGTAGAATTCACAAGAATCATGTAGACATAAATTTCATGAATTTTGGGGCTGATTTGAGCATTTTTGGAAAAATTTTTAGTCGGCTATAAATTGCATGTGTGGGCACTTTTGGTGCGTGTTTTGCAAAAACTAAGTTCGGAAATGTATTCTACATGAAAAATCGAGTGGAAAGGTATATTTTTGGGAATTTTTTGTGACCAGAAGTTTGCCGGCGATCGGCGGTGATCCGGCGGCGTCTCCATGGATGCCGACGAGCTACTGCTGCTGGTCTGGCTGAGAAAGAGAGGAAGAAGAAAGAGAGGAAGAAGAAGAGAAAAGAAAAGAAAGAAAAAAAAAGATTTGGGCTTTTTGTTTAGTTTAGTCAGGGCTTTTCGGTTGGACTTTGTTTATTTCGTTGGGCTTTTGTATCAGATTTTGGTTAATTTTTGTTGGGCTTTTACTTCAGACTTTTGTTAAGTTGTCTTATTTGTTTGGTTGGGTTTTTCTTAATTTTTGGATGGGTTTTTAACATCAGACTTTGGTTAATTGATTTGGGTCTTGTTGTTGGGCTCTTGCTTAGTTTGTTTGAGCTCTATACTTGAGTTTTATTTAATTTCGTTTGGGCCGAAACAACACTAGCCCAATTCTTAAAAAATTTTCCAACCCACTCTTTGATCCATCAAACATAATTTATACATTGGCTCCTAATTTCTTAACTAATTTCACTTGCGCCTGAAAATCTTTCGGTTTCTTTCACTTAAGTCCCTATTTTAATTACATTTCTACCCCTCAACTTTATTTTTATCAATTTTTGACCCTTGATCTTTTGAAAAATTCTGTTTAGACCCTAAAAAGTTTTCAAATATTTTCAATTACACCCCTAATAGAATGTTGACTTTGCAATTATAAATGTTTCCTTTCTTTAATTGTTAAGTATAAGCTTCTCATGTGCATTGTTTCCCTTTAACATTTTGATTTGAGTTATTTATTTTTTATTGGCATTTATTTATTGCGGTATTTTAACGTGTGTATTCGTTTTGAGTAAGTGACCCGAAGTTCCCATTTGAGTCGCGGGGGAGGTATATCTAAAACCTTTAGAATTTTCTCTTTATGTGCGTTATGTGTTTTTTTTATTGCATGAATTTGCATGTTTAAATTTATTTTCCTTAGTTTTATTCATTTTTAGTCTTTAATCACTTTATTTAATTTTTAATAATTATTTGGAAGGCATTTGAATGCCAAATTGTAATAGATAGGTTATTATTTTGATTTCCCCCCTTTAGAATTGTATATAGGTTTCCCCAATGTAATAATTAGGTTTTATATGCTTTATTTGTGTGTTTGCATGCTTATGTGTTTACCGCTTTCCTAGGCTTTTGCATCTAGATATTATGCTTATGTGTTATGTGTTAATGTGTTTTTATGTGTTTACTTGCTTTATTATCATTTCTACATGTTTTATTATGTAAATGTATTGACGCCACCATACTAGTCCAATGCTAGTTGTGGCCTTTCCTTTCGATTTCTCACTAATCCAATGTTAGTGAAAACCTTTAGACGAAGGCTAGTCCAATGCTAGACCCTTAAGGCCGTTCATGCATTAGATACAAGTTTTACACACTTTTTACTTTTAGGGTTTCTTTTCCTTTTTTGCATGTTATTTTTCTCCCATCCTGTATGCGAAACATGTCATTTAGTTTTCTTTTTCGTTAAAAATAGATTAGTTCTTTTTTTAGGGCATTACCCTTTGAATAAGGGAAAAGACCGAGTATGACTCTCTAAATCTTAGCACGCTTTTTAAATCCCTTCTATGAAAAGGAAGATTTAAAGTCACGAACTTAGTTTCCCGCACCCATTATATTGCATTATCCCTTTTTAGGACATACATGTGTATTATTTTAAATTCTATCAAAATCATTCTATAAAAATCAAGTTTCTTCCCGTTTAGCAATTCAAAGTCAAAATCCATTTTTCTTAAAATTTCATCTTTTGAAAATCAAGTTCCTTTTTGCATTTAAGAATTCATCTTTTTCAAAAATCCAATTTCTTTTTCCTTGAGATTTTATAAAAATTGCATTTCTTTTGAAGACCCTAGTTTCCCCTTTTTTTGAGTCTCATAATTTGCATTTTTCATGACTTCCTCGAGGAATCAAATTTGGATGACACAACCAATGTGATCAGTTCCAATCAAATCTCAAGGAGACATTTTGTCCCTCCTGACCCAACATTAGGTTTAAGGTTTGCATCCATATAGATAACATCCAAATGTGATAAATTTTAAAGTTACAATTAGGAAATTTTTAACTAAATCACGCAATTAGTTTTGGCTAGGTTAGAAGGGTGCCTTAGAAACGAGTAACATCAAATCTTTGCCTTCCCTTCTTTCAACCGTGACTCCCGAACCTTTTTTTCTAGTTTTTCAAAGACCTGGAGTTGTTTAAAAAAGGATTTTCTTAGTTTATTTTCATTAATTAAAATTTTTGAGTGACTTGGTACACCTAAACTCCATACCAAGTGGCGACTCCAAATTTTTCTAAAAACCCTTTTGTGGACTTTTGTTTTTGGATCCAAATCATCGCATTCTTTTAGTCCCATGACCCATTTCTTTTATTTTTATTTTTATTTTTTAAAAAATCAAAAAATCAACTTTTAACTAAAAAACCTTTTTCAACTAAAAACCCGAAACGACGAGTTTTCTTTCCTTTCAAAAAATGGGGTGCGACACCACCCATTGAGAACTAAGAGAGAGAGGGACCGAACCTTAGAGAGAGGAAAGAGAGAGAGTTGTGAGCTTTCTTCCAACTTCATCTTCTTCCTCCATTTCTTGAAGTTTCAAGCCACCATTGAAGATACCCATTCCCTTTGTTGGAGCAGCCATGAGTGAGGGAAGAAGAGAGAGAGGCTGGTCCGAAATCTTGAGGGAGAAAAGAGAGGAAGATTGTCACTTGATCTCCCAAGTTTTTTCTTCATCCACCATCTTGAAGTTGTGAGACTTTATTGGAGGATTTTAGCTTGTTCATCCTCATCCATGGCTGCCATGTGAGAGTGAGAGAGGGGGGGGGGAGATCCGTGAGAAAGAGAGAGAAAAGAAAAGGGAAGAAAGGCTTCTTGGACTTGCCATCTTCTTGATTTTGGGTTTGGAGGAACGAAGCAACTTCAAACCAGCAGATCTGTGGAAAAACTTGAAGGATCTCGAGGTGTCGGAACTTGGAACTGTTGGAATATATGCCCTAAAACAATGATTTTGTTTAAATACATTCCTAATTAAGATTTGTATTTTATGAATTTCCATTTTATCTGTTAAATATTTGATATAACTGATAAAGTCCTTAGAATATTTATTAATGTGATGGTAGTCACAAGAGTTGTTGACTATGAGATATTAATCACATTTATAATAAATATTCTTAGAAATTCCCTAGTCATAGTATTAATGAGACAGGACATCATTAATACGGAAAGACTAGTACACAGTTAGTCTCTACTTAATGTAAGTAGTGATTGTTCTCATCAACCAAGGTATAGTGATACCTAGGCTAATGTGTAGATGAATTGTAAGGTACGAATTCATTGGAGTGATCCACACAGAGATCCCATTAGGATATCTATCAAGTGCCAATGGTTGAATCTCTTATGGAAAATTATGTAAGTGATCCTAGACTTGAGATCACCATAGTATCTTGAGTGTGAATCAATGCCTTTTGATTCTATTACTTGTTGCTCACCAAGAGTGACTTAAAGAATAGAAATTGGGGGTAGTGTGAAGCATGGAAAGACAGTGAGTGATCAAGAGAGGATTCACCACTCCGATAGTAGGAATTGATATCCAAGATGGCCACTAGTGGGAGATTAACCTTAATAGTCGACTACCTTAGGTTAATTGAAGAATGTCTTCAAGTTAACCTAATCTAGGGTTAATTCCGGAAACTAGCAAATTAATTTGTTATTAGGGAATTGGCACTTATTCCTCATTCCCTGACTAATTGGATATCTATGGTGAAAGGATAATAATTACATAGTAATTTTCCATGGAAAGGTTTGGTCAAAATTCCCTTGACTAATTCTGAATACCTGGGTGGTTGTGATGTGTTGCTAGACACCACTCACAATCTATAATTATGAATGAATTAATTATTATAATTAATGATAAAATAAAATTGTTTATTTTATCTAATTCTTCTTGAGAATTATAATTCATAATTATTGCCAGTATGTTTGGAACCTATTAGATCACATGCTTAGAGATTGAATTCTGGATTAAAATTATGTGTCCAAATAGAGGTTTGGAAATAAAACCTTATGGGGTCTAATTATGAGGAATAAAGGATTCCGGGGCTATTTGAGCAAATAGGATAAAATAGTTATCCTATATTTGTTTTGATTTGGATCAAACAAGACCCTATCTTTTCTCTACCTCTCTCCTATAAATAGACGAGACTATATGATACATCTATACAATAATAACACAACTACGATTGACAGAATAGAGAGAGGTTAGGGTTTTTGAGAAAAACTTACGTAGAGAGAAATTCCAAAGAAAGAGAGAATAGGTTAGCACCTTTTCTATACTTTCATACACATACATCTAGGATCATAGAGACGATTCAAGAGAAGATCCAGACTTCTCTCTTGCGTGGATTGCAGTAGAGGCAGGACGTTTGGACTGTTGAAAGGGGCTGATCACTCTCTACAAAGCAACAAGAAGCCGTTTCTAGGATTAAGGTAATCCTACAACTCTTCTTCTCTACGAGTCATACGTAGCCTAGGGTGATTCCTGGTGGGTTGTTGGGGTTAAAATTTTTGTTTTCTGTTGCGTCTGCTGCCCCAAAACCTAACAGTGGTATCAGAGCCATCCCTAGTTCTTTACGTATGATTTCATATGTTCTGTTGATTATTGTTCATGGATTATATGATTGATATCTATACACGTGCTGAATTTTGGTTGAAAAGGTTGTAACTTTAATTTGATTAAAGTGTTTCTGAGATCTGGAAAATTTTTCACAAGACAAAAGGTTTATGTTTTGAAAAGCGTTCTGCAGTACCCAATCATTGGATGCTGAAACTGGGAATCGCGACGGGATACGCGATGTGGATTCGCGAGGTACACCTCGCAGATCCTGTTCGCTGATCCAAATCCGCGAATAGTACTTCGCGGATCGATTCGCGGATCTGGTTCGTGGATCAGAAACATGCTGGATCCACGAGGCCAGGTCGCGGATCTGTTCGCGGATCAGTTCATGGATCCTTTGTGGAGCTCTCAGAACCTGATCCGCGCACTCAGAGATCCGTGAAGCTTGTTCGCGGATCCTTTGAAAAACTGTTTTCTGTGAAATAAAATTTTTGAAAAAATTGAGTTTTCAATTTCTAAAATTTTCTGATTCTGATCTGAATTTTAATTGTTAGAATTTGTTATGAAATTGTGTTATTTCATGTTTTATTAGGTCAGGAATTGATTTGAATTTTAATATGATTAATTCAAATAATGTTCCAATTTATTTTCTAAATTAGTTAGAATTAGAAGTGACCTAATAAAAATTATTTTACCAAAATTTTCTGCACATGTATGATCTCAAAATTTGTTTGGGATCTTGAGATATAAAATCCAAATAATTCATGAATAGTTGTTGACTGTTATTACATGCTTTCTTTTAATTTAAAGTTGTTTAAATTTAAATGAATGCATGGTGGATAGTTGTGGATATAAACCCAATGTGATTGTGGATGAATGGTTGAATGGTTGGTTTTTATAAATAGGGCCTGCGTGTCCTGCCTTTCTTATTTTTCTAATTGTAATTTCTCTTCTCATCTAATTCCCCCCGAATGTAACTCGGGGTTTCCTATATTCTATTTGTAATGTACAATAGATAGGAAATTGTAATTAGTATAGAAATTGTAAATTGGAAGATGAAGAAAGGAGCTGTGCAGGAGCCGTGCCATCAGAAGGAGCAAATTTGATTTAACCTTAGTCAACCATTAATTTTCCTAATGGCCGGGGAAATTAACTTAGGAATATCCACAACCATCCACGTTTTATTTTGTGCTATATTTATTTTTAAAATATTTATATGCATGATTGTTGATGAGACCATCAAATAATTTTTTCAAAACTTCAAACCAAATTAAAAATATTTTGGAAAAGGCAAACAAATCCCTCAAATTCAATATTAAATCAAGACTGCCTTCCATCATTATAGTATAAAAAAAATGTGATTATTAAGTGCTAATTTGTTGGGATTCACCCAAAACTGCCTTACTTACTACATGTTTTTTACTATAAGAAGTGTTCTTAAGAATGATGGGTTTGATTTAACTAAAATTATGGTTTGTTAGGGTTCACTCAAGGCCATGAATTTTAGAGGCAAGGGTTAGGTTAATACATAAGATGTAAAATCAAGAGTTGATACCTAACGGATCTAGAAATTATAAATGGGTTGTAATTGGTAAAGTACCTACCTGTTAAGATTATTTTGATTTGTTGGGATTCACTCAAAGTCAAAATAGTTAAGATGGGGTTCTAGCCACTATGGGTTTTTAGAAAATCCCGAATCAATTTATAGAGGGTAATTGATTTGGAAAAAATAGTGGAAATAAAATCATAATTTTGGAAGTTTTTATGGTTTTATTAAACAAAGTTTTTTCTGACAAACTCTATCTTTATTTTGTTGTAGAATGAGTAATAATTTGAGCCTACGTACAATTCTCACTGATTGTAAACTGAACGACACAAATTTTCTCGACTGGCATTGCAATGTCCTACTCGTTCTCACTCATGAAAAATAGAATATGTACTTGATGGGCCTATGCCTGATGAACCCGAACCAACTGCACCTGCTACTATCAAGAATGCTTACAAGAAGCATAAGGATGATAATAGAGTGGCTTCATGTATCATGATAGCATCTATGACTCCTCAACTTCAACAGTAGCATATGAACATGGGGGTATATGAAATTGTACAACACCTGAGAGAGTTGTTTGAACAACAATCTAGGACGGTGAGGTATGATACGTCCAAGGAATTGTTCAGGTGCAAGATGGTAGAGGGAGCACCTGTTGCTCCACATGTCATAAAGATAATTGGGCTAATTAAGAAATTGACTGAATTAGGCTTTAAGATGGACCAAGAGTTAAATGTTGATTTAGTTCTTCAATCTCTGCCAGATTCTTTCTCTCACTTTGTTATGAACTATCAAATGAACAATCTGCAGCACACATTGCCTCAATTGTTGAATGTGCTGAAAACTGCTGAGAAAGAAATCAAAAAGGTGAAGGGTCCTACTGGAGTACTTGTTGTTGCTTCCTCCAATAAAAGGAAGAGGCAAGGAAAAGGGCCTAAGAAGTCCAAGAACAAGCCCACCAAGAAGCCCAAGAAGGCCAAGACAGACCAGTCCAATGCAACCTGCTTCCATTGTGGACAAACTGGACCTGCAAGGGCTATCTGGAGAGCTTAAAGCAAAAGAAGCTTAGGGAAGCTTCAACACCAAGTACATATATGATTGAGATTAATGTTTCTACTTCCAAATCTGGCTCTTGGGTATTAGATACCGGATGTGGCTCTCACATTTGCACATCTATGCAGGGTCTAAGGGACAGTAGAAAGTTGGGAAAAGGAGAAGTAACCCTACGTGTGGGCAATGGAGCAAAAGTTGCTGCTTTAGCTGTAGGGACTTACTACATTAGTTTACCTAATAGGTTGATTTTAGAATTATCAAACTGTTATTATGTTCCAGCACTTACTACAAACATCATTTCTATTTCCTGTTTGGATGTAAATGGGTTTAAAATAACCCAAGAGAATAAATGTTGTTCTTTTTCAAAGAATGGTGTGTTTTATGGTTCTGGAAAATGGAATAACGGTTTATATATTCTAGATTTTGATAACCAAATTCTCAACATACAAGAAAAGAGAATGAAGTTAGATAAACTAAATAAAACCTACATCTGGCACTGTAGGCTTGGTCATATAAATGAGAAACGCATTTCCAACTTACACAAAGGTGGGTACTTGGACTCATTTGATTATGAATCATATGACGTATGCGAAGCTTATTTACTTGGAAAAATGACCAAAACACCCTTTACTGGTAAAGGGGAACGGGCCAGTGATTTACTTGGGCTAGTACATACTGATGTATGTGACCCAATGACAATCACAGCTAGAGGTGGATTTTCATACTTCATTACCTTTACTGATGACCACTTTAGATATGGTTATGTGTATTTAATGAAATAGAAGTCTGAATCTTTTGAAAAGTTCAAAGAATTCAGAAATGAAGTAGAGAAACAAACCGGTAAGAGTATTAAGACACTACGATCTGATCGTGGTGGAGAATACTTAAGCGATGAGTTTCGATATTATCTAAAGGACAATGGAATAGTTCTACAATGGACTCCTCCAGGAACACTACAACTAAATGGTGTATCTGAAAGGAGAAACCGCACCTTATTAGATATGGTACGGTCCATGATGAGCCACTCGAGTGCCCCAAAATCGTTATGGGGATATGCTTTGGACACAGCTTCCCATACTCTTAATAGAGTACCCAGTAAGGTTGTTGATTCCACACCATATGAGATATGGAAAGGAAAGAAACCAAAACTGTCTTACATGAAGGTTTGGGGTTGCCCAACCTATGTGAAGAAGGCAGAGTCAGATAAGATTGAACCAAGATCTGACAAGTGTTTGTTTGTAGGGTATCCAAGATAGTCTGTAGGATATTATTTCTACAACCCAACTGAGTACAAAGTGTTTGTCTCAAAATATGCTATCTTTCTAGAAAAAGAGTTTATTCTAGAAAGGGGCAGTGGGAGTAGAATAGAACTTGAAGAAGTTCAAGATACTAACATGGAACTTGAAGAAGTTCAAAATGATCAAACAAACATTGAACAACCTGTTGAAGAAGGGGTTTAGCCACATAATGATGAGGCACAAACGGAAGTTGTGAACATTCAAGAACCCCGTAGGTCAGTAAGAGTACGCTCAACTCCCAAGAGATATGAGTTTCTTGTGAGCCAAGGCAATGATGTACTAGTCATTCAAGATGACGAACCTACTACCTACTAAGAGGTCTTGAATAGTCCAGACTCCTCCAAATGGTTAGAGGCCATGAATTCTGAAATGGATTCCATATATGACAACAAGGTATGGATCTTGGTTGATCCACCTGAAGGGGTAAAACCCGTAGGATGCAAATGGGTCTTCAAGAAGAAGACAGACATGGATGGTAATGTGATTACCTATAAAGCTAGACTGGTAGCCAAAAGCTACAAGCAGAAAGAGGGAATCGATTACGATGAAACTTTCTCACCAGTAGCTATGCTTAAATCTATTCGGATATTGCTTGCAATAGCAGTATACCATGACTACGAGATTTGGCAGATGGATGTAAAGACTGCATTCCTTAATGGGAATTTGCAAGAGGATGTGTACATGACACAACCTGAAGTGATGAGAAATGGAATGGTGGAAGCTTTGATTTGGAATCATTTCTTATATTCTTATCCAAGATGATTGAAGCTTCAAGATTTCATGAAGATTCTTTCCTTTGAATGATGGTTCAAAGCTCTATATAAAGTATGAAGAGCTGTCGTTTGGGTTAGATTAGTGAATAAGGGCATAATTGTCCAGTTTTCCCATTATTTCCCATTGCTTTCTTATTTGATTTTCAGACCAGCTTTGGTGTGTAATGCTGGCCGAATTTATTGAGTTTATTTGAGTCAATTTAGTTGTTTTAGTAGTTTCCTAAAAAGATAGAGCCATGTTGGCCTATTCTAGTTAGGTTAGGTTTTTAGTAATTTGAGTCCAAGTTACATTAGGATTTTGAGTCTTTGTAAAGGCTATAAATAAGCCTTCTTCTCCAATATTTTTCATAAGACTTTGAGTAATAACATTGAGAGTTTTCTCTTTTCTTGTTCCTTGGGAATGTCCCTTGATACAAAGTGAATGAGTTCCTTTGTTCAAGTTTAGGCTTATCAATTCAAGAACGCGTTGAGTTGTGGCGCCTTTCTACCAAATTCCTTGGTTAGCTAATTCAGCTAGATTGTGGGTTGAGATTCAATTCGTGGGTTCACAATCTCGAGGGTTAGAGGGGTCGTAGGATTTCCATCCCTTTTGTACCCATAACCTGTTCAAGATAGATCACTCCGCTGCGTCGCCAATTCGTTTCTTCAAGAGCGGGAGTTTGGAGATTCGGGTTCGCATCAGTTGGTATCAGAGCTTCGGCTCTTGAACCAGGTTAATATCCCTTTTTTCTTTCTTGTTTTCCTCTTTGTTAAAAAAAAAAAAATTCGGAGTTACTGTTCATCGGTACTGTAGCACCGTTACTGTTCACGTCTCATTACTGTTCATCCGAAGTTGTTGTGTTTTCCTTGTTTGTCAAGTCTTGTTTCTTTGGCAAATCTGTCCTACTTTGTTCGTATTATTGTTCTAGGGTTTAATCTTGCGTTCCGTTGTGTGTGTTGTAGCCGTTTTGTATTGTTTCTTGTCTTATATCTTGCCCAATTGTCGTGTCAAATTTCTGCTTGTGTGTCATCCTTTCCTGCCAAGTCCACCTTGAGTCCGAGTCTATTCTAGTCTTGTTGTCGTCTAATTCCGTTGTGAGTCTCTTCATAGTTGTTTTGTTGCTTCAAACAAAAAAAAAAAAAAAAGAGGGGCTTCTGCTGTTGCCTTTTGCTGCTGTTAGTATTTGTTCCTTGCTGTTCAAATTATTTTCTTCTTGATTCTTGATCCGTGTGGACTGTTTTGTGCATCGTGTCTTGTTTTGGAATTCCCAAATCATAATCCTGAAAATTTTGAAGACCTTGATTGGAAAACTTTCATCTTGAAGCCTTGAAATTCCAGAAAACTGATTCTTCAAGTTGTCAAGTACTTGGCTGTTTAATTGATTTCTTGGCAGAACTGAAGTTCCCTGAATTGAGACATTAGCCAATTTGTTCTGGAACTTCTTGACCCTCTCCACTCAAACCTTGAAGCGAATCTTGAGGGTAGAACACTTGGGAAGTAATCAGATCTCAACCAAACAGATTCTTGAGCTTGGGAGTTGGTAAGAGAAATCTGGAAAACGTTTCTTGAAGCTGCCCAGCCTTGTTGTGTTAGTTTCTTGAATCGTTAGGATGAATTTTCCTCCAGAAATTGTTCCCAAATTTACCTTAAAAACTTCTTGAAGATTGGGAATTAAACCTGATCAAATTTTTCAAGTTCTTGAACCAGCAATCCGTTCTTGAAGTCTGGAAACTTGAAACTGCAATCTGTCCATTGTTTCTCTTACAACCAGCAGATTTCCAGCACTTCTTGTCTGACCCGAAATTCAACAGCAAAATTGCAGCTTGATGTTTTAAGAAGCCTACATATCAGCTTCCAAACTAGCTTGTTCCTACCCAAACAGGATTTGGAAACTAACCAAACCGCCACCATTTTACTTGTCCAAAACAAGTCGATTCTCCTTGAAACCTGGTGGGATTATTTGTTTGTTTCCTAAAACCAATCTTGGACATTTTCTGCACCAAACCTTGTCCAAAACTGTCTATGATACATGCCAAAGCCCCAAGGCAGTTTGGTTGACAAAAAAAAAAAACTGACCAAACAGCTTTTGGACTCAAGCCAAAACACAACCAGTTTCGGCAAGCTTTTATCCCGTCTTCCTAGCAGCATAATCCACCATTTAAGAAGTCAATTTTGAGTGAGATTCAGCACCAATAATTCCAGAATCTTGTTACATCTTCACACCAAACCTGTTGTGCAGATTCAGGTCAATCTTGGGAGCTTTTCAAAACTGAAACTCCAGCTTTGAGTCAAACCTTCTTGGGAGGATTTCAGCCAATAATTCAGTGGGTTAGTCTTCTAGAACTGGAGTCGAATTCATCAAGTTTGATTCCAGTGTGCTAGAGTCAAGCATCCCTTCGCTATTTAGTCATTGTCGGTCCTAGGAGTTGCTATCTTATTGTCCTAAAGTGTTGTCCAATTTTGAGTCATTTCTGGAAGTTAAAACTTGTCCTTCAAGTCTGAAATTTCCAGGGTTGAGTTGAGTCATTCTAACCATATTTCTTGTGTTCATTTTCTAGATTTGAGTCGCGTCATTAAAAGTTAAATTCCAGCTGTAACTCTTGTGTCCATTTCTGTCTTTGAACCTTGGTTTTAAAAGGGTAAATTCCAGCCGTGGTTTGTGTCATTCTTTTCCTTCCAAATTTGAGTTAAAATTTCAGGTCACTCCTTCCAAATCCTCATACGTTGTCACATGCCAACCGAATTGAATTGATTAGTCATCTTGATCATTTGTGAGCCAATTCATCTTGTCTCAAGGATTGTGAACAAGGACTTGAAAGAGTTGGTGAGATTATTAGAGTGGAATTTGAGTGCATACACGAGAGTTGAGTGGATACACTAAGGGAGTGTGTGAGGTAATTATCTTGTATTTTTTCTAACCTTTCTTTGCAGATTTTATCACCATGAGGCACAATCCTCTAAAGGAATTGTTGAAGAAATTCCACGCTCTTCGTCAAGGTACTAAATCAGTGAAGGAATACTACAAAGAGATGAGATCCATCATCCAACAAGCTGAAATTGTGGAGGATTCCTTTGTTATTGATCACTTTTTGGATGGATTAAATGATCAAATAGTTAGACATCTTGAAGTGACTAATCGTATGGAGTTGTATGAAGTTGCACATGCTGCTGTGGACATTGAAGAAAAGCTCGAGAGGAGACGTCAAAGGAAACTTTCTTTGGCAGCCAAACGTGCTTCACGTGAGAAGCATGAGCAAGAAATTAAAGAGTCACGCCAAATGTCCAAGAACGAGCCTTTGATGGGACGATTTGAGCAACTATTGGATACCTATGTAAAGTCAGATCTTGAGCATGAAAAGAAAAGCTTACCTGTCCATGCACTAACCACTAGTCAAAAGCTAGTTGGAAAGGATTTATGTAAGGAATATGAAGATGTACAATCCGAAAGTGTAGTGTAAATAAAAGGAGAGTGAGTTGAGTGAAGAAGAAAAGAAAAGAGTGCACGTGAGCTAATTGTGAGTGGAAAATAAATGAGTGTGAAAGGGTTTATTATTTTTCTAACAATCTTAACTTTACTTTGTTTAGTGTTAATGGTCTTTTCAGGTACAACAAGGTGAAGTAAAGATGGTTTTGTTGCGCCATTGCAAAGTCTTTAAAAGGAACCATGTTCTTTCGAGGCATTGCAAATTTCTACATTCACTCCCAAGAATTGAAGACTGTTTTCACCAACCAACCTTTGAGTTTGAAAGGGAGTTTTCAACCTTATCCTCTAGTTAATTCTTTTGCATTTAAAAGCCGTGCCAATTGTTTGGACTGTGTCAATTGTTGTGATCGTCCTTTGAGTCATTTTAAGAGTTGTAATTGTTTTACGTGTCCAAGTTTAATGTTGAGTCCTTATGAGTCATTTTCTTTCTTTAAGTCATGTGATTATTGTGTTAAAAGTATTAATACATGTTTGTCTAGTAATTTTAGTGTGCCTTTAGGTTGTGTTACGAGTCGTTTAATGTTGCATGGGGTACAAACTTTTCCTACTTGTTATCAATTAGGTAAAGTGGGTGAATATCTGTGTTTCCTCATCATTTATTCCTCGTCTTTCATTTTTGATCCAGGTATACTTGTGATGGGCTGTTGCCGAAGTTCGTGTGAGCTGAAGCATGCATGCTGGCTTGTATTCCGATTGACTAGAAGGCATGTTTCTTGGCTCGCATTCATCAATACATGGCCTGAAGTTCTCCAGTGCAAACAATCCTTCGATTTGGGGACAAATCGCCTTTCAAGAGGAGGGGAATGATGAGAAATGGAATGGTGGAAGCTTTGATTTGGAATCATTTCTTATATTCTTATCCAAGATGATTGAAGCTTCAAGATTTCATGAAGATTCTTTCCTTTGAATGATGGTTCAAAGCTCTATATAAAGTATGAAGAGCTGTCGTTTGGGTTAGATTAGTGAATAAGGGCATAATTGTCCAGTTTTCCCATTATTTCCCATTGCTTTCTTATTTGATTTTCAGACCAGCTTTGGTGTGTAATGCTGGCCGAATTTATTGAGTTTATTTGAGTCAATTTAGTTGTTTTAGTAGTTTCCTAAAAAGATAGAGCCATGTTGGCCTATTCTAGTTAGGTTAGGTTTTTAGTAATTTGAGTCCAAGTTACATTAGGATTTTGAGTCTTTGTAAAGGCTATAAATAAGCCTTCTTCTCCAATATTTTTCATAAGACTTTGAGTAATAACATTGAGAGTTTTCTCTTTTCTTGTTCCTTGGGAATGTCCCTTGATACAAAGTGAATGAGTTCCTTTGTTCAAGTTTAGGCTTATCAATTCAAGAAGCAGCGTTGAGTTGTGGCCTTTCTACCAAATTCCTTGGTTCGCTAATTCGCTAGATTGTGGGTTGAGATTCAATTCGTAGGTTCACAATCTCGAGGGTTAGAGGGGTCGTAGGATTTCCATCCCTTTTGTACCCATAACCTGTTCAAGATAGATCACTCCGCTGCGTCGCCAATTCGTTTCTTCAAGAGCGGGAGTTTGGAGATTCGGGTTCGCATCATGAAGGCTTTACGTCGCCAAATCCCAATCAGATATGCAAACTACAGAAGTCCATTTATGGACTTATGCAAGCATCCAGGAGTTGGAACATTCGGTTTGATGAGACAATCAAAGAGTTTGGTTTTCTTAAAATCCGGATGAACCTTGTGTATACAAGAAGGTTAGTGGGAGTTCAATCGTTTTCCTTATATTATATGTGGATGACATATTAATAATGGGAAACGATATCCCAATGTTACAATCAGTGAAGGGTTGATTATCCAAAAACTTTTCCATGAAAGATTTAGGAGAGGCAGCCTATATACTGGGTATTAAGATCTATAGAGATAGGTCTAAAAGGCTGCTTGGTCTTTCACAATCTACATACATAGATAAAGTGCTAAAGAGGTTAGCATGGATCAGTCTAAGAAGGATTTCTTACCTATGACTCATGGGATAAGCCTTTCTAAGAGCATGTGTCCTAAGACACAAGCTGAGATTGATAAGATGCATAATGTTCCATCTGTCTCGGCAATTGGATCAATTATGTATGCTATGTTATGTACAAGACCAGATGTCTCCCATGCTCTGAGTATCACGAGCAGGTTCCAGGCTAATCCAGGTGAAGGTCACTGGATAGCCGTTAAGAACATTATTAAGTACTTGAGAAGGACTAAAGATTTGTTCTTAGTATATGGAAATGGTGAATTGGAGGTTATGGGCTACATAGATGCAAGCTTTCAGTCTGATAAGGATGACTGTAAGTCACAGTCAGGTTTCATCTTTACTCTCAATGGAGGTGCTGTCTGCTGGAAGATTTTCAAACAAGACACCACAGCGGATTCTACAACAGAGGCTGAGTACATTGCAGCCACGGAGGCAGCTAAGGAAGCCGTTTGGATCAAGAAGTTCGTGTCTGAATTTGGTGTGGTTCCTAGCATAATTAATCCAGTAACCCTGTACTGTGATAACAATGGGGCCATTGCCCAAGCAAAGGAACCTAGGTCTCATCAACGGTCCAAACATGTACTTAGAAGATTTCACCTAATTAGGGAAATCATTGCCAGAAGTGATGTAAAGATAGAGAGAGTCCCCACTGAGGATAATATAACTGATCCTCTTACTAAGGCACTATCTCAAAAGAAACATGATAGTCATGTGCTTTCATTTGGACTAAAGGTTATGAACGAATTGTTTTAGTGCAAGTGGGAGATTGTTGGAATGTATGCCCTAAAACAATGATTTTGTTTAAATACATTCCTAATTAAGTTTTGTATTTTATGAATTTCCATTTTATCTGTTAAATATTTGATATAACTGATAAAGTCCTTAGAATATTTATTAATGTGATGGTAGTCACAAGAGTTGTTGACTATGAGATATCAATCACATTTATAATAAATATTCTTAGAAATTCCCTAGTCATAGTATTAATGAGACAGGACATCATTAATACGGAAAGACTAGTACACAGTTAGTCTCTACTTAATGTAAGTAGTGATTGTTCTCATCAACCAAGGTATAGTGATACCTAGGCTAATGTGTAGATGAATTGTAAGGTACGAATTCATTGGAGTGATCCACACAGAGATTGTGACGACCCACCTCTCCCTAGGGCGCACCCCAGGGTATCAGCGGCCGCCTGCCTAGCTCTCGCCAGGACTCACTCACTCTATGATCACTCCACTTATCAAATTCAACTTGACAAGATAACACTATTAAACCCAAAATAACAAAGGCAAAGCTTTACAATACATAACATTCGAATTACAATCCATAATATATAGGCAATTCATCCCTACAACTTTGTTTCATCATACAGGAGTTCTCAAAAGACATTGTATAAAAGTTCCCAAACGATAACATCCCAAATTCTTCAAAAACATCAAAACAGGAAGAATCCTAATCTTAAGGGTAGGCATCCTCATCGTGGATCTCATCTCCTGCTAAGGAAAACAAATGGGAGAAAGGGTGAGCTAGAAATCTTGTGAGTTCCCAAAAACATGCAATTCACATAACAAATAAGAATATTCACTTAACAAGATTTCACTTGAATTTAAAACAGATAAGAAAACATTTAACAATACAAGTATGGATACGGGGCTCTCAGGAGCCAAGGTCCACGTCGCTTGTCCACGAACCAGTAGTTGACACTCCGTCAACTTATCACTACTACCATGTAGAACTCCACTTCCCTTTTACTCCTCCAAAACCCCACCGGGCCCGTTCTCCAAACAGTACAGTGGTTAACAGTTCAGTAATAACAGTTCAGTAGTAACAGTTCAGTAATAACAGTTCAGTAGGTTTAAGCACTCTCCATGAGGGACAAGTCCATAGGCCAAGTCCAGAGTACTTTTCAGTTCAGGGCAGTCGGTAACAGTGGTTGGTTGCTCTTTAGGAGATAGGTTCGGTTCCAGAACTCAATCTCGAGCACAGTACAGTGGTATAAGTCACTGGGCTTTGTGACATTGAAATAACCCTATGGCTCTTCCCTTTCTTCTCGACCTAGGCCTAGCCTCCGGCTCGAGTCGAAGGGTTCACCGATAGGTCTCAGGCATTTCCTGACCTTTACAAACACATGCAGTCACTAAGTGAAACTGTAACAGTCATTCATTTCAGTTTGCATTCGTTTCAAAGCATTTTCATTGTCGTTTCACTCAGATAAGAGTAAGTGCGATAAAGTACACACTACCCTATCTGAGAGTTCAAAACTAGGTTTCACAGTACATCACAACAAGAAACAGCATTACAGTCATTTCACATAAACACATAACAGGCATGGAAACTCACCAAAGTAATAAGGCTCAGCCTCTACGTAAGGGTCGAATTCACTTTCCTCTTCAAACCCTAAACAAGTAAAAACAGTAGTTGAGAATTCTGTTCTTTCACTCATTAGTCAAAACAACTCATTTACACCCTTTTAGTTTTCAATCAATGTTTTTCCCAAAATTCTCTCAAGGAAATACTTTCATTTCCAATCGATATTTCAAATGGATCTTTGAAAAATCACTATCTCATTTCAAAATCACATCGCGTTACCGATGTACTCACTAAGCACTTTTCCACATTTTCTTTAATAAATCACTCAGGTGAAAATTATCAACCCAAAATCATTTTTAACATAAGTTCAACATTTCCTTCTTGAAAATGCTTTAATATAACTTTAAAACACTTTAAACTATAGCCTTTCTTCCAAAATTCATTAAAAGAAACCATAACACTACAAGACCCTCAAATGACATTTTTCACCCAATTTTTATAAGAAATACTATTCGTTATCTTTTCGAAAATCATACACCGATAAATGTACATATCAAATATTTTCTTAAACAGAAATTCATCGCGACCGAATACAAAGTTTCAAAATCAAACATAGAAGTTTTCAAGTGTGGTTTTGGCCATTTTAATCATTTTTCCTTCAAACTTTTCAACAGCTAAAACCCTAATTTCTAACCATATCGAAGCAAGTTCACAAATAACAATCAAATTCCCAATCAGGTCCTCAAGTCCGCTACCTAGAGGTCACCTCAAGTCCGCTACCTAGGTTGGGATTTCAAGAGCCCAACTTCATCTTTTCAGATGAGATCATTCTTTCAATATTAACCACAGATCTACACTAATCAACATTAATAAGGCTAGATCTACAAGATTCAAGTCTCGTACCTACGGATCTACCAAGATCCAACGAGATCCGTCAAGCTTTCCTTCAAGAATGTCGCTTCCAAGCTCAATAAACCTCTCAAGCCTCGAACTTCACCCAAGATCTTCGGGTTTTGACGGTGATCTACGACTCCAAGCCCACGATCAAGCAACCCATCAATAGATCAAGCCTTGTTTCTTCACTTTTCTCTTCCTTTTTCTCCTCAAGAACTTCGGCCCTCTCTCTCTTTCCTCTCTCCTTGGTTCGGCTGAAATAGGGAAGAAAAATCAAGCCCATAATCCATCCATCAAGTTTCATAAACTCAAGATTCTAGTTGAAGGAAAATGAAAGATTTTTAACCACAAAACTAACCTTTCTTCCTGCCTCCAAAATCGGACCAGCTCTCTCTCTCCTAGCTCTCTTCCTCGGCTGGAAATGTGGAGATGATGGTGGCTTCAAGAGTGCTTGGAAGTGGAAGAAAAGTAGAAGAAAGAAATGGAAGGAACTTGAGCTTGTTTCTCTCTCTTTTTCCCCTTAGAGCTCTCGGCTCTTTCTCTCTCTATCTCTCAAATGTGCAGCTGAAAATGAAGTGGGAACATGGCAAGAAGTCAAGCCTTTTTAATGGCCAAAAAGTGCTTTTCCCTGATTCAGGGGAAAAAGTGATTTTTGGCACTTTATGTTGTGTCGCTCGCGTCAGTCTAACTTACACTGCTCGGGTCCATTCCGACACTGTCCAAACTTATTAATATTCTCAAAATATTGTCACTTATGCTTAATTTCAACTTAAAGTCACTAATCACGCTCCGGTAGAAAATTAGAGTCCTAATACGGCCAAAATCGCACACCGGCAAACAAATCGTATAAAATGCTATAAATTGTAAAATATTCAATTTAAACACAATTTTCCTCATAAACAAATAAATAAACATAATTTAAATAGTATTATGCATTTTAAAAATAATTTGGAATTTCGAGGTCCTCACAGAGATCCCATTAGGATATCTATCAAGTGCCAATGGTTGAATCTCTTATGGAAAATTATGTAAGTGATCCTAGACTTGAGATCACCATAGTATCTTGAGTGTGAATCACTGCCTTTTGATTCTATTACTTGTTGCTCACCAAGAGTGACTTAAAGAATAGAAATTGGGGGTAGTGTGAAGCATGGAAAGACAGTGAGTGATCAAGAGAGGGATTCACCACTCCGATAGTAGGAGTTGATATCCAAGATGGCCACTAGCGGGAGATTAACCTTAATAGTCGACTACCTTAGGTTAATTGAAGAATGTCTTCAAGTTAACCTAATCTAGGGTTAATTCCGGAAACTAGCAAATTAATTTGTTATTAGGGAATTGGCACTTATTCCTCATTCCCTGACTAATTGGATATCTATGGTAAAAGGATAATAATTACATAGTAATTTTCCATGGAAAGGTTTGGTCAAAATTCCCTTGACTAATTCTGAATACCTGGGTGGTTGTGATGTGTTGCTAGACAGCGCTCACAATCTATAATTATGAATGAATTAATTATTGTAATTAATGATAAAATAAAGTTGTTTATTTTATCTAATTCTTCTTGAGAATTATAATTCATAATTATTGCCAGTATGTTTGGAACCTATTGGATCACACGCTTAGAGATTGAATTCTGGATTAAAATTATGTGTCCAAATAGAGATTTGAATATAAAACCTTATGGGATCTAATTATGAGGAATAAAGGATTCCGGGGCTATTTGAGCAAATAGGATAAAATAGTTATCCTATATTTGTTTTGATTTGGATCAAACAAGACCCTATCTTTTCTCTACCTCTCTCCTATAAATAGACAAGACTATATGATACGTCTGTACAATAACAACACAACTATGGTTGACAGAATAGAGAGAGGTTAGGGTTTTTGAAAAAAACCTACGTAGAGAGAAATTCCAAAGAAAGAGAGAATAGGCTAGCACCTTTTATATACTTTCATACACACACATCTAGGATCGTAGAGACGATTCAAGAGAAGATCCAGACTTCTCTCTCGCGTGGATTGCAGTAGAGGCAGGGCGTTCGGACTGCTGAAAGGGGCTGATCACTCTTTACAAAGCAACAAGAAGCCGTTTCTAGGATTAAGGTGATCCTACAACTCCTCTTCTCTACGAGTCATACGTAGCCTAGGGTGATTCCTGGTGGGTTGTTGGGGTTAAAATTTTTGTTTTCCGCTGCGTCTGCTGCCCCAAAACCTAACAGGAACTTCATCCGTGGGTGGATCTACCTTAGACTCCTCTTGGTCTTGCAAGATCTGAAAAGATCTTGAGGTATCACACTTGAAACCTGTAGTTGTAGCCTTATTAGTGTTAAATCTTGTAGATCTATGATTTATTTTGCTAGGAATGCTTATGATAGAAATGTTTGAGTTGGGCTCTTGAATTCCCAACCTAGGTAGCGGACTTGAGGTGACTTTTAGGTAGCGGATTTGAGGACCTGATTGTGGTTGTGTTTGTCGTTTATGAGACAAGTGCATTTTATGGTTAGAAAATAGCATTTGTTGTTGAAAATTTTGGAGGAAAATGTTGTAGGTTGGCCGAACCTATGCTTGGAAATTTTGATGTATGATTTCGAAATTTTATGATATTTCTTGATGAGATTTTGCTTAAATAAATATGTATTACGTTCGATTATGAGTATATGCTTTAATAGAGTGAAAATCCTGAATATTAACGGTGAAAATTGGGTTTCACTAAACTTTGAGGGAAAAGCACCATTTTGGACAAATTTGTGGGTTTGAAAGACTGTAGCTAATTTTCATGAATTTTGTGCATTGAGACCTAGTGAAAATTGTTTGAAAAATGTGTTAGAAACTTGGTTAAAAGTGTAGTGTTGAGTTTGAACTTAAATGAGTGATTTTGAGGTGAAATACCTCACTTTATTTCAGTATGCTAAAAGATTAGAAGTCGCTTGGATGGAGTACATCGATAGAGTTGTTTGGTTATTTGACGTTTCCATTTGAAAATGGAATCTTTTAAGATGAGTTTTGGCCCGAATGACTACTTTTCATTCGAGCAAAGTTAGAGCAATTGTGTGGAGAATTTTGATAAAATAAATGAATAAGTTATTTGAGTTAGTTTCGCTAATTGTGCGGCGAAACTTATTTCTTCATTTTACTTGATTATAGGAAGTGGGGAAGGATTTGCACCGGAACCCAATTTGGAAATCGAACCTTGCCACTTTGGTGAGTTTCCATGCATGTTATTTGGTTATGTGGATTTGATTTGGAATATGATTGCATATATGATTTGATGTAAAAATTTGATTTTGATCCATCAAATGGAGTAGTGTGTACTTTATTGCACTTACTCCTATTTGAATGGTAAATTTTGTAAAAAGTGCTATTGTGACATTTCAAATAAGTTTTGAACCTTTTGACTTGAGATATGATGTGAATTCTTTTTTTAGTATATGATGTGATATGATGTGTTCTGTAATTATTATTCTTGAGAATACTTAATCCCCTTGGTGAGTTATCGACTCGAGCCGTTGGGAAGTCCCAAGTCGAGGAGATTTAACAACCTTGGCCTACGTGATGTGTTGTGTGTTCTGGACTTGGCAAATGGCCTTGTCTTTATTGGAGAGCAATACACACATATATAAATTATGTGAGGTGGGCGGGCC
Organism: Gardenia jasminoides; assembly: GCA_013103745.1. Classification (NCBI taxonomy): domain Eukaryota; kingdom Viridiplantae; phylum Streptophyta; class Magnoliopsida; order Gentianales; family Rubiaceae; genus Gardenia; species Gardenia jasminoides. The sequence goes on along the minus strand of CM023104.1, from coordinate 5,820,523 downwards.
CGTGCGGGGGTTTTGGTGGAGAAAGGAGTAAGTGGTTGTCTACTTGGTTGTATGTGAAAGTTGACGGAGTGTCAACTAGGTGATTTGTGCACCAGACCGTGAACGTGCTCCAGCTTCGAGGACTTTAACCCCTGAGAGCTACCCGTATCCTACCTATGTGTTACTAATCGCTTTCTTTATTTGTTTATTTATAAATTTGAACATTGAAGTGAAATATCATATGTGTTATGTGTTTTGCATGTTTTTGGAACTCACTGGGCTTTTAGCTCATCCTTTCAAATTTGTTTTCCTTAGCAGGAATTGAGAACCCAAGCGAAGGCGCCAACCGTTAGACTTAGGGTCCACTTTTGTATTTGGTATGATAAACTTGAGTTATGAATCTGTGGGTTTTGTATTATGAGAATTTGGATGTATGACTAAGTATTTTATGTAATTTAGGATTGTAAGTTTATTTCAACATATTTGTGAGACATCATTTAGTTTGATTGGAGATTGGTATTTTTAGTGTGATATATTAGTGGTCGTATGTGAGTGAATTCTGGCGAGACTTAGGCCAGCGGACCACGGATACCCTAGGTTATGCCCTAGGGAGAAGTAGGGCTGTCACACCCTGTCTATTGGATGTCCAGTATTTTAGTTTGAGCGTCCGATAGTAGTTCTTCTGAGAGTTCTTAATCTTTATTGGACGTCCGGTGCTACCTTTCAAACGTCCGACAGAGTTGAGTTTCTTTTGCTTTTTTTGATTGAATCTTTCGTTGTCTCCATTTGCACCTAAGGATCTGAGCTGACATTTTTCTTAATTGAAAAATATTTGTTTGAATTATCCAATTGTTTTGTAAACATCAAAAATCCGGGATTAAGATTAACAATATATTCATTTAATTTTTGAAAGTACATCTTACTCATTTATTTACATATTTAACTCATTTAGCAAATTGCTTATTTAAGTATTTAACTTATTTATTTATTTAATATTTACTCATTGGTACAACATTTATTTGTTTAATATTCATTAGTATAGTATAACATTTATTTATTTAAGGTTTATTACCTTTTTGTTTATAGGAATTGCCAAACTAGTGTATAACCAATTTAAAAATGGGTTTTTGACTTAGATCGTGTGCTTCTATGTAATATTTTTCTCTTTACTAAATTAGATTTAAGAAAACGTTGAATCTTAATGGATAATCTTACCTTAAATCATTATTAATGAAGTTCTTCTTATTACTATTTATTATTATTATTATTTTAATAGTTAATTAATTAATTATTACTATTACTATTATTGTTACTATCAAATGATTTTCTTAATTACCTTAGACTTATATTTACTATTATTACATTTATTTGATAAATAATATTTAATTAATAATGCTTGGACTCATATTAATGTTTCTTGGACTTAATTATTAAACATAAATCTTAATGATTAACTTATGATCCATAGCTACATTAGGTTGGGCTTAATAGTTTAATAATAATAATAATCTACACAACTGTCTAAATTTAATTATGGGTTCATTTGTTTGGTAACTTAGTAGGCCCATAAGTGTTCTTGACCTGTGTATATTTTTCTTGTTTTATTGTTATGGTGTTGTAACACTAAAACTGGACCGATATATGTTCGGCCCAAATGATTTGTATAGTTATATATCTTGACCCACATTAATTTAGTTATTGGCCCAAATATTTAACTATACTACCCAACTAAAAATCCAATTATTATTTAATGACGTAGCCCAGTCGTAGGAAAAAATGGATCGATTCGACCCATTTCAATTAGCCCTATATGGTTCACCTAAATCCGACCCATTTCCCAAACGGATCATCTTATTCTCCAACACAATTTTTCCCCTTTTTTCTTTTCTTTTTCAAAACCCTAATCATCACATTCTAACTCAAATCTATCACTATCACTATGTTCTCCTTACCGACCACCTCCATTTGCTAGTGGCTAAAGCTGCTGACCACCTCCATTTTGCTAGCGGCAGCAGCGAGCAGGGGTGGCACCGTTGCACTTTCACAATAGCTGCTGCTAAGCTACAGTTTCCTCCATTTGGCTAGCCAAAGGTCGGTCTTTTCAGTTGAGGCAAGTCACTGGCAAAAGCTAGCGATTTTGGAGATGGGATAAGGGTCAACAGACCTTCTTTCCTTTCTTCTCCAAGCACTGAAGCTTCAAGCTTCAGCATCTCATATATATATATTTTTTAATCAACCCCTCTAATTCCTTTTCATTCAACTAAGGGCAGAAAACACCACCAATGGTACTAATTTCAGTCATGAAATCACCAATTATCTTAGGAAATTCCTACTTATTCTTCTAAGAAAATTTTGAATGAATGAAGTGCAACAATCATGGCATAATTTCCTTTTCTATAATAATAACATGAACATATGTTAAATATGGTAGCAAATTATGTAATATCTGTAAACAAAGTAATGTTTAATTGTAAAACTTCTTGATTGAAAGAGGATGCTAACTTCCTTGAAAATTTACTTCCCATTATTTCTTTCCCTTCTCTGGAGCATTTCTTTAGAGAAAATTCTATTTATTGGATGTATAGGAAAGAAAAGGTATGTTGTTTTGATTTGGAGAGCGGTTACACTATTTTGATTTGGGAAGAGGTAGTTATTAGAAATGGATTAGTTATCTGAATTTCACAGAGTTTGGTAGCTTAGCCACCAGATTTAGTTGATAGTGACTGGTTAGGATTAGGAAAGTGGGTAATTATCTAAAGAAGTAAATCCCTTTCTTTTCAAGAAAATTAATTACAGGATAACTTTATCTTGTAACATGTGAAAAATTACAGGGTTTCGCACGTTATTGGTAATTGTTAGTGCTTTTTTTGATGATATGCAAATAAAAAAGTTGCTATGAGCATTAAGGAGGCATCAACAAGTAGTAGGGTGGACAATTTTAGATATTAAGGGAATAAGTCATGCAATTTGCATGTATCAGATTCTCATGGAAGCAAATGCAAAACCAATTGTAAAAGTGCAAAAGCAATTAAACCCTGATATGAAAGAGGTGATACGACTTGAAATTCTAAAATGGCTAAAAATATAGTTATAATATTTCCTATTTTTAATAGCGTCTGGATTAGTCCAATTCATATAGTACCAAAGAAATGTAGGATGGTTGTGGTAGTGAATGAAAAGGATAAATTTATTCCTACTAGAATTATTGCTGGTTGGCGAGTACGCATTGATTATCATAAATTAAATGCAACTACTTATAAAGACCATTTTTCATTATCTTTTCTTGACCAAATTTTGGAAAGGTTAGTGGAATATAAATTTTATTATCTTCTTTGATGGATTTTCATGTTATAATCAAATTGTGATTGCACCAAAAGATCAAGATAAGACAATTTTTACTTGTCCTTTACAGCACTTTTGCATTAGGCGAATGCCATTTAACTTGTGCAATGCGCTAGCTACTTTTGAAAGATGCACGAGGTTATGGAAATTTTCATAGATAATTTCTCAATTTCTGATTCTTCATATGATGATTGCTTGAGTAGTCTAGAAAAAAATTGCAAAGATGTGAACAAACCAATCTTATTTTAAATTAGGAAAAATATTATTTCATGCTAAAAGAAGGAAATTTTTTAGGACATAAGATCTTGGGCATGCTGGATTCTATCATCGATTTATTAAAGATTTTTTCAAGATTTCTAAACCCTTATGTGATCTATTAAGCAAGGATGTTGTATTGAATTTAATAATAAATGTTTAAATGTTTTTAACAGATTAAAAAATGAATTGGCCTTAGCTCTCATACCAGATTGACCATTGCAATTCAAATTGATGTTTGATACAAGTGATTTTGCAGTTTGAGCAGTTTTAGGTCAATGGAAGGACAGTAAAGTGCATGTCATATGTCATACTAGCCGAACTTTGAATGAGGTGCTAATTAATTATGCTACAACTGAAAAAAGAATAACTAGTAGAATTTGGCATATAGAGGAAAGATAAAATGGGATAAAAAATGTCATAGTAAATCATCTATCAAGATTGGAGTACATCCTGATACAAGGTCAAATTCCTATTCAAGAAGAGTTTCTTGATGAATATGTCGTTGCTATTACTGAGTTACCATGGTATGTGGATTATGTAAATTATTTGGTGAGTCGCTATGGTATGTGGATTATGTAAATTATTTGGTAAGCAGCATTATACCTGAAGGATTAAATTAATACCAAAGGAAAAAAATTAAAAATTTGTTCATGATATAAAAATTTTCTTTTCGAGGAGCCATTGTTTTATAAGTATTATGTGGATGGCATGATAAGAAAATGTGTGCTAAAAAATAAAATATATAGTGTTCTTTATCATTATCATAACCATAAAGCAGGTGGACATTTTGGTACCTTCGAAACAATTGCAAAAATATGGCAATCTAGTTTTCATTTGGCCTACTATATATATAAAGATACTAAAGCTTTGCTAGAAATTGTGATAAATGTCAATGAACCAGTGACATCTCTAGAAGAAATGAAATGTCTCTTAGTATTTTTTTTTTAAAAAAAATGGAATTATCTGATGTTCAGGGTTTAGATTTTTTGGGATCTTTTCCTAGATCTTATAATAATGAATATATCATTATTGCTGTTGCTTATGTATCCAAGTGGATAGAAGCACTTGCTACTCCAACAAATGATGCAAAGGCTGTACTAAAGTTCTTGAGAAGAATATTTCCAGTAGATTTGAGATCCTTATAACCATAATAAGTGATGAAAGTAAGTATTTGGATAGCAATATTGTGACAGCCCCACTTCTCTTTAGGACGTACCCTAAGGTGTCTGTGGACCACCTGCCCAACTCTCGCCAGGACTCACTCACTCGAATAACTAATAATACTTCGAAAGTGAACATAAATAACCATTCCAAACCAAACCACAAATAATAACATTACTAAATTCAACTTACAACTCAAATTCTCAAATTACAGTTCAATATACTTAAGGTACAACCACCATTCCATCTTACAGGCCCAAATACACCAAAAGTCTAACAATCCATGATTACAAATGGTACAATAAATAATTCAGCCAATTACACTAAGAAAGATCACAACACACGCTATCCTTCGTCTCGAGCCCTGCGGGGAAAAGAAAGTATTTTGGGGTGAGCTAGAAGCTCAGTGAATGTCCAGTAAAAACAAGAAATTCATGGACCTTTGAATTAAATGTCACTTTGTAAAACATTTGAGTCTTTAAACAATCATTCCATAAATACTTAATTTAACAAACAACATACAGTAAACAGTAATTCAGTAAACATTTAGTTCAAGTATTGAAAGGATACAGTGTCCTCCGAGAGCAGTTGTAGTCCGTCTTGTCGGTCAACCACCCTCCTACTCCTCCTTATAACACCCAGTGGTAATACTCGAGTATACCGTACAGTGCCCTAAGTTACCAACCTAACCGACCCTTAATTGTCAGGATCGCGATCCGGATCGTGGGATCTTACAATCCGGCGATCCGGATTATGGCTTTCGATTTCGATCCGATTTTGATACGATCTTACCATTTAAGGATATTATGATAAAAATTTTAATAATTTGATCATAATTTTGTATAGAAAATTCTGCTATTTGTTGCATTAGAAATTAGATTCAAAAAAATTTAAAACCACATAATTATGTTATGCTAATTCCTTACTTATAAAAATTGGTGAATCTTTAAAAATTGGTATTTAATTGTCTTATTAATAAATACTTAAATGATACACACACACATGTACAAAGTCAATTTTTTCAGCTACCTTGTCCAATACTTGCATTTGGACTCAAAATTGAGAAAGAACAATATTTTTAATTTAATCAGATTCATTTACAATATGTCACATGTAGTTCCAAAATTTTTATTTAATTTTTAGATTATCCCAAATATTTTAGATAATACGATTTTAACCTCAATTAATAATACTATTATATTGATTATACATGAGTTGCATTATTTATTGCTGTATATGTGAATTGCAAACATCAAAATTACTCGTAAGATTATTTTTTATGGTTTTTGTAGGATCGATCAATCTCACGATTCGATCCTACGATCCGATCCTGTAAAGTAAAAAATGATCCAAGGTAGAATCCCGATTCTAAAAACCTTGAACCGACCGAGTCCGCTTCTTGCTCGAATAGGCCAGTAACGAAGGGGGAAAGGCCTTATTCAGCCAATGTGTTAAAGTACACATGGCCTACAGTCATGCACAGATGATACACAAATAATGGAATAATAGACAGTTGAACAGTATATTGAAAGTTAGGTCGAGTGCGATAAAGTACACACTCGCCTAGGAACAAGTATTTAACACTTATGAGATCAAGTAACATCAAGTATTAATCACATAAGCATGTAATTCACATAACATATAAGGAACACTCACAAACTCATTTCTTTACAAAAATGAGTCGAGTAAATCATTTCACAAGTCATTTTCACATAGTAGTAAAATATTTGATTTAAAACGGATTTGAACACTCAGAAATTCTTTATAAATTGTTTCACTTGTAAAAGCATTTTACCTGGAAATAGTGGTAAATCTCTTCCTTATAATTACTAGCAAATGATTTCAACAAAGCATTCATTTGCAAACAATAGTAAGATTTTTCATTTAAAAAGAGGTTGGAACACTCACCTTGATTCAATTAAATGAGTGAGCAAAGAAGAAGGCTAAATTTCGTTAGTTGGTTCACCCTCGACAAAGTCTTGGCCACTTGAGCCAAAGTTCAACTATCAGATACTAGCCAAAATATCTAAAACTCAAAGTCTTAACTCAACTACCTAGAATCACCAAACCATCACTACTACGATTTCTTGTTCGGACCATATCTAAGATTACACTCGTTGAAGTTAAGCAAGGCTTATGGGTGTGGAAGCTAGACTTGGAGTAACACAATTCACTAGAAAACTTCACTTTCAAATTCATTTTGCAATATAGATCAAATCAACTCGCAAGACCCAGTAGTAGTTAAAGCACGGTGTTATCAGTTTGAAAAGCCAGCCAAATTCCCAAAATTTCTGCGACTTGTAGAAAATGAACTAGCACATGAATTTTATACCATTAGAAAGCTCTTGAAATCTAGTTTCAAGTGCCACTGACGTCGCTTGATTTTGACTCCCGAGCAAGGAATTACAGTCATTTGAAAATAAGGTATAAAGCTGCCTGAAAGCTATTTTTCCAGGTTTGTAAAGCTACTTTGTGGACACCATTTGGTCAATGAAATCTTATGGGAAAAATGCCAAGTTTTGTACACTTACTCTTCCATATATAGGCTAGGTTTTTACCAAAATTCAGTCAAAAACTCATATGGGAAGTCAAAGTTCTAGACGACAAAAGTTGCTCCTTGTTTTAAAACAAATCTGCCCAAAATGATACTTTTACCCAAAATTAGTGAAAACACAACTTTTCACCATTACAAATTCATGATTTCACTCCATTCAAACATACACTCATAAATAAACATAATACACATTATTTAGGCAAAATCTCACCAAGAAACATTGTAAAATTTTGAAATCAAGCATTAAAACATTCCAAGTGAGGTTCAGCCAGCTCTCACTCTTTTCTTTCGAAATTTTCAACAATAAATGCTACTTTCTAACCATAAAGTGCACTCATCTCATACACGAAAAACACAACCATAATCAGGTCCTCAAGTCCATTATCTAAAAGTCACCTCAAGTCCGCTACCTAAGTTGGGAATTCAAGAGCCCAACTCAAATGCTGCATACATAAGCATTCTTAGCAAAATAACCTATAAATCTAACAAATCTACCGCTAATAAAGTTAAAGTTAAGAGTTTTAAGGATTATACCTCAAGATCTTTTCAGATCTAGCAAGATCAAGGAAGATCTGATGAAGTTCCACCCACAGATGATGTTCTAAACTTCAACACCTCGAGATCCTCCAAGTTTTCCCACAGATCTACTTGCTTGAAGTTGATTTCTTTCTCCAAACTCAAGAACAAGAAGTTGCCAAGCAAAAGGAAGCTTTCTTCTCTCTTCCTTTCTCTCTCTCACTCTCAGATTTCTCCCTCTCTCTCTCTCTCACACACGGCTGCAACAAGGAGGAGAAGAAGCAAGATGAAGGCTCTCCAATGATGTCTTCAAGATTCAAGAAGTTGAGGAAGAAGAAATTGGAAGAACAAAATTTGAAAGCATTCTCCCTTCTCTCTCTCTAAGCTCACGGCTGCACTCTCTCTCTCTACCCTCAAGTGTGGCTGAAAAATGAAGCAATAAAGCAATAAGAATGGCTTTAAGGGAGACAAAAAGGTGCCACTTCCTTAATTTATGGAAAAGTGGTCAAAAGACCACTTTTTGTCGCGTCGACGCGCGACACTCTAACTTTCACTGGTTTATCTCATTCCTACACTGTCCAATCTTAAATATATCTCTGTAACATCTCTACATATGCTTGGTTTCATCTTAAAGTCAATATTCATGCTTCGGAACAAAATTCAACACTTAAACTGGCCGAAACCACACATCGGCAAATAATTCTTGAAAAATCATCTAAATTAGAAAATAATAATTCAAAGCATAAATTCACTAATATTTAAATGAAAATACATAATATTATTATTATTATCATTATCATTTACTTTCTGATAAAAATAAAATTTCCAAATCCTCACAAATATTGCTAAAGCAGTAATCTTCTTGTTAGAGCGATTTTTATTCAAATTCCAATAGTACCCCTAGGTGGTCAAACCCACATATTCCCATTGATTTTTTGGAACTCATTGTCCACTGATTACTCTTTTTTTCTCTCTATAATTAATTCACCTGTTTGCCTTTTTTTGCCTTTCTTTAATTTATTTATCTATTAACTCACTGATTTAATTTTGAGTTTTTTTACCATAATTCTTTTGCTTCAAAGTGCTCTTATTTTTTATTTCAAAGTTGTATTTAAAAGTTGTTTTTTGCAAATCCAATGTGATTTAACTCAAATAACTAACCGTCTAAAGGATTATATACTCCACTTGACTCATGTGATGAACATTTTGGATCTCTTCTTCTTTGAAAAAATGTGCCAAAGGATGTGCAAACAAGTCATTGGAGGCTTCATGATTGTGGGAATCATTTTTTATCACAATTTTCCAGAATCCATCTAAACATATCTTGCCTTGAATCTCAAAAAGGCAATGATAAGACGGGCAGATGTATTTCTTTTTCGTTGCTCAATTGAAATATTTAATATATTCTGGTACTGGCCTCCTCGATCACAATCAATAGTAACATATTTTTCCTTTCTTGAACTTTTAATTGATAGGATATAACCTTGAGTCCAGTAGAAGTTTCTCATAGCCTTCATTAGACCATCATGTGTTTCAAACTTTGAATCAAGTAATTTAACAATATTTCCTAGGCCAACTTGCTGCAGTTGTTGAATGTCACAACCCGAGTTGTGCAAATTATTTTCTTCAAATTGATTATGAATCCTATTTTCCATTTGCTTAATCCAGAAACAAGCATATGTGAATAAGAATTGGAGTGAGTTACAAAAAAGAAAAAAAGAATACAAAACCAAAAAAAACCCTCAATACTGCTATAATTGCAATAAAAATTGCTCAAAAAATGAGAACTTGAATCTCGCCATAGTTGCAACGAAATTGCATCCCAAATTTAATCAAAATTTATGATCACTCCAAAAAACTATAAGCAAAGATTATTTGTAGAAAACATAATGGAATAAAACCAAAAAAGAAAAGAAAAAAAGCAAGAAAGAACATACTGATAGTAATGGAAAAGTAGTACGAGTGAAGAAGAGAAAAATATTTTATAAAAGCTCTTGAAACAAATGCTACCAAGGTCTCAAAAAAGTGAAAAAAATTGTAAAATAGGAAAGTCGTAGAAAAATTGTAAGGTGGGAATAGAAGGGGAACTGTGTGAGCGCCCATGTTCCCTAGCATTGCTGGTTTATGTACTTACATGTTTTGCGCAAACTAACGATCGTTTTTGCCTTGTTTATAAATAGGTGAAAACCCTAATTGTAACCTGTGAAATTTTGCTAAAATTTCAGCACTTGCTACATGTATTTATAATACTAGAATGATGTTCAATATCTAGAAATGAGTGCTAGAAAATATATGGGAGCAATGTATAATCTCACTTGAAATTCAAGGATCAGAAACTAAATTGAGTTTTTGCAATTTAGGCCTTTACTAAAAATAGCAAAACAAGGTAAAAATCTGGTCTTGTTCCTCCTTGCCTTGGCCAAACTTGAGAAGCTTGGAAATGCCTTGATTTATCTTGAATTCTCTCTTCAAAGCATGACAATGAAATGCATAACACTCGTTCATCAATTGAGCTAATGACTAAGCAACTTGTGCTTAGTCATGCGTGGACTTGTGCTTATAAATACTTGAGAATTTCAGCACTTGAATCATTTTGCTTCCTTTCACATCATCATAGCTGAGAGCTTGAAGAAGAAAAGAGCTACCATAACCAAATTTCCCTACTACAAAACTAGCCATAAAAATTGACGGCAAGGACTTGAAGCTTGCTTGGATTTTGTGTAGTTTTACTTGTTGAATCTTCCAACTTTTCGTGCACTTTATTGAGGTAACCTAAGCTAATAATCTACCTTATTTATTATTCAATTATACACCTAACATGTCTAGCAAGTTACAAGTTTATATGCTGAAAATCTATGCTATGGCTAGTCAAGCATGCCTAGGAAAAATTCTAACTTTTGAAGCATGACTTGTATGATTCATTCTCAATTGATTGTTGCAGAAATCTTGACTACGAAGATGTACTATATACTGATTTATATGTATGGATGATTGTGTGGGAAATTCAAGTTAAAACAATAACAATTATAAGAGTAAAGATACAAGCATGACAAAAACACCAATTTCAGGTCATAGCAGAGTAGCAAAACCAGCATTGGGAAAATGTTCATAACTTGGTGTAGGAAAGTCAGAATTGAGTGCTATTTGTGGTATTTGAAACTAGACTCATATAGCTTTCCAACGGTATAAAGTACTTAGCCTTATTCCTTTCCTATGAACTGTAGCAACTCTGCAAAATAACCTGATTTTTGGAACCTGTGAATTGCCCCTGTAGCAAGTTGATAGTAAAATTTGGCCTTCCTTTGAACTGAATTTATACATGGGTCTTCTGAGGATTTGTAGTACTTCTGAATCTAGTTTCCAACGATATAAAGTGAGTAGAAATCAGACTTGTGTAGCTCTAGTTATGACCCATACAAGAAACTGTAACAGATAGGCTATATTGTGCGATCCGTTAGCGGAATTGCCGAGCCGAGTGTGTGATCTGTTAATGAAAGTGCTGAGCTAGTGTGCCCAACCATTAGCGGAACTCCCCATCTGTTAGCGAAATTGCTGCCCTAGTGTGGGATTCATTAGCGGAATTGCTGAGACTAGTGCATCGACCGTTAACGGAATGACCGACCCCTGCATGCCAACCCGTTAATGGAATGACCGACCCTCGCATGCCAACCCGTAAACGAAATGACCGACCCTAGCATGGCCGACCGTTAGCGGAATAGCTAACCTTAGCGTGCCAACCCATTAGCGGAACTGTGTATCCTAACCAACCCTGTTAGATAAACAACCCAAACTGTCAAGCAAGCCTGTAGGTACCCTGTCGTGCCGGGAGGTTTCCGATAACAACCCTGCCCAGACTTGACCTAAAACGTTAACCTGCCCAACGAAACCGTGCGTGCCAACAATCTCAGCACCTGACTCTCGTATGCAGCAACAGAACCAGCCGTTTCTGTGCCTACCCTGCGGAACGGTCACCCAATTGGTACCAGTAAAACCCGGCACCGACACTCAGCCAAGTACCCATTAGAACGGTACATCACTCGTGACTGTTATCCTTAGCAACTGTATGCCTTGGCCTTGGCCCATGCCTAGCCACCATAGTGTCGACCGGTACCCAGTACCCGACCATTTTCGTTAACCTTAGCCATCTGTGACACCCGTCAGTCGACCCTCATTTTCTACCCAACACTGTCGCTGGTTGACCATTAGCCAATTGCTAACAATTATACCCGTCAACCATTAACCTCAAGACAACCTTAACCTGCAGAACACCAACCTCCACCCGCTAAATGTTAAACAGACTTGTAGTCAACCTAAAACGGTCAGGCCGCAGACAATCTGGACCTTTGCCGTGCACGGTCGCAAAAAGTCTATCGTTTCGATTTTCACTCTACTGTGAGCCTACTGATGCCGGTCGCACACAGAATGTACCGACTGGTGCCGACTAGTGCTAAACACTGCCGGTCGTGCACGGAACATGACGAGTGGTGCCGACCGCTGCCGGTCGCGCATGGAACATGCTGGTTGGAGCCGGTCACACAACGACACCACACCCGTAACCTGTACATTCCCGATACCAACCCAAACCCTGAATCATATCCCGACCTTTAAACTAAACCTAATTCACACTGCTAGCTTATTAATGGAAGTGAATTAATCAAAATTATTTTAAATAAAAAAATTATTCAAAGTTAGTGCGTAATACTTGACTACTCTTAGGACCCGACCAAGAATTAGGAGGACCGTTCGGACAAGCAAACCAGAGTTTGACGACCTAAGGTGAGGGTCCCAACTTGTTTAATTATTTACTTATTTTTTATATCAAACGTGCTACTCGCTACTTGTTTGCCAATTATGTAAAAGGGCAAGTGTGTATATTATCGTACTCGCCTTAAACATGAATTACTTGTGTATGCCTGATTGTCGCCATTGTGTACTTTACCACAACTGGCCTACTGTTCTGGAATCCCAACCCCATTGGCGACGTGACTTGACTCGAGCCAGCATCAAATTAGGCTGGGCAAGTTAATGAATTTTGGGTATTGTTAAAGGTTTACTCGAGAGTATTACCGTCTATTGTACTGTCTGGTGTTTGGGCCCAAAATTGGGAGAAAGGGGACCGATGATGAAATACTGTAAAGTTGCACCAATAACTGTACCGGACTGTATCCTTTCACTGAAAGTGTTATTATTCATCCACTGATAGTGGAATCTGTGATACAGGATATTATTATTGTTCCCGTTCATCGGGCCTATGTGCTGATTGACTACATGCCCTTCCCAGGAAAGTGTTATGTAAACCATGTTAAATGATTATTTATCAGGACACTCATTAAACATTTATCTTACCCCTTTAACTGTTTCCCTTCCCAGGTTTGAGGCAACTTGGAGATTAAGGCATTAGCAAGGTAAACCTCTGTGAGCTCATCTTTTGAGACTTTAAATACTTGTCTATTACTGTTTCAATTTTAGGGTTTGAATATAGTTTTGGATTGTAAAAGTAAATATGTGTAAGTTTGTAATTCTTTTAAGTATGAATTGCTAGTTCTTTTGTGGTGATTATTCAAATAACTAATTGAGTGACTGATTGAGTCCCGACGAAAGTTGGATAGGCATCCGCCGACTCCTCTGATTCACCTTAGGGGAAGGTGGGGCCGCTACAAAGTGAGAGGAAAAAAAGTGAGTAATCAATGGACAATGGGCCCCAAAAAATCAATGGGAATTATGGGTTCGACCAACTAAGGATAATATTGATATTTGAATAAAAATCACTTTGATAAGAAGATTACTGCTCTGGCAGTATCGCTAGCCGTAAATATTTTTACAATAAATGATCTGATTCACTGTTATTTAATTATGATTATCAGCGCCAAATGTCTCTTGCTGTCCCTCACTTGCTTATTATCCTTATCTAATGGTCAGGTAGAACTTGCAAATAGGGAGTTGAAGTTAATTTTAGAAAAAATGATGAGCAAATCTACCTAACCAAACAAATAGGGAATGGAAGTTAATTTTAGAAAAAATAGTGAGCAAATCTAGAAAAGATTGAGCTAAAAAAATTAGATAATATTTTTTAGGCTTATCGAACTATGTATAGAACTCCTTTAGGTATGTCACATTATTGCCTTGTTTTTGGTAAGGTTTGTCATGTATTTGTAGAAATTGAGCTTAAAACTCAATGGGCAATTTGAGAACTTAACATGGATTTACATCATGCAGGTAGCAAGAGATTGCTTCAATTGAGTAAGTTAGAGGAGTTTCGATTACAAGCCTTTGAAAATGCTCGAATTTATAAAGCAAAATTGAAAATTTTGGCACAATAACACCTTAAACCTAAATAATTTGAAATTGATCAGAAAGTTCTTCTATTTAACTCTTGTCTCAAGTAATTTTCAAAGCTACCCGAGTCGTGGGCTGATTACAAAAACAACTTGAAGCACAAGGAGAAAAATTACACTATGGATGAGCTCGTGAAACACATTTTGATTGAGGATTCAAGCAAAAGGGAGTTAAGAGCTGCCAAAGCAAAGGAGATAGCTTTCAAAGCTAATCTGGTACAAAGCAACAATAAAAGGTACGCCAATAAATCCCAAAACAACATTGGAGGCGTTAACATTGTCGGTGGCCATAGTTTCTTAGATTGTTGTAAAATAGGGCCGAGTAATGTTAACAAGAATAACAGAAATAAAGCGGAAAGTAGGACAGCTTGAGTCGTGCTAGGTATGTCCTAAGAAACTATTTCAGATATTGAAAATGTTTTCCAGATTAAACAAGCCTTCTTCTTGTTATCAAGAAGGAAAGTACCAACAAAATTTCAATATATCCAGCGAGAATCGAGAGAAGAGGAAAGTGAAGAGAGAAAGTAGGAGAGGAAGAGAGATCAGATAGGAAGGTAACACTACTGAGAAGGAAGGCAGCTATTTATAGGAAAAGTTTAACAAAAGATTAGTTGGTCCATTAAATCTTTGCGGAGAACGTTTCAGTAACATAAAGGTAAAATTCAATGCAATAAATCATGGCATGATTTTAGGAAGGAAATGTTTGGAAATTAATCTGTCAGATTTCAATGCCATAAAATCATGGCATGATTTTAGGAAGGAAACGTTAGGAAATTAATCTGTCAGATTTAATACCATAAACATTCCTAAAACGTTCAAAACACCATATAAATTATGGAAAAATTATAAACCAAATCTGAAATATTTGAAAGTATGGGGATGTCTTGCTAAAGTTTTATTGCCTGAACCTAAGAAAAGAAAAATAGGTTCTAAAACTTGATTGTATGTTTATTGGATATCTTTGAACAGTCGCTTATAGATTTCTTGTTTTAAGAAGTGGCGTGCTTGATTGTAATACAATTATTGAGACTAAAATGCTGAATTCTTTGAACACATTTTTCCACTATCTAATAAAATTTCTCATGCACTGTAGAAATAAATAAAAGATAATTCCTAATGAGGAATTAAGAAGGAGTAAAAGGCCAAGAAAAGAATTTTCATTTGGAAATGATTTTCAAACTTTTCTTGTTGACAATGATCCTTTAACATATTCTGATGCTATTTCTTCTTCAGATTCTAAATCTTGGAAAGAAGCAATTAAAGCTGAAATCGATTCTATTATGAAAAATAAGACTTGGATTTTAGTAGATTTACCTCAAGGTGTGAAACCTATTGGTTGCAAATGGATTTTTAAAAGAAAATATAATCCTGATGGCTCTATAGATAAATACAAAGCTCGTTTAGTAGCCAAAGGATTTTCTCAAAAACAAAATATTGACTATTTTGATACATTTGCACCAGTAACAAGAATTTCCTCTATTCGTATTTTATTTGCTTTAGCTATTCATAAACTTTTTGTACATCAAATGGATGTCAAAACAGCTTTTTTAAATGGTGATTTAGAAGAAGAAATTTATATGTTACAACTGAAGGATGTATTGTACCTGAACAAGAAAATAAGGTTTGTAAATTAGTTAAATCACTTTATGGCCTAAAACAAGCTCCTAAACAGTGGCATGACAAATTTGATCAAGTATTGATAAATGACGGTTTTTTATCAGTTGAAGTGGATAAATGTGTATATGTTAAAACTGTAGACAATGAATATGTGATAATTAGTTTGTATGTGGATGACATGCTTATATTTGGTACAAACTTAAATATTGTCAACAGTACTAAGCATTTTTTGTCATGTAGTTTTGATATGAAAGATTTGGGTGAAGCAAAAATAATATTGGGTGTTAAAATCATAAGGAGAAATGATGGTATAATGTTGTCACAAGAACATTATACAGAAAGACTTCTTAAGAAGTTTGAAAATTATGATGTGACACCGGTAAGCACTCCTTATGATGCTAACACTCAATTAAAGAAAAATAATGGTGACCCAGTTGCTCAGTCTAAATATGCTCAGATTATTGGGAGTCTGATGCATTTGATGAATTTTACTAGACCTGATATAGCTTATCTGTATGTAGCCTGAGTAGATATACTCACAATCCCAATCGTGAGCATTGGTTTGCATTAGTCAGACTAATGAAATATTTGAGAGGAACCATAAATTTTGGTATCCTGTATAGTGGATTTCCCACTGTATTAGAGGGTTATAGTGATGCTAATTGGATCTCTGATTCAAATGATACAAAATCCACTAGTGGTTATGTGTTCACCCTCGGGGGTGGGGCAGTAGCTTGGAAATCAGCCAGGCAGACAATCATTGCTAGGTCAACTATGGAATCAGAGTTTATAGCTCTGGAGTTGATTGGTACTGAGGCTGATTGGCTAAGGAATTTCTTAGCTAATATTCCTTCAACTAAGGACATGTTGCCTCTAGTATCCATACACTGTGATTGTCAAGTGGCTATCGCTATTGCCAAAAATAAATCTTTTAATTGTAAAAGTCGACACATGAGATTGAGACATGATGTCGTAAAGCAGCTGCTTAGAGATGGAATTATTTCCATTGATTTTGTGAAGTTAGAGTTGAATTTGGCCGATCCTCTGACTAAACCTGTAGGAAGAAAGTTAATCCTTCAAACTACAAGGGAGATGGGACTTGGGCCAACAATTGTCAATAAAGATGGTAACCCAACCTATGTGATTGGTGATCCCATGAAGTAGGTTCATATGGATAATAACAAGTCGATATTGACTATAAAGCACTTGAAATTTAAAGTCCCTTGAGATAAGTGCTTTGTTGCTAGTATTTGTAAGGTGAGTTTAAATACTCTTAATGAATTTATATCCCTTAGGGAGGTGTATTTTGAGCAGTATACACTTGATAAATTCACCTATATGAGAGTGGAGTGGGGCGCTCCTATAAGATTTTTTGGCCAAATCTTTAGAGCTCTCATGAACAACCAGACGGCCTAAATCATAAAACCGCGTTGAACAGCAAATTATGGGTTACAATGTGATTGGTAAGATCTGTCATATAAAAAGAATTATTGGTTCATAGAAATACATATTTCACCAATAATTACGTAAGACATATCTTATCGGTCTAAGTTTGTTCATAGTCCAAAAGACACCAAACCGAATGCGTTGAACTCAAAATATATCCAGACAAATTTTCCTTCCTCTGTTATTGTTACGTTCAAAATCTTTTGAAATAGGTGGGAGATTGTTGTAGATATTGTATTTCAAAGACTTTGTCCCACATTGGAAAACCAAGGAGTTTTAAACACTTTATATTGTCTAACTCTCCATTGGGCTTGTGATGAGTGAGAGTTAGCATGGGCTCAAGCATGAGGGAAGTTGAATTGGGCTAATTTAGTTCAAACGGTCAGATTTTCCCCCCCTGCGCGTGGGTTAAACGCAGCTCACCTTGGTTTTGTTTTTGTCAATCATCATTAAAGTTTTGACCGAAATGTTTTAACGTTATCATAAACATCTGACAGATTAATTTTCTAAACGTTTTAGGAATGTTTATGGTATTAAATCTGACAGATTAATTTCCTAACGTTTCCTTCCTAAAATCATGCCCTGATTTTATGGCATTGAAATCTGACAGATTAATTTCCAAACGTTTCCTTCCTAAAATCATGCCATGATTTATTGCATTGAATTTTTACCTTTTATGTTACAGAAACGTTCTCTGCAGCATTTAATGGACCAACGGATCTTTTGTTAAACTTTTCCTATAAATAGCTGCCTTTCTTCTCAGTAGTGTCACACCTTCCTATCTGATCTCTCTTCCTCTCCTACTTTCTCTCTTCACTTTCCTCTTCTCTCGATTCTCTGCTGGATATATTGAAATTTTGCTGGTACTTTCCTTCTTGATAACAAGAAGAAGGCTTGTTTAATCCTGGGGAAACATTTTCAATATCTGGAAATAGTTTCTTAGGACAGTGCTACCTAGCACGACTCAAGCGTGTCCTACTTTCCGTTTATTTCTGTTATTCTTGTTAACATTACTCGACCCTATTTTACAACAGAAAGGATTATACATCCCGATGTGGAATAAGAACTGCATCTTTGGAATTTCTTCACACCTTTCAACTGGCAATCGATGCTCAATCTTCCAAACCATTATTTTCCCAAAATGGCAGGGGAGTTCTATGCAAATGTGAGGATACAATGGTAGCTGGATGGGATTACATTCAAACCTATGGTCATGGACATCATATATATCTTAGCTAGGAGCATTTGGGAGAAATCCTGTATATTCATCATGAAAGTATTTTCCTTACTTTGAGAGCCAAGATGGTAATAATGGCCTTTGGTTGAAGAGAGAAGCTATTAGAAGGCTACAACTAAAGAAATACGCATCCGGAGGGCAAATGCAGTGATTAATGTACCTTGTGGGGCAACTAAATGGTCATTGGAGGTTTATTATTAGTCTTCTTAAACCAATTTACTACCTACAAGCACGGGTTTGAATGAGCTATGGAAAATGGATGTTTATCTTTTCGATAAGATTGTTAACATATTGGGTTATATTCCAGGCATTTCTCTACTAAGTCTTATAATCAACCATATGGAAGAGACTACAGGAGCCAACCCAAAGATGGCAATTCTTCCTTACTCGAGAGTGATCATGTGGATTTTTGATGAGCTTTGAGTTCCTACACATAGTGTTGATAGGATTGAGCTTTCAGAAGAGCATATGCTGACCTTTGACCTTATCAAGAAAATGGACTATAGGAAGGTTCAGAGCACCTAGAGAAATATAGAGCGTCGTCTCTCATAGCCATAAGAAAAATTTATACCAATTGGATGTAGAGAAGAGAAAGAACTGCTAAATAAGAAAGAATCGAAGGAACCAAGGGCTTCTTTTAGCCAAGTCTATGAGGAAGCCGAACCATCCATTTCTACCTATCATCCTAACTGGCCATTACTTGTACCAGAAGAAAGTTCACGAAGGGTGTTCAATAGAAGAACTTGGGATGCATTGTGCTATGTTCGGGATGATGTTCACGAGATTCAAAGAGAGGTGGACGACCAATGTGAAGAAATGGTGCTCATCCATGCTCAAATTGAATTCTTCATTTTGGGGAGGGCTTCCTACTCTAGACCTTGAGGATTGACCAAGAAAATCGGAGGCATTTCTAAGTTTTTGTCCCTAAACACACTAAGGACGATGTGTACTTCAAGTGTAGGGAGCGGCCTTAAATTTTGTCCAGCTTTTTTAAAAAATATCTCCTATTAGGATGACTTCACATGATGGAGTATAGTAGGTCTCAAAAACTTTGTTTAAGTCTCTTTATTATGTTTGAGTTGGTTTGTTTGATTGTCAGTTAATATGATTATGTTTATATGAGTTTTGTGTGTTTAGAAGTAATATTTCTATTGTTTAATTGTTGTTAAGATTAATAAAAAAGCCAAAAAATGAGAAAAACATATAAAAATAAAAACAGAATATCAAAAAATTCAACCAACTCAGCAAGCCCTACAGCTGGTTATGAAGCCGATATAGCAGGCACCGACCCTGCTTATAAAAAGGGCTATCCCAAGCCTTTCTCTTCACTTTCACTTCATTTCATTTTCGCCACATTTCACTTGCCTCCTTACTCCTCATCAAACCGTAAGTCCCTACCTTTCAAAAATACAAAAATTCACCATAAGAATCTTGTTTTTGCTCATCTTTTAGCTTTAAACTACCTTCCCAACTACACTTGATAGATTTGAAAAGTGTTTGAGAAATTGGAGATTGTCAAGCTTTGGTTGGGGAATGACAAATTGAAGATTCTAGCACTTGGATCTTTTGTTGGGGGTTCTTGGAAGAGAAAAGTTTCAACTTTTATACGCACATTGGTGACTACTCTACATTTTTGGTGAAAAACCCTCAACTTTTAGCCTTAGTTCCAAATTCCAGGTTTTCCTAGGTTTGTAAGGTTGCTTATGCTTAATTTGAATAGATGAGCATTACATTGTTGATAATGTGTTAGATTGGTGAATGTACTTTTGTATATATGTAATGGGTAATATGTTATTTTAAAATGTGGGGTTAATTTGCTTAAAAATTAGAAGTTTGAATTTCTTGCTACTTATTACGTGTGTGCTACTTTTGCCAATTTCTTTTCTTTCTTTGTGCAAATAAAAGCGATCTGATTGCCGTTCTAGTGAAGTACTTGCATAAGAAAGATTTAGTATTAATTGGAAATTTGCATTTTTGCTTGATTAAGTGAAAAATAGCACCAAGAAAAAGAAGAGCCACCTCTTCCTTTTATACATTTTGATTCACTAGTAAAGAAAATGACGAATGGTATGAGTCTAAGCAAGAACTTCCTTTTATTTTTGAGAAACATGTTGATCAAGAAATAGACAATGAGTTTGGTGTTAGTGAAGCTTTGCATGAGTTAAGATGGGAAAATGTCATTCATTTGCTTAATGAGTATTATCACACCCTTGTAAGAGAGTTTTATGCCAACATCGAGGAAAAATATGCTTCCTAATGCAAATGAGGTTAGAACATATTTGAGGGAAAAGCAGATTACCTTTAACTCGGGAGAACTTGACTGAATTTTTAGTGACCAAGGACAATGATAGATACTATTAGAGAACGCATTCCTTTTGACCCTAGTTGGGACCTAAATGAAGCACTTGTAAGATTAGATCTTAGGTTCCAGAAGAAGCCGGATAAAAGGGATAAAATTTTGGCTAAAAAGCAAACCGTCCCACATAGAATAGTAACTAGCATTTTAGGTGCTAATATAGTTCCTTGAGCTAGTGGTTTAAATGAGATGCATTTAAGAGATATCTATTTCTTAGTCAAAATCTTTAATGGTAAGGGGGCTATAGAAGGATCCTTTAGGTAGTATTATTTTAAATCAGATGGGGGCAACAGTTAGAACAATTTTAATTAGCAGGAACTTAGGGTATTTTAAGTTGTTAACTCATGTTTTCCAGAGGTTTGGAGTACCTCTATCACCTAAGGATAGGCGAGAAGTATCATTGGCATGTTTGATTAGTATTCTACTATAGTAGATTGTATTTTGCCAAGGTTTGACAGGAGATGGAGAAATATAATGCACAAACCGCTCAAGGTAGGACAGGCGCATTGATCCTGACATGCCTTGCCAATCTAAAGTGCCAAAAATATTGCCAAGAAATGATCATGAAGATGACGAGGAAGAAGAAGAAGCAGGAGAACAAGAGGGAGAATTTGGGCCATCTATTTCGAGAGGTCAAGAAGAAGCTAGGCGAGCCAGATCATCTTCTCCTCTGGAATCAACCATAAAAAGTTTTAAGAGGTTGCACAAATTTCTCTCATGCATGAAAAGTGATATCAATAAAAAGTTTGAGAGAGTAGAGAATATCTTGACATCCCAAGATGAGCACATAGGAGAATTAAGTGCACGAATTGAAGAAATCAACCAACACTTGAAAAGACATTCCTAGCTCTGCTTACGTTCAAGGTGACATCTTTCCATTGCCCTATTTTAGTAGACTTTTTATGTTTTGGTGTGTTTTATATTTGGTGTGAGTTCTAGTTCTTGTATCATGTGCATAGTATTAACTTAGTTGGATTACTTGGTTTTGATGATGGAAATATTGTTGACATTGAAAATGTTGAATTTTTGAGATTGTTGGCAGGGAGGTTAGTTAATTTCAAAAAGAGACTCCACCAAAAATTTCCAAAAATCTTATCCAAAATTTCACTTTTGCCCAAAATGTCTGGCATTTCTTTCAAATTAATCCTTAGTGCACATCTTCCAACTATTTATTTTGATCAAATTACCCCTTAAATAATTAAGTTCAATGCATGTACCTTGGCAGTTCATTTTCAATAGACATGGAAATTGCTAGTATGTGATTAGGATTTTTGAACTTTAGGAAAGCATATCTTATAAAGCGGAGGGAATTATGTCTAAGAATTACATGTTTAATAATTCTTTTCTCCTTGCTTGATTTTGCAAGATTGAGTGATAAGTTTGGTCGATAGTACTAGTACTTGTCCTATGATTGTCAATTATGAATGTAAGCAAGATGGAAAGTATAAAAAGAAAAATTATGATGAATGAAAAAAATGAATTATGAAAAAAATTGATTCTAGTCGAATGATTCTTGTTGTGAGAGCCCGGAAAAAATTCCTCTAATTTATTTTCAAATGTATTATTTTTCATAAGTAGAATTTTATTTCCTTTTAGCATATATGTAAACTATTTCACCCTAATAAGTGCAAATTGATATCTAGTAAATATGAATTTTCTCAATTAGTACTTATCACCTTAAAATTTTATAAAACGCGCATTACCGATAGCCCTAAATTTATTTCCTTGACTTTAATCAAATGAATGTAGAAATTATTCGGGGTTCCAAGTGAAACAATTACCTAAGAGTTGGGGTCAAAATGGAAGTATTTTAGTTTCATGCAAAAGAAACACCAAATGGCAGCTTCCTTTTGCCATTTGTCAAGATCTTGTTGAAAAGACTAAACTAACCTTCACTTTTCAAAAAAATAAACATGCAACCAATCCCATTGTCAATAAAACCAAAAAACTTCAAGACAAATCCTTCATTTTAATTGTTGTCCTGCTTTTAAAAGAGAGGGAAAATTCGAGAGAAAGCTTGAAGAAAATAGGAAAAAAAAAAGGAGAAAACTATTCTATTCTTGTTGGAATTTCTTGCTCAAATCAACCTTAAGAAGAAGGATTACTTGCTAAAAATTTCCGTCCTTAATATCCTGCAACTAAAGGTAGTTTTCAGTCCTAAACTCTTTCAATATCTTGGAAAATCTAGCCTTCAACTTTTGTATAATAAATTAGGGTTTGGAAGCTTGAGTTGCATGGAGAAATCTTCTTGTTTTGGTTGAGTTTCTGCTGGAAAATTTCATGCAAGCTGGCTGGTTAATTTAAGATTCATGTATGTGTGATTTTGGTGAAATTTTGTTATAAATCCATGTTAGATTTTAGTTTGAATCTGCCAAGGAGAAATTTCCAGCAATTTGTCTGATTGTTAATGCTTTATTTTCCAGAAAAATACTCATAATTTGTTGGTGAATCTTCAAGGAAAATATATAGACTTGGAGTCGGTTGAATGTGGAGGCTTGCATGTGAAGTTTTTGTTGATTTTTAGCTAAAGAAATTCGAGCAAAATAGGCTGCTCTCTCTCTGCCAGATTCAAGGCTACTTTTCCAGATTTTTTGACTTGTAATAGTAGCTCAAGATTTCAGCTTTGTTGCTTGATTTTATTGATGAAATTGTTGGAATGTTCTTTTAATTTATGAATATGAATGTTAGAAGGTTGAATGCTAATTTAGTTTGGCTTGAACAGCTTTAAAATTTGAACAAAACTTCAGCTTTTGAAACCGACTCCTGGTGCAAAGAAATTTCCAGATTTTTACCCCTTTTTGGTTGGTTAAATGTTGAGAATTTTCTTGCTACTTTTATGAAGAAACTAGTATGAAAGTGTAAGGGTGTTGAACAGCTTCTAATTGTCAAAATTTGGGCTTTAGAAATTTGATATACATGCTGAAATTCTGGACAGCTTTGTTTTAGGGTTAAAACGGTTTGGTTCTTGTCGTTTAACTTCAATTTTGTGGCTAAGTGATGCAAAGTTTTTCACTAACCTTGAAGAAGGTTTAAAATAAGGCTTATGTGAAAGGTTTAAAATATAAATAAGCTCTTAATCTGGTTGTATAGTCAGCCCTAAATCGGTTAGATGAATGCAAGAATTTTCCAGCTTTGGTCATCTTTTGGCATTGATATATTTGGAGGCTGTATTCCTATAATTGACTCCTTTTCCAAATGAAATCGATTGTGTATGGAGTGAATGATAATGATTACCATTTTACTGAGAAATTCTAGCTTATATGAAATGCTAAAAATTGAGCTTTTCAAGCTTATAGTAACTTCGACAGGTTTACGTTCCAACTCGTGTCGTTAAATTGCCGAAAATTAGGAATTGACGAATTTTCAAAGTGTTAGTTAATACTCCCTCCCTTTTTTTTAACTGACGTTTAAGGTTTTGCACACCAATTAAGAAAATTTTTTCATTGCTTAAATCTGTACACTACTTTCCTTTTGTACCCTCATTAATTGTCCAACTCACCCATGTTTTCTCTTAATAGAGTATTAAATGGTGCTGTTTTACTAGGAGAGAAGCAGTAATTACTAGGTGTAGTAATTAAGAACCCTGTATTGGAAATGAGAGATAAAAGGGTAAAATTGTGAAAAAATAATTAATACTATATGGGTTTATAAAACGATAGATAAAAATATACTGGAGCAAATTTCTTAAACGTCAGTTTAAAAAAAAGGGAGGGAGTAATACTTTAAAAGAAAATATTTCAAAGAATTTCTTTAGTAAAAATATAAGCCTTAAGGGTCAATTTTAGTGAAGGATCTTATATAGATACATAATAATTTCCTAATACAAATAAGATCAAAATGACCCCAAAATAACCTTTTAACATCTATTTCATTTAAAAACTTATCTTTAGTGTAACAACCAATGTTTTTCAAATCCTTTACCCAGTTTTACCTCATTTTGTAAATACTTATAAATTTATCCACACTCTATGAAATTTTGAAATTTTCTTTCACTCTTGACTTGAACTTAAGGAAAACCCAAAATTTTGGCAACTTTAATTTATTAAACGACAATTTTAGGTCAAAAATTGAATTTAATTACTAAAATTAGTAAAGTTAAGTAAATAACGCTGATTTCTTAAAATTTTAACAAATTTAGAATTTTTCCTTAAAAATGACTAGATAATCAAGAGGCGAGTAACCCCCTTTAATGTGTATCTCAAGAGTCGGCAGTGAGACGGGAAGAAACTTTTGAACCCGAGTCTCAACTCTAAACTCACTTAACAAAATAGGTTCCTACTTGTTTGTTTACGTGATAAATTGCTAATTGTTATGTGTTATACTTGGTGGTTATGTGCCAATTTGTTTTAAAAGAGGCGAGTGTGTACTTTATCTCACTCAACCTCGATGATTTGAAAATTATTTGTGAACTATATTATTTGTGCATGATTGACGCTGTTGTGTACTTTATCACAACTAGCCAACATTATTCCGGGATCCCAAACTCCAGTGGCTAGTCGGCTTATTCCGAGCTGGCAATGGGTTTGGTCAGGTAAGTTGACAAACCCTGGGGAATGTTTAAAATTTATTCGAGTATTACCGTCTACTAAATGTGGTTTCAGGCCCGAAGTTGGGAGTAAGGAGTTGGTGAATAGGATTGTGCAAAGATTGTAGTGAAGCAACTGCAGCTCTTCACCGAATTGGCTCTGTGAGCATTGTATCCTTTCATTGAAATTGTTTACTACTTTCCTTTAATTGCTATAATTGGAAATTCCATATTTAGAAATTGCTATTTTTCGAAAGTGTTCTATATGAATGCGCTTTAATTGGTTGTCTGTTTTGGAACCTCACTAGGCAAAAGCTCACCTTGTTATATATATTTCCCTTTCCAGGATCCCAGGCTTAGAAGTGCGTGCAATGAAACTGAGATCATAGCCTATCCTTTGTCCTATTTTTGAAAGACTACACAAGTATATTATCCTTTTGAGAATTGATGTTTCAAATGATTGTAAAATTTCATTTTGGCTTGTAACTTAAATTAGATAGTTGTGGATTTTTGTATCCTAAGTTTGAATGATAGTTGGATGACTGTTAGTTAAAATTGCTAAAAGCTTTAGTAAGTATTTAATTGATAGATCGAGTCCTGCCGAAAGCCAAGCAGGCAGCCCGCAGAATCCTAGGGTACACCCTAGTGGTATATGGGGCCACCACACTTGTACTAATTAACTAGGGGTTTGCATTTGCAAATGTCGATTTTCATGTAAAAAGGACTAGAATTATGAGTTTGCAGAGTAAATTGAATATGTGAAGATTTGAGTAATTGGGGTTTTGTATCTATAAATGTGAATTTACACGTCAGAATACCCTTTCATATCATGAGTGACAAATAAATAAGATTGTGAGTAAATCTCTCTTCGAGTTTTAGAAAAAGGTGATCATGGGAATAGGCAGTTATTTATTAACTAAATGAGTCGCTTGCACAGCTAAGAGAGAAAAATGAGCTTCATAAGTTAAAACGTTGTATAATTAACTCTCATTTGCTTGATATAATTGGGATTAGGAAGTTATTTATTAACTAAATCAGTCGCTTGTGGAGTTAAGAGAAAGAAGTGAGCTTCATAAGTTAAAACATGGAATAATTAACTCTCATTTACTTGATATGACGAATACTTTTGGGTGAAATAAATGATTGCACAATAGTAATTTGCCTAAGCTTTGCGAGAATAAACTTATCTCAAGGTTGCATGTGTTTTTCTTGAACTCTTGGATCATTGATGATTTGTATTTCATTTTGCTTGCGGACAAGTAATAATTAAAGTGTGGGGAATTCGACAACTGTTTGTTATATGTTATTTTATACGTTAATATGTGATTGTATTTGTGTGATTTTAAATAGTTTATAAGTGTTTTAAATAGGGTTTTGAATATATGCATGAAACTAGGGTTTGAGTTTACATGATTGCAAATTTTGCATATTTAGTGGCCAATTATTCTTATTTTGCAGGAACTTGGAGTATGAAGATCATTCACAAGAAAAAATTGATGATAATTTCAAAGATCATGAAGTTCAAGTGCAAGGAATCAAGTCCATTTGCACACAAAGTGAAATGACAAGAAAAGAAACCAAGCAAAAGAAATCACGGCCAGTTTCAATTAAACAAAACTGGCTAGAATTTGGTCGGTTTCAATTAAACAAAACTGGCAAGAATTTGTTCAGGGCCAGCTAGAGGACCGGCTAAGCTGTTGATTCAGCAAAAAATAGAGGAACCAGGCTAGTTATATTATAACAAAGCCAGCCT
Organism: Gardenia jasminoides; assembly: GCA_013103745.1. Lineage (NCBI taxonomy): Eukaryota > Viridiplantae > Streptophyta > Magnoliopsida > Gentianales > Rubiaceae > Gardenia > Gardenia jasminoides. Next base: position 5,793,444 of record CM023104.1, on the reverse strand, counting down.
GAATTAGAGCACCGTCGACTCAAGTGTCGGCTGTGATGCCGACTTAATTTGAGACAATTTTTAGGATTCCTTACCCCCTCAATGAAGGCTTCATCTTGGCCAGAATTAGGGTAATGTATGAACTTGTAATTGAAATAATGAATTGACAATGATTTGTTTGTTAAAACTACTACTAGTTAACTCAAGATTTTGTTCTTATATTTACACTTGTTGTACTACAATTCACAACTCATATTTAGCAATTGTTAAGGGTGATAACCAACTAATAATTTGTAGATCTGAATTCATGAGACTTACATATCAAAGTCATGATAGTAGGTGATGTACCCAGAGGTAGGCCTGTCAACGGACCGGATCTAGACCCGGATCCGATCTGGATCCGGTCCGTTTTTTTAGATCCGAAACATATTCTAAACCCGTCTACCTGGATCTGACTCGGATCCGTATAAATAAAACGGGTCGGATATGGATTTATATGTTCCGACCCGTTTTGGATCCGGATCCGAATAGTATAATTATTTTAATAAAAAATTATATGTTTTATTAAAATTTGCTACTAATCTACTTGTTTTTAAATTAAAAATAAATTTTTATAAATTAAATGTTTCTTAAAATTAATTTAATTATATTATTAATAAATTTTATGTATAAATAAAATTATCATACTTAATTAATTCTTAAAAATGAATATACCCGACTCGACCCGGATCCGGATCCTCTACATTGAGACCCGTCCGGATCCGGATCCGGATCTTCACTTTACGTGGTGGATCCGGGTCCGGAATTATCAATTCCGATGCGGATCCGACCCGTTGACACCCCTACCTAGAGGGGTACATGGATAATTTTATAGAGTTTCTAACTCTTAACCGTGCAATAGGAAAAAGGGTAGAAAACAAGTAATTTATTCACATGTGAAAATAGTCAGCAAAATATTAGGAAATTAATCCCTAGCAGTAGTCGAGATTTAGCATATTGAATGTGGTTAATTTTTTTCTATGTAGCAAGGAATTACAAAAATCCTAAGAGTCTTGATCTCTTGAATTCTTCATCGATTGATTTAATAGTTGCAATTTTTTTCTTTTTGAATTATTCAGAAATTAATTACTTTTCAGTTGAAGTATTTGTGTTTATTTAGATAATAGAGCAAGCAGTGGTAGTTTTAGCCCTTTTTGTGGGATCAACACTAATTTATTCTGTACTTCAATTTGACCTCTAATCCTGTAGCAAACCGTAGTATTTGGGCAGATTTGTGCATTTTGAATAATTAGTTTTTATAACTTGAAAGTCTGAACACAGGTATTTTTTGGAGGGGGGGTGGGAGGGCTACCTTCGCTTCAACATAGCTTTTTCCTCTGACTGTTAAACTTGAAGAACTAATAAGCTATTTTTTCTTATCAACAAATATTGTATTTTTATAATCGATGCTCATTGTCAACACATTTAAAATTTACCTAATGTATATACACATACTAACAATACATTCCCTCGTATTTATATACTTTTTCCTATTTAATTCTACATGCACTCTCTTGTATTTATTCATTTTTCTTTATTAATTTTATATTTCCAAAAAATGATACCACATGGATGTTTTACCATGTGTTCATTCAGCATCCACTAGACAGACCCATAAATACTATCAAGGAAAGGGAAAAATACCTGTTTCATCCCTCACATATTGGGGAAAAACTTTTTTATGTCCCTCATTTTTAATTGAAATAAACTAATACCACACATTCTTTAAAAAAAAAAGTTCCAAAATAACAACATATAAATTTTAAAGGGAATATCACTTTAGTTTCTTCCAAATCTAATTACACCTTACATGCACGTGATATTATACATAAAAAGGGAAAAAAAAATTATAACATAAAACACTAACCACTCTGTTGAAACAACTTAACAATTTTAAAAATGATATTAAATCAACATGAAAAAGAAAAAATTAAAAATTAAAATATAAAAATGATCTTAAAAAATTTTATAACTTAGGGGTTTGTTTTCTTAAAATTATAATTTTTATTTTTTTCATTTCCTTTTAGAGAGGATGGTTTTTTTCTATATTATAATTTATAATTTATAATTTTTATATTGACTTAAGGTTATTCTATAAAAGATTCTTAACGCTTTGGAGATAAAGGTTTCTTTTTTATGTTGTAAATTTAATTTTTGTCCCTTTTATGTTTGCTTAATGTCATGTGCACATCAGGTATAACTATAACTAGATTTAGAAGAAATTAAAGTAATGTTCTTTGGTGGGATAACGAGATTCGAGTTTCAAAACCTCCAATTTAAAAATAATAATAAAAGAAAAAAATAGCGGTAAATTACTAGCGCCTTCTAGCGACCCGCCACAAAGAAATCACTTTTTAGTTTGTTTGTCTGTTTCTTCTGAAACCCTTCCACTTTTATTTTGTTGTTGGAGTGTTTTCTTTCGAAACCCTTTCGAAACCAAGAATGTCATACCCAGAAGAAGAAGAGAAGAAGGTGATGGATCAGAGGTAAAAGCGGGAGCAGACTTTGGGGAGAAGATTTCTGAAGACCGGCGAACGTATTGGCGGAGAGTCCTGCGGAAAAGGTAAAAAAAAAAATGATATTTGATAATGATGAAGATCAATATGATGAAAGTGAAACTACGGAGAAAAGGAAGAAGAAAAGTAAGAAGAAGAGTTGTTTTGATGGTAGGATTGGGGTTAATTTAAATGAAAATCTGGGTAGTGGATGTTTAGGGGTTAATTTTGGGGAAACGAAGAAAAAAAGGAGAAAAAAGTGTAGGGAAAATGATGTGGAGAAGAGGGTGGAAGGTAAGAATAATTTAGGTGTGGAAGTAGGTAATATTATTGGTAGTAATTTGGAGAAAAATGGATGGGTTTCATCGGTTGATGATGGGGTTGGAGATGCAGAAGGGAAGGAGAAGAAACAGGAGGATTCGAGTAGTTTTTCAAGGCCAATTGGGTTTTTCTGTGATGAGAAGAGAGTGGAAGAAAAGAGGAACTACAGCAATATTGGCGAGATAAGAAGTGAGGATGCTGTTCCGGGTGATCCAGTGGTTTCGATGAACACTGCACTAGATAATTTGTTTTCGCAGTTCGTTTATAAGGGCAGTAAAGGTGAAAGAAGTGCTGCATGTTTGCAAATTCATCAGCCTTGTGCTGAGAAAATCGTGAAACAGAAACAGAGGGATGAGAGATTGGAGAGGGAACAGGGTCATTCGAAGAATGAGATCGAATTTGTTGGGATTGCATCAGGGAAGAGAAAAACTGGTGAAAAAGGTGGTCGAAAGAAAGCAAGCAAAGAAATTCGAGTTGTTTCTCCTTACTTTGTCAAGCCTGTGGATAAGGATGTATTGTTACAGGGGGAGGAGAAGAATTTGGAAAATGGATCGGGAAGTAATGGTGGGATTGCATCAAGGAAAAGAAAGAGTGTCGAAGAGGGTGGTCGAAAGGAAGCAAAAAATGAAGTTCGAGTTGTTTCTCCTTACTTTGTCATGTCTGCAGATAGGGCAGTAGTGGCACAGGGGGAGGAGAAGAATTTGGTAAACGGAAATGGTGCGATTTTAGGTGTTAATTATGGGGAGAAGAAGAAAGAGAGGAGGAAAAAATGCAGCACTAGTGATGTGGAAAAGAGGGTGGAAGGTGAGAATAATTTAGGTGTGGAAGTAGGTAATGTTATTGGTGGTACTTTGGAGAAAAATGGAAGGGTTTCGTTGTTTGATGATGGGGTTGGAGATGGAGAAGGCAAGGAGAAGAAACAGGAGGACTCGAGTAGTTTTTCGAGGCCAATTGGGTTTTGCTGTGATGAGAAGAGAGTGAAAGAAAAGAGGAATTCCAGCATTATTGGCGAGAAAATGGAGTGTGCTATCAGAAGTGAGGTTACTGTTCCAGGTAATTCGGTAGTTTCAATGAACAATGCACTAGATAATTTGTTTTCGCAGTTTGTTTATAAAGGCTGTAAAGTTGAAAGAAATGCTCCACGTTGGCAAATTCCACGGCCTTGTTTTGAGAAGATCACAAAACAGGAGGATGAGAGATTGAAGAATGAGAAAGAAATTGTTGGGATTGCATCACAGAAGAGAAAAAGGAGTGAACAGGGTAGTCAAAACAAAGCGAGCAAAGAAATTCGAGCTGTTTCTCCTTGCTTTGTCAAGTCTGTGGATAAGAAAGTAGTGGCACAGGGGGAGGAGAAGAATTTGGAAAATGGATCGGGGAATAGTAATGGGATTGGATCAAGGAAAAGAAAAAGTGGTGAAGAGGGTGGTCAGAAGAAAGCCAAAAAAGAAGTTCGAGTTGTTTCTCCGTACTTTATTAAGTCTCCAGATAGGGCAGTAGCGGCACAGCGAGAGAAGAAGAATCTGGTAAATGGAAATGGTGAGATTGCATCAGGGGAGGGAAAACGTGGTGGAAAGGGTCAAAAGAAACCAAGGAAAGAAATTCGAGTTGTTTCTCCTTACTTTTGTAAGTCTACAGACAATGGAGGGGCAGCAAAGGGAGAGGAGAATCATTTGAAAAATAGGTTGAGAAATGATGGGCTATCATCAGAAGAGCAAAAAATTGGTGTGAAGACTGACAAGGGTTGTAGGAAAAAACCTCGGAAAGATGTTCGAGTTGCTTCTCCCTACCTTTTAAACCCTGAATCTCAAGCAGAGGAGGAGGAAAATGCTGTTTCTGAGTCTAATGAAGATGCAGTGGAGGTCATAGTTTTGCCAAGACGAAGTAAACGTGATAAGGCAAAAAAGAATGTTCTTTCTGCTGCCCAGAAAAAAGATGTGGCTTACCAACGAAAGACTTTGGATAACTCATGGAAGCCACCACGGTCCCCTTTTGATCTACTCCAGGAAAATCATGCTCATGATCCTTGGAGGGTATTAGTTATTTGTATGCTTCTCAATTTGACAACAGGGTTACAGGTTATTGACTCCTGTTTCTTTCTTTGACTTGAGTCCAGACATGTCTGTTAGAATTGAATCTTTTCTACTTGGTTCCCCACTTCATTAAGCAGAATTTTTTAGTTCCATCTTGTGATCATTTGACACATCATCTGCATGAGATAAGAAGAGAGATGTATATTCTGGAACATGCTTTTTCTTAATTCTGGTGAACTGTATTAATGTGTATCATTGCTTTGACCAGGTCCTTGTGGATAGAGAATAAAACTATCTACATACTTTTCATTGCTCGAGGGAAATTATATGTTCTGCATAATAGCTAGATTTTCCTGACAATTGGCACCAAACGAGTCAACCAATTTCTTTTCCTTAACAGAATTTCATGCCTGTTGCCATGCGTAGATTCACATGATTTCTACTTTTCCCTGATTTGGCGGATTCTAACAATTTGGATCACTACTGTCCATATCATTGAAATTGATGGAATCATCAAGACGTATTAATGTCTAGTTAAGACCATTTAGGGGTTGCAGATAATTGGGCGTCCTTTATGTTTCCTAAAATGCAATAGCTAATATGGACTGTCCCAGAATTCCCCTTTGAAAAAATATGAAGAGATATGAAACTTGCAGAGAAAATCCACTTTGCAATTTGCAATTTATGAGCTTTTACAGAGTTTGGAGGATGTATAATCTAATGCAATTAATGGAACAAAGTTCCTGAAGTTACAACTAATCCTCAAGGACGGAAGCAGACGCGACTAAGAAATGGTATTTGATTTATATCTGGTTCTTGAGCAGCAATACATCATTGGAAGCTAAAACCTATTTGTTTAGTTGGAGAGAAGCTCCTCAAAGTAACCTATACTGACGGAAGCATGCTAACGCCATGAGCAGATGCTACTCATGTCATACTTGTTTGTTTCCCTTTCTAACTTTTTGGAGCTAGGAAATAGGCCTTCATTTGGTTTATAATTTTGGCAATTGAATTTCCAATTCCTTAAAATGGGCTGAACAAGGGAAGATCATCCCCTTTCAGAACCAAACCCTAATTTAGTCTCCACTCTCCAAACTGTTAAAATGACAAACAATCTTTTTCTGTATTCCCCAAAATTCTATTCAGCAATGTAGTTTAAATCTGTGCCAAGGTTTCAGAAGATAAAGGAAGTAGGATTTTTTTCCTGATAGCTTCAGTCAATCAAGTTTGCAGATATTCTGTTTTCCAACAGTCGATGTGTTTTATTCCCATCCTATAATTTATGCTTAATAGCTGTTGTTTCAGAATTAAGAACTAATATTTGAAGTACTAGTGCACTTCGTATGAATGATGTGGAGAGAATTTGTTGGTGAAAAAATCGTTGTATGCCACATATGTCTAATATTTGGTAAATTCCATGCAGGTTAGAAGAGTCATAAATGAGCTTTTTGCCTTGTGTCCAACTGCTCACAGTGCAAGCCAGATTTCTGCGAAGGACATAGAAAAGATTATAAAACCTTTAGGCTTGCATAGAAAGAGGGCAGTGATGATTAAGCGTTTATCTGCGGAATATCTTGGAGAAAGTTGGACTCATGTGACACAACTGCATGGTGTAGGAAAGTAAGTTTGCTAACCTTCTTACATTGGTAATACACATTTGCCTTTACTATCCAAATAGATATCCCAGCAAATTTGTTGGAAGCAATTCAACTGGCCATGAAGATGTATTGAATCCTTTCCCCACGTATCCGAGTTTGATATTTAGTGCAAGCATAAAGCTCACCACTTAATTTCTGATTTTGTAATTGACATCCTACAAGGCAAAAGGGAAATTTTGGCATGTTATCCTAGAGGTTTCTAAACCCTTGCAATGCCATTTTTCCTCATGGAATGTTTTACAGCCTACTGTAACAATTATAATCTGGATATTCAAGACTTCAAAGTAATTTCCTGAACCTTTAATTTCAGGATGGTTATTGATTTCTTTTTAAGCCTTTTAACTTTTTAAACAAATTTGAAATCTCGATTACGAACTTGTTTCTCCAATTGCGCTCTCTTCTCTTTCTCTAATAACACTGGAAAATAGTTCTATTTACATTAGCATGTCCTCTTCTTATCTTTGTGATAGTTCACCACAGTTAATGACATTGCTTTTGGAGCAATCCAGAGCCAAATTATGGCAAGTGGGTAATTCAACTGTGGCATTACCTTACATTGATGCTGGTAAATATATATCCAAAAGGGGTCAATGGTGACACAAGTTATCATGGTGACAGTCATGGATAGATACTGGAAGTTTTTGCAAATACTGCACTACTTAAATAACTTCAGGAAGCACAAGATTGTAATTTGGAACACTAGCAAGTAGATGGGTATACTAGTATTTAGATCCTTGAGTCCTTTTTTTCTAAAATAAAAATTTAACTTAATGTTTAATAGCTGTAGCTCTACAACTTTTTAGCAGCTGATACTCTCTCCCAACTAAAAATGTGGATGCGATTGTTTATATTTATTTTTTCAAAATGGAGATTTAAAGGATAAAGAAATGGACATTATGCATTCCTACTTCTGCTTCTCCTTTATCTTGTCCTCTTTGCCCTCTTTCAATTTATTTCGTACTGCTTCTTCGGCTGCCTCCTGCTTCTTCAAGGGTCAATGCTCTCTTCCTTTGCTACAGCTAGAAAAAAGAGGGTGTTATCTTTGAATCTGATTGATGTCTCTGACTTGACTGATCTTTCTCATTAGTCTAGTGGATCTTCCAGAGAAAAAAAAAAATATATACACACATACACATACATATATATATATATATGTGTGTGTGTGTGTGTGTATAGGTATAAGCACAATCAAACATAGCTTTTGCTTATTGTTGAAAGGGAGGATGATTCTCATGCATCTGGAGAATGGTAGTGTTAGTAAAGGAAAAACATGGAACTGGGATTTGACATGCTTTTATGAGTCTGGCTTGACTCAATAGCAAATATGCTGCTAGTTTGTTGCCTTTTTCCTTGTTTCATTTTAAGATGTCAGATTACTCCTCCAAAAAAATTTGCACCTTCCCCCTTCTGAATATATTTGGACATATTTGATTTTTTCTGTTGCTCAACCTCCCAGCTCCCTGCATTCCCACATTTTGACTCCAATGATGTGTCTCCATCTCCTGGTTGTCGATTCCCATTTCTGCTACTCCACTCTACTAAGCTACATTTTCCACCAAGCAAGACCTTGATCACCACTCTACTACCCCCCCCCCCAAACACTCACCTGCCTCCACCCTCTTATTGCAAGTTCCTGCATGTTGCCAGCAAACCCAATGCCTCCTTTTAGCATCCCAATGACTGGCCAGAACTTATTGCCCACTGTCATCTCAACCTTACCTGTTTTCCATGTCCCTTGATTGGCACATTCTTTGTGCTATGCTGCTGTATAAGGTAGAGAAGGTGGTAGTGATTGATTGGGAATCATGGAATTGTGATGTTTCTGACTGATACTAGCTACTGATATCAAAATTTGAACTCTACAAGCTTTAGAGATGATATTGTATAAATGGATTAGAATAGTACAGAGAATAGAAAAGAAGTAAAAAAGCAAGAAAACTTGAGACAAATAGTATTTTTAGAATCTCTAAATCATTGGTGTTAAGGAGCTTCTAGAATGTTTGGCTCATTTAATTTTTTGAAGTTTCTTGTCTTTTTGGTGGTGGTCGTGGTGGTGCTTCATTCCACCTTGTTTAGTCACATTTAGGCTTTCTTTTTGTTTGGGCTGCTATCTGGTTCTGTCTATTCTACCTAGTTTATCTAGCCAAAGTAAATAGTAGATAAAGAAATTGTATACCCCAGAAAAGAACTTGAAAATCTAACTATTTGATTATATCAACTTGCAAATTTGCACTGTATCTTTTTTAGTTGTTGAATTAATATTGATGATAAAATGCAGCAACTCCTTGAAAATTAACATAGCAGAATTCCTGACAAACAATTGAAGCTTGTACTTGAAGCACCTAAAAAGAACCTGTCAGGAAAGGTGAAAACAACTTAATCCTTGCATCTAGAAATTTTGCGTTTGCATTCTCAAAGTATGTCATAGTAAACTCCTTTGCTGGTGTTTCTTGTTTGCTTCTAGAGTGGCAAGGCATTTGGACAGCACTGCTATGAAACATCTAGTGGCTTAACAAATTTAATTTCTGGAGTTATATGGTTTAAGTGATTCTAAAGAGTATAGGCAAATTCATTTACAATGAACCTCACTCTGCAAGCTGTGCTAGAAATCTCCAGACTTACACTATAACCAATTTTTGAAATTTATAGGCAAAATGTTACTGAACCATTGTTGATCCATTCTTCATAAGTATGTACTACAAATGCACAATGTGAGCGTTGAACAATTCCCCTTTCTTGCCACCTCTATTGGAAGATTTTGCAATGCTTCTATTTTCAACAGCTTTCCTGGGAGAGCTGCTGGCATATCAATCTGATTCATTCTGTGTTTTTATTGGCCTAAGAGTTCAATTTTTTTCCTTTTTGTTCTTGTCTTTCCTTTGAAGTTGTTTATGAAATATAGCAAATCTTTACACCATTGGCCAGTGATCATGATTCTTACTACTAAGTGTTGCACATTTAATTGCCAGGAAATTTACTTTTAAGGACAATTTTTAAGTCATCCTCCTTGGTCAGAGGAGAACCAATTTTATTCTGGTCTTTCTTCAAATAATTGTAATAGTGTATCCCCTTAAAACATTGACAACTTGTAAAAGCTTTTCTATTTTACTCTGTTAATATACAATATCACCCCTGTACTTGGATTAGTCCATGGGTTCAGATCCATTTTGTCATTGGTGGTGTTGCGGCTCTAACCTTCCTCCCTGCTTCTCTCCCAAAAAAGAAAAAAAGGCAATTACAGAATATTTGGACCAGTTTAACATTTTTGGCCCTGATAATGTGTCTACATAATCCTTTATGCCTAACTGGATTGTACTTAAGAATGCTTCCTGTCCAGTTTTTGGATTAGCCTGAACAAGAATTGAAACCATGTCTCATAAGTGTTTTGTTTACTGATTGTAGTGAATATATGGTCAAAACAAAGTTGATTTCCTGCAAAACAACTTTTCTATGCATTTTAGAATGAACTGTTGCTTAATGAGGTCAAGCCTTCAAAATGAAGAGTTGTCAAGGTTAATTTCCCTCTCCATCTTCTGGTCCTTTTGTCATGCTTTGTCTGCCTCCTGCTACTTGCTTCCTTTAGAATGCAAATGATGTCTTTTTATGAGACCGATTTTACTAAATAGTAAATAATTTTCAGATCTTTTACTTTTTTCGTTGTTTGCACTTTAAGATGTAACATTACACTTCCAAACATATTTGCACCCTGTATTATTCCACCTGTATCTGAATATGTCTAAGCATTTGATCTTTCTGTCCTCCCACCTTCCCGCTTCCTGCATTCACCCTCTTAGACTCATGTACCTCCATTGCATTGTTGTCGACTTCCATAGTTGTTACTCCATTCTACTACAACCAAACTTTGTCCATTACACAAAACCACATCAGAACCATTCTCCACCCTCTGTCCACCTGCTAGCTGTTTCTGCTAAAATGGTTTTATCCTATGTTTTAATTGTACCTTTTTGAATTGCAATTAGTTGGCAGTTAAGTGAATGGTGACTCAGCAAGACTAAATTAGTTATATAGCTGTCAATTAGTTACAGTTAGTTACTGAGTCAATTATTTGCAGTTAGGTACAGTTGTTGGTTACAGTTAGTTAGAAATGGGAGTTGGATGAGTGAATGATGAGAGAGGAAGTCAGTCTAAATTGCTGCCAAAATTTCTCAAGTTCTTCCATTGCGATTTTCTCAGTTCACTCTCATTCTTTAATAAGATCTTTTCCTCTAGTTTTTGAATTGTTTCAACTTACAATTCCTGAGCTAAAGGGTTTGAGACTTCCACGGCCTTCTGCATCACTTCCACATGTCACTGCAAGCGCCTGTGCCTTGCCAGCAAATCCAACTCTCATTTTCTAGCAACCAAAAAGGGAGAAAATTCAACTTCCCCTTCGGGTAGAAATTACCATTCACTACTATCTCAGCCTCTTCCCCTTACTGCGTCCCGTGATTGGCACAATCTTCTGTGTTTAAGATGCAGTTTAATGTAAAATAGGTGATAGTGTCCGATTTGAAAAGATGGAGCTATGATGCCCTAGTGGCTGAATTGAGAATTTGAATACATTAGCTTAGGGATACTTCTGCAGAAATGTATTAGAATAATAGGAAATATAAAAGGAAGAAGGAAAAAAATGGAAAACTTGTATGTTGACAATTTAATTAGATAATAGAGGACATAAAGCATTATTAAAATGTCTAAATCATTCGCACACAAGAGTTTCTAGTCTATTCACCTCATTTAGCACAGAATACAGATTTAAGGGTAGAATCATGGAGTCAATAGTGTTGGGAACTTACACCTAGTTTGAATTGGCATACTGTATTTTAGCCCAAATAAATGGAAGTGCGCACTATAACGACTTTCTGGTGCAATTATGAGCAAAATGCAGAGGGAAGCATGGTAGAAGTATCAAAATTAAGTTTCAAATCGCATTATTGTAGGGGAAACTATTTTCGTTTTTGTGAACAGTCATAAACCAATACTCAATTTTCCTTGGTTATTTGACATCTTCTTTGTGAAGTTAGAAGGAAAAAGAGGGGGAAAAAAGAAAGAAAAAAAAAAAAAGAGGCTGGATGTGGAAGTGTGTCAAGACACAAATCTACAGTCACTTTATTATTGATCTTTTTGTGTCTGTCCTTTAGAAATTGCTTGAAGCTGTTGATAACTTTTGAATAACCTGATTCATTGAAGGTTCTTGTCTTTTTAGTGAAGGCGCTTCCTTCTACTTCTCTTACTTCATAGATTTGATGGTTTCTCATTTTTTAGATGATATGTGGTGCTATCAATTTGACTGATCGGTTGCCAATTATGTACTTACGTTAAACTAAATTTTTTATGGAGAAGTGTTACATCCTAGAATAGAAATTGAAAGATGTTTTGGATTACTGAATCTTGCAAAGTGGTGCTGTATCAATATTAGAAGCAATGATATATCCTACAATAGAACTTTTAAGCTGTCTTAGATTATTGAATCTTAAAATAGTCCATTTTAGTGAATAAAATGCAGCAACTCCTCTTTGAAAATTAACTTAGCAGAAGTCCTGATACATTTTTGACTGAGCAGTATGCTGTTGCCAAATGACGCCCAAGCCTCTGGAACCAAGAGCTGTTGAAATACAGACATCCTTTTCAAGCTTAATAATTCCCCTTCCAGTTTCTATTTTTTCAGGCCTTATCTCATCTAGGCTCAATGTCACCATCCTCAATCCCGACTCGTTCACTCGGCACTTTCTCTGCAAATCTCTTCCATGTATTAGAAACCTAATTCCAAAAAGATGTTGCACAAAAAAGTATGACAGTTTGAAATTGCTCATTCAATGGTTCTCAGTCCAAGTACATTTTGATAATTGTTGTATGCAAGAAGATGGTAGAGGGAATTTGTTTGGGGTGGTCACTGTGGTTTGGTTTATATTGATGGAGAGAGGTTTTAAGAAGATTATGGGAGCTGGTGAAAGGCTCCATTAAAAAGTAGGAGATTTTTGTGGTAGGGTGTTCTTGGTCAATTGTTGTTTCTTTTCTGCATGTGGATGGGGTGCACTAGTTTGGTTCTTTTGTTGTGTGTCAGATGCAGGACAGAAGTGTTTGGGGATCTTGTCAGCAAAAAGTGTACCTCAAAAATCATGTTAGTGGAACAAAATGCTGTTACTATAAGAGTATGTGGATGTATAGTGATTGTAGATTTTGATCGTCCTGTGGTACAAAATAATGAAATGCGTAAACATCATTATTTCCCTTAGATGTGTTTTACCTGAGCATCATAATTTGCATTCAAAAGCATCTTGCTTACATTTGATTGTCCTGTTTTTCTCCTTTTCTAGTCTTTTTCTTTGTGCTTTCTAGGCTGTTAATATTGTTAAACCAGCAGAGGTAGCTTCCTGAAATTAGTCTTCTTAACCCGTAAGCACTATGTTATTAACAATTACATTTTTTTAAAATCTTGGACTAATATGTAATTTACAGAAGAAGGCATTTTTACCAAATTTGACATTGACTCACATTTTTGTCAGACCTTTCAGCTGAAACTTTACTTCTGTGGGATAAAATAGCCCAGTTTTGGTGCTAACAGAGTTGGTAACCCCAAACAAAAAAAAAAAGGGAAAAAAAAAAGTTTCCACAAAGTACAAAAAGAGATAGAGTTGCAAACCTTGTAATGAGTCTCTGTTATCCAGGCTTCAGACAATTTCTTTTGGATTTCTGGACAGTAGACCACATAAAAGATAGTGAAACAAGCAGCATTGTTCTGAAGCTGGCAAATTAATGTGTTGCAGTCAATTAACTTTGACAGCTGTAACCCCCTTTTGATTTCTTATGTAGTTAGCCCTTCGAAGTTCGACTAGACAATAAAGCTAAGGGACTTGTGTTTTTGGTAACTGCTGACTTCAATCAATTCTTGAATAACTGTTAATGAATTGAAAAGCTTGAAATTTTTTTGTCTTGATTCATGAAAACCTTGACAAAATGGATACTCATAGTACAAGATAATGATTATGCAATTTATTTAAGGGGTACTTTCTTGTTATTGGTCTTTTTACACTGCTGATTTTCGAGTCAATAGTTAGACAGCAAGTAATTGCGAGCAGAGATCAAAGATAAGGGGTCCTGGTGTTTGATTTATATTCCTTGTTTGTGGAAATAGTTTTCATATCCTAGCTTTTCCTTTTAGTGTAGAGAATTGGGATTGCCTATGGTGACATGTTCTTGTTTTTGCTGGTAGAACTGCTCAATGAATGTAGGGTAAATGCTTGTATTTTTAATAATTCTTGTCTTGATAACCTTTCAATCAAATGTCAAAGTGGCTGGAAGGTTTTTTTTTTAATTGTATGCGGTGTTCGAAATTGAAACATATTCCACTGCATTTTGTTATTGTCACATGTGCAGACATACAGGTTATCTTTCTTACTATTTAGAGGAATTTGGCTGTACCATAGCTGTAGAAAACCTAAAATGCACAGAAACCCTGTAGATTATTAAAACAGTTTATCAAAACTTGGTGTTAATTAACCTGAATTTCTTTTCTTGTGCAGGTATGCAGCTGATGCATATGCCATATTCTGCACAGGAAAGTGGAATCGTGTCACACCAACGGACAGCATGCTAAATAAGTATTGGGATTTCCTTCGTGCAGGTTGTGTGACATAAAACTTAAGCAAAATGACGTGGCATTTTTGTGCATTCTAACTTAAAAAGATAGGAATGTTGCTGTATAGTTTTGATGTCCTCAGTTATCTCTTTCTGCCAGGTTGATCTTGATAGTGAAGCGTAGTAGTTTAGGTTTCCGAACTCCAAAGTATGGTCCTAATTGCATTTTCTATATGAAAAATTTGGTTTCGGTTTTGGATAGTCCAGTTTCTAAATAATGATGTGTTCCACTTTCTCTTAGATTAGCTACACTTGTATACACATCGTATGGATGTCTGGCCTTAGGATCGAGGTACCAGAGTATTCCTAATGGTGAGGGTCAATAGTGGATCATGATGATCTGCAGGAAAATTCTTGCATAGACCTGGTCTATATTACTCAAAGGTCCAAGTGCTTGTACATTAAGCTTCAAAATTGGATTTTCTAGAAAGGTACAAGCAAGCATGATCTAAAACTAGGCCAGGTCTACACCAGAATTTGTCTTTGTTTTGGCCAATGTTTTTGGATATGCACCGGACTGGTTTGGCACTAAAACCTGTTTTTGCTGCTTCAAGTATTATCATTAACCCTTGATGAATTTGGGTGCTTGGCTATCAAGACCTAAGCTTACATTATGGTCTCTTTATTCATTTTGATTCCTGAGTTTGCTTTATTGAACCATGCAAAAATTTTGCTTGCATAATCTTTTCCTTGGTCTATTTGAAATTTGTATCACACTCCATCTAGAATATGATTTAGAAGAATGTTCGACATTTGAAACCTTGTGCTGTAGAGAATAGCTTCATTAGGAACTCCAGCATGACAAATATCCAGAAATGAGAAATGAAACCCGAGGGGCAAAATCCCTAATGGTAATGGGGTGGAGGCAAAATTGCTGATTGTCTGCCTCTAGAATTCTGCTTCAAGCAATATTTTCCTTGTTCAATGTTAATAGGGGTTACGATTCTCAGGGCAGACTATTTCTTAACATTTATTGACAGACAAGCAAGAAAATCCTGTCTAACATGCCCCAAAAGAGGAAAGAAAAAAAAAGGTCAAAGTGAAATTGCTGTAACTAAAGGTAAAAAAGGTATAGCTAGAAAAAGCTAACTCCAGAATTATCCACACGAAAATAATGGTCTAATCGCTGTCAACAAGCACTTCAATCGATTTGCGAGTCTTTCCAGTGATCGCAAGATTGGCTTCTTTTTTCCTGGTCGAAGTGATAATTCCTGCATACACGCATAAAAGCATCGTAATTGGTATCTGGTTTATAGTCCTGAAATGCACATCGAATCTCTTCCTTAAGCCCATTCACAATTACGGAAATGCGGTTTTCTTCTGTAAAACAACAATCCATGGAACGTACCAACTCATCAAGTTCGGAGACGTAGTCATCAACAGTTCCCGTCTGACTACTCAGACGGTTCAACAATCTCTTCAGACGAGACTCTTGAAGACACTGGACTGCTTTCATCATCTTTTCTCTTACCGTTGTTCAAAAGATCCTTCACATGAGATGAAATTTCCTCAAGTTCCTTTGACATGTGTAATTTCAATTTTTATTGTTACGTCTAGTTTGTATTCAGCATATTCAATTATTAAAGAAAAATGAATATTCCGAATATTTTCCATATTTTCCAGATTCGTATGGTAGAGTGATCATCTTCTATCTTATACCTACAGCTCTTATCTTTAAAAGAAGGGTCCATCATGCTTCTATATCGTACTCTGATTTTTGACCAACAAAGCTTCGGCTACCTCCCCGAGGACTTCTTACTTGGGCGTCTCAACCTCCAACCACGAGGGTGACTTCCTTTTGGGGTACGGAAACATATTATATGGATTTTACAGGTATTTATCCTCCGATAAATTGTGTTCAAGGGTGCGACAGCACTTTTGTCCAAAAATGGTATAACTTTGGGGTAGTTAATGCCATTTATATGACTACACCCAATTTTCCTGAAATATCCCATTTGACAAGGCCCAAATCATTGAATTTTCGAGTGAGAATGTCAATCTTGGCATTTCATGTAGCGAGCAAACCAAAATGCGGCTATTCCCATTCCATCAACCTAATCTTATAGCCAAATCTTAAAAGTTTGACAGTACAAGATCCCGGAGAAGCCGTCAAGCCCCACGAAGCGGTTTCCTTTTTCTACCGACAAAGTGGTTGCGGCTCGGGAACTCGTTGTGGATGAGAATGAAATTATAATTTATAAGCGATAACACGGTTGTAGTAAACTGTTTAGTTACTTGTAATAGTTTGACATCAACTTCCACTTTTGCACCACAAACTTGTATTATTTTTTAACCCTGCACGATAAATTTCAATTTTAAACACTCTACTCTCGATTCTAGATACCTTTTACTCTTGACTTTTATGTTTGTCCCATTTAAATCCAATCAATGATAATATTAGCAACATTAACGAGGTAACAAATAGTGAAAAGGAATGACAATAATCATTTTATTTTAGTTACAATCCCTTTGCTATTTGTGACCACCTCTAACATATTATCTTACATAGTCACGATCACTTATTTTTTAGCAAAATTAATGAATTAAAGAATGGTGCAATTTAGTGGTAACATATCATGTTATTCTAATTGTGATCTCTTGACTCCTTTTTGAAAACTTTTAACATAGCATCATTGATTTGTAGGACCTTATAATTTTATTAATTTTACTAACATTATCATTGGTCAGATTTAAATGGGACAAACTTCAACATCTATAATGTAAAGTGTACAAAATTAAGTATTTAAGATGCAAACCATCCAAAACCTAAGTTTAGATTACAAAGTGAAAATGTGATATGAGTTTAGGAGAGTAAAATATAGTTAGTCCAAAAATGTTGGAGCATGTAATGTTAATTAAATTTATCAAAAGATACGTGTTAAACAATAGACTAGTTTTGGTTATCGGGTTGCGATTCTTTGCATTGAATTTTTATCTAGTGATATTTCCATTTACTTATACTAATATATATATATATATATATATATATATATATATATATATTCTTATGAGAATATTTTGATATTTAATTTACATGAAACATTTGAATAGTGAAAGTTGGGTCATTTGTAACAAAATTTATAATGAGTAATGAAATGATAAAACTTGACAATTTCATGCCAAATGTTGTCTTTAGCTAGACCAAGTGACGAACTATATTGAACGGAGTTGATTTTAAAAAATATTTTCTAAACCAATATTATGAGGGAGTAACTGAGAAAATTTCTCTCCAATATAATCGAGTGGAGCCAAGTCCTTTGTTAACCTAGTAAGAGGCTGAACAAAAAGCACATCTGCTCCTACCAATAGCATCAGTTGCAGAAATGTAGCGTTTTATTACTGAACTCCTCAACGTAGCAACCACTTGAACTCTATAGCATATCTACATGTAAATATTAACTGGGTCTTTCATAGTTAACTCCCAATCAATGAGCAAAATAAAAAAGGCCCCGATTTACTTGGTGGCTGATTACAGATGTTCAAGCAAAAATAAAAAGGCCCTGATTTACTTGGTGGCTGATTACACATGATCAAAGATGAATTAGAATGAACACCAAGATTCGAGACAAAACCTATACATATGTTGCCCTCTCTATATAAGTGTTGGAATTTGACCGTCATGCCTTGAGTAAAGGTCTTGTAATTTGCTAACAGTGGCCCTACATGAGGAGGTGTGACGGCCCCACCTCCACCTAAGGCGAACCAAAGGGGTTTAGCGGACCGTCTGCCCAACTCTCGTCGGGACTCACTACAGATTCTCAATCTTATTACAGATCTCAAATAATTACAATGCAAGATCTCCAAAATAATAATTACATTTCCAACTAGTCCAAATACTTCAAAAGTCCAATAGTCCAAGATTACAATTAGTACAAGAGATAATCCGACCAATCATGCTAAGAAAGATCACTACATATGCTTTCCTTCGTCTCGAGCCCTGTGGAGGGGAAAATAAAATATTTTGGGGTGAGCTAGAAGCTCAATGAGGATCCAATGAAAATAAGTTGGCAAAAAAGTAACTCAGTAATTTAGTTTATTGAACAGTGATTAGGTATCAAATGAATAGATTTTATTTGCTCTGGTGAGCCAGTGGAGTCATTGCACTCACGCTCAAACAAGTCACTGAATAGTAGAACACTAATAATTAACAGTAGAGTTGTTGGCTCAAACGAGTCATTGCACTGGAAATCAAGTGTAGTCATTGGTGTCAAATACAAGACCACTACATACTCACCGAGCCAAATCATGTACACACAAGCACACACATGTCATCATGAAGTGATGCAATTAACAGTAGAAACTTTCGATTTGAAACAGTTTTATGAACACTCACCAACCACAGCTTGCTTCACTTGTCCGTAACAGATATCTCCATTTCAAACCAAGTCCTAGAATCACAAGTTTCATACCAAACATTTCATCAAACACTTGATGTGCATAACCACCAGTTTCACACAAACATTTTATCAAACACTTGGTAGGCATCAAACTATCAAGTTTCTATCATCTCTTGGTGTTTTGATCATAACTAGAGCTATACTCATCAGATTGAGATGCATTTTATGCCATTTCGAAGCTAAGACATAGAGCTACAACTTTCATGCAGAGGTCGAACCTCAAATCAGACTTAATCAAGGTCGAAATTGGGAAAATCTGAGACTCAAGAAACCTGTCGGATCAAGAACAGGTTGACTGAACAGTCTCCGAAGAATGGCTATAACTCGATGTAGAAAAATCGAAATTGAGCTCCGTCAGCGGTGTTTAAAACTAGATTCATAGATCTTTCCAAAGATATAAAGCTCAGACTCTGGTTCAATTCCTATAGTCACCAGAAAGTTTGGGAAGTTGGCTGAATATGAAGACTGTTAGCTGAAACAGAGTAATGGGGCAGTCAGGGGTATTTTGGTCATTTCACATGCTACAGTGCTCCGATTGCTCTGAAATTTTCTGGATAAAAAGATAACTCAAATCCATACAATTTTCATGTTTTGTACAAAAGCTAGTTTGGCCTTTATCAAAGACGAATTTGCAGGTCAGTTTGACACAAAAATGGGGCAATACATCAAGGAAAAATCATCAAAACTCTTAACACTTTTCACAATCATAACTTGAGAAGTTTCTTCAAATTCTCATCAACACAAAGAAATCATCCTACCAAGCACAAGATTAAGAAAGAGATGGTTTAGAATTTACCTTTCTTGATTCCTCCAAACAAGAAGAGACAACCATAAGCTCCTCCAAGTTTCACCTTCCAACCTAAGCTAGAGTTTTCACTTGAAGATGTTTTTCCTTCACTAAAATTGCTAGAATCAATCTTAGGGTTTAGTGTTTTCTTGCTTGTTGTGGACGGCCAAGAGGAGAGAGAAGGGAGGGAATTTTAGTTCAAATTTTTGAAATCAAGAAGTTAAATAAGAAGGCTCAAGTCAAAGTTTTGGTAGATGGTTGACAAGTGGTGTATTTTTGAACCATGAATTGGAGTAAATTCTTCACATTTAACCACTAATTCACAATTATACTAATTACTAACCCCACACAACAATTAATAAAATCATTGAGACTAAAGAAAAATCATTTTTTCCAAACTTTAAATCAATAAACAAGTCAATGTAAATAAGGTACACAAATCATTCATCGTGAAATCAATAATGTAGATAATCCAATGTGAAAAATTGAAAAATAAATTTCACAAATTTTCAGGTCCTCACAGGAGGCACTTCACATTTCTGTTTCAATTGATAGTTATATCACACGAACTATTTTTGTCGCAAAGTTTTGGCATCTCACCTATCTTTTGCTTCAAATTACTTCCTTAAAGAAAAGTTCAAAATTGGGATACTGCCATCCAACTTAGTCGTTGTGATAATAAGAATGAAGAGTTTTCTTGTCCCTTTTGTAATACAAGGGAATTAAACAAAAGTTTAATAAAAATAAAGGCGCTCTCTTTAGGTTAATGTGGATTCCAAAAACATGAATTTTTTGCAATACACGTATGTAGTAATGCTCTAATAGATTAGGGATTCTACGCTTTTTGTTTTGGGAGTTCTTTTAGGGAGTTATTTGAGGTAAAAACTAGATCACAGGTCAAAATTTTACAATAAAATTAGTTTAAGGTGCTTTAGTACTTTACAATTCTTTATTTATATATAACAATGAGATCTTGGTCTAGTGGTTAGATTTAATTTCTCGTATAGATGATATTCTTAAATCTCATTACATATCCACCAATTAGTTTAACTCTATGTTAGTAGTATTCATGACGCCATCTCTATGTTAGTTTACATTGCTATTGAATTATAAGTGTTTTTATTGATTCAACATTGTGCGTTGTAGAATTATCACATCATGTTTTTGAAAAAAATTTCAAACTCATTTCTAACCATCTTTTTATGTCACATTCACTTTAAAAAGAAGGGAAACAACAGCAATCATTCCTCAGACTTCACTAACGTTAAATTTTAATCATTCACACATAAAATGAAGCATTTTAGTCATTCACAATAGACAGAACATTCTTTTTTGGTCTGTAGAAGCATTTCTAGCTATATTTTCACCAGAAAAATCATGAATACATCATGTGTTCAAAATGTAAAGAGCAGAATTGGTAATTTTAATAATTTAAATGTGCAAATATCAATCTTTAGATTAAAGAAATTACAGGAGCTGCTTCAATTTATTCCAGATATAGTCACAAGTCCACAAAATCAAAATCTTACAGAACTTGTGGCCTTAAAGTGAAGAAAGCAACTTTTCAGTTAGATCAATCAAGTGCTACAAGGAATCATGGAGACATGCATGGCTGAAATATTTAAAATTTTTTATTCCTTAGCAGATAGTCTTTTGATTATTAAAATCAATGAAATATTTAGTTAGTTTCAGAAAATTATCTCAACTCATGAATCTCTTCTTAAATTGATGGAGATTTGACACAGAGGATGGCAAAGTAATCCATGTAGCCATACACATGTCTGGTTTCTAATGGTGATCTGCATGAATCTTCTTAGTTAGAACCTCCTAACTTGAATTAGTTTAAACTAGATTAGTACGAACTATTGTCAAAACACCTCACACAAATAGGTTATGAAAAACATTACCTTTTCACTATAAAAAAACCACCCCAAGAGAGAAATAAGAGATGCAAATTTTCTCTTAAAAATATATAAAAACTATTTAATTCTAAGTCCCTAGACTTCGTGAATTTTATATATATATATATATATATATATATTAATGTTTTAAACATCCCAATATTTAATTCATAATATACTGGACATAAGATAAAACAGTTCTTGGAATAACAAGGCCGCTAAAAACACATTTTAAAATACAATCATTTTTTTTTCCAAATCAGAGTATATGCAATGAAACTTTTTTTTTTTGCCTTTTTATTCTTTTCATAAATTTTTTTTGAGAAAATTCAAAAATGAATAATAGGAAGAGTGGATATTCATAAGTAGGATTCAATTCTTTAATTAATTTGGTTTTCAATTATGGATTACTATTCATAATAGAAAAAGAAATTATTCTATATAAAAAACTACAAATTACCCTTAATACTTGTATTAGCACTCACATGTGTACAAATGAGTAGACATATATGCATATCTCTTGATTTAGATATGCACATTGGGATGTATTTTTGTATTCTCTCCAAGGTGCACACTATAATTCAACAAAGTGCACATTGTTATGAGGATGATTTAGTTATTTAACGATACACTTATAATCTAATTTAATCAGCGAATAGTTTTCTACACCCTAAAATATTTTATAGGTTAGGAGTCAAGGTTGACAAGTTGAGTACAAAGCATATATTTTTTAACAAAACTTAGAGTAAACCAAATTCTTTAATTAACTTTAATAGGTTGGAAATTTGCTTTTCAAAATTTGTAACTAATATTTTTATATTTTTTCTTCAAATATACGTATTCATTTTTTAACTTGAATGTTGTTTGATTTAGTTAAAAGAAAGATTTATGTTTTTGATTATTCTTTCCCATTTACCTCTATTTATTATATTTCCTTAAATTTTGGTAAAGTTTTTCTAGTTTTTTATTTATTTCCCTTAAAATTGTATTACTCTAAGGAATGTATGTTGGTCTCGAAAGCAACCTAGGGGGGGGGGGAGGTGAATTAGGTTGATTAAGATTTTAAGCTTTATTTATACCAAAAGTGGCACACTTTAAACTTAACAAGTTTTCTAGATGATTAATCACTTGAATGATTAATAGGCAATTAAAACAAGTAGAGAATCACAATAAAAGCACAAGTAAAAGAATGAGCAAGAAGGTTTGAATCAAATGGACTACCAAGTTATTCTTAACTTGAAGTCCAATACCTCAATATAAAGTTTCTTCAATTTGTTGAAGTTATACCAAGTTGTACAAGAAGGTTCACATCTTGCTTGCCTTGCTTGCCTCAATCTCTTCTTGGTCAAGCCAAGTGGTTTTACTACTGATAAGTCAATATTTTGCATGCTTTTAATAGGTTTAATTATGTAGTTTTTGTATGTTTTAGTTATTTTGATGGCTAATTAACTAGGGTTTCTAGTGAAGTTTTGCATTTTATGGTTTAAAATAGAAAAATGCATTTCTGTGGATTAATGTGGTGAAAACTTCATGTTTTTGTAGAATTAATTGCTCAAACATCAAATGAAGTGAAATATGAGAAGATATTTGCAAAGAAGCTTGGACGGAAAGTTGGAAAATTGAAACATCTACAGTTAATGAAGTTCAAAATTGGAATGAGCAAAATGCAATTCAAATATCAAAGAATCAAAGGATCAAAAGTCGGAGGATTTAACGATCAATTTCACGACGAAAATTCGGTTTTTGCAATTTTAAGAGGATTCACGACCCAATACGCAATGCAACAATTGGAGAAAATGAAATATCTCGCGAATCCCTCTCAGTGGAGACAGGAGAGACGATCCATGATGAGATCTGTGAGCCTCTTTCTCACGGATCTACCTCGCGGATCCCTGACAAAGACATGAACAACTTGCAGCTGAATTCTAGAAAATTTCTAACTAATTCCAGCTCAACTTTTGAATGAATTTCAGCTGAAAGTTACGTGAAGAATCTTGTGAAGTTGAAGAAACAACTCATAGCAAATTCAAAACAACAATTTGCATCAACTTTAAAACTCATTTGAGGTTGAAATTCAATGGATTCAAGTCATGAAGCCATTTTTCTTGACCTTTTAAAGCACAAACTTTTCTTGTGTTCACATGAGGAAGTTTTGGATGCTTATGAATGCATTCTTCTATAAATAGGGCCTCTTATAGACAATTTAAAAAAAAGAGAGGAATTAGTATGAAGTAGGGGTAGAACTAGAAAAGAAAGACTAGAGAATAGCTCTAGTTCATTAGTTTTAGCTCTAGTTCTTATATTTCTTAGTGTGTAGTTTCTAAAGAGAGTTAAAAGTGATAGTTGTGAGGACTCTTGCACTTTGTATTTGAGAGATCAACTTGTGAAGAAATTCAAGGATTCAAACTTCAAGAAATTGAATAAGATTCCTTCTTCCTTTACTCTATCTCTTGTGCTTTACTTTTATGGCTTTGTGCAAGTTTGTTTTATGCTTAGATGTTCTTAACATGATGTCTAGCTAAACCTCTTAAATCCTAGAGTTAGGATGAACTTGTTTTAGTTGTGATTATGAAGTAGTTAATTTATTTATGTCCTCCATGATTTTGCTAGTTTATGACTTGTGCTTATGCTTTATGGTTAATTAGCTACCAACTATAAATGATTTGATGTTGATGAGCAATGAAAAACTTGTCTTCAATAAGATCTAAATTCTTAAACACTAACTTATATTCTCACGAATGTAGTGAATATAGTTGGTTGGTTGTGGTTTCATACTATAACTTCATTGAGCTTATTTATCTTGTTTCTCTCTTTTCTCTATGAAAATAGGTCAAGGAAGATTCCAAGGAGTTAAGGAATTGGCAAAAGCGATTCCGAGTGACTAGGTCATCTTAAATGAGAGCTTGCACTACACATGACCATTAACGAAAGTGATGGCATGCAAAAGGAAGTTACACCTTAGCGAATCATTGGAGAAAGGACATAATAAACTCGACTAACTTCTAATCTAAACATAACAAGAGATTCTAAATCTCTAGGATTCCTCCAAATTGATCTAAAAACTCTCTAACTTAACTCTCTAATTTCTTGCTTTCTTATTATTTCCTTTTTACCACCAATTGGATGTCTTCAACACCTAGCGGTCGGTTTTAATTGCTTAATCCTTCTTCCTTAGGTCAGTTCATTGCCTTCTCTCTTTTATTTTACTTGGTGCTAAGGTTGGTAGTACCACCTAGTTTTCCTTTCCTTTAATTGCCTTCCTTTAATTGTTTTCTAGATAATAAAGTAAGTGATTAAACTTTAGTGTTTGCAAAACCATAGTTCCTCGTGGGATCAACACCTTATTTCCCTATACTCAATAAACGATCCGTATACTTGCGGTAATATAAGGTAATAAAAGTTTTTAAAATTTGAGAAGTAAAGAAATACCTTATCAACTACAAACTTTGTAAACCCTCACTATTCTACCCACTTGAGACTTCACTCACAATTGAAAAGCACTAAATGATCACTTTTAAACTTTCACTACAAGTACAAAGAAAGACACAAATTCGTGCTCAATTTACTCTAGAAGGCTTGTAAAAAGTGGTTGTCAAAAAGTTCTTAATTCTATCAGCCTTTATGGTATTTATAGTGTCCAAAAGTAGCCATCAAAACCCCTCCAACAGTCTTGTATTAAATGCTGAGAAAAACTAGCTGTTAGCGATTCCGAAGGTTTGATCTGCGTTCGAAGCAATCGTCCGTCATTCTTAATTTGTCAGACGTTCGAACCTTTGCCCTTCGTCCGACAGAATTGTCTAAAAGTATCGGACATCCGAATCTTCCTTTTAGTGTCCGAAGCATAGCATTTGAAATTGATCTCGTCATTTATCGGATGTTCGAACCAAAGCTTAGTGTCCAAAGGATGCGTCCGAACCAAATTGCTATTTTGATCTTCGAGTTTGTAACTTCCAATCTTGATTTCATTAATTGAAAACCTGTCTTATGAAATTTTGCTAAAAAGATCATTAGTGAAAATCATCATTTTGGTTTGTTAACATCAAAAAAGAGAATAAAAAAACCAACAATCTCCCCTTTTTTGACGATGACAAACCAAGGGATGATTTTGGCAAAATAAAAGTATAAAGCATAATTGTAACTCAAATACTCTACTCAAATGCTCCCCCACACTCTTTTAACATGTACAAATGCTACTCCCCCTCACTTTTAGCATATTCATTATTTTTATTTTTATTTCTCCCCCTTTTGTCATCAATCAAAAATGTGCAGAAATAATAAAAGAATTTGATAGAGTTTTGCCATAAAAAAATGCTTATCCACCTACCAACATTCCAATTTTGATAAAGACAATAGCAAAGCATTGGAGAGCAATAGAGACACAAAGCATAAACGAGCAATAAACAAAACCAATAAACATAAAATAGGTCCATTAAACACAAAATAAGGTTAACAAGTTTAGAAACCTATTTTTGACCAACAAAATAACCAAGGCCAACAAAATAGGCCAATAGACAAGGCCAATAACTAGATACACAAAATAGGCCAAAAAAGGGCAAAAGATGAATGCTTCTAAGTTTAGTGACCTAAAATATGCCTAAGTGATGCTTAAAATTCTATATGAGATGATCCTAGATGCCTTCGGACAAGTTTAAATTGCTCTGCCGAGCTTTCTTCCGAATCATTTCCTTGTTGTCGAGAAGGAGTGTTGACTTTTGAGGGGCCTGGTTCTTGGTGCATGGGAGGAGGAGAAGGATGCCCAGTTTCATGTTGCTCTTGATTAGTGGCATGGTGTTCTTGGTCTTGAGATGCTCTTGAGAGTGTGGTTCTTATGCTTATTCCTCATGTGATTGTTGAGAAGGCAAGAGTATTTCTTTTGATTTGAGAAATGTGTATTGTTGCTCTGGAGTCATCAACATGTGAAGACCTTGTTCTAGAAGAAGGCTTCTTTATTCGAGTTCAACAAGAAGATTAAGGATTGGGTCGGAAGAAGATGTAGGTTGGGAGGAAAGTGGAGTGGAAGACTCAATTCTAGGATGTTTTAAACTAGGAGTAAGAGGTGTAAGAGGAGTGGAGGTCAGATCATCGACTTGTTTTGTACGAGTTTCAGAGGCAGTTTCTTTGTTGACCCATTCATCACCAACAAAACAAATGTTTTTCTTTTCAAAATAGGTTTTGGTGAAAAAGCAGTTAGGATTTTCATGGGTTGGTACACCAATTAGAGGAATGTTAAAGTGGTTGAAAATCGATGCTAAAAATTTTCCATAAGGAATTTTCCTACAAGAGTCAGTCTTAATTTTATTCATGAAACGACACATTACAAAGCCAAAATCAATTCTGATGTTTTCCATAGAGCAGTAAACCAGATAAATCTCCATTTTGTTAGCAGTGGTACGATGACCAGAAGTAGGAATTAAAAAATTTCCAATCATTATCCAATGGATTTGTTGAAGAGGGTTTAATTCATTCAAATCAGACTCATATGGGGATTGAAAATGCATTTGAAAATAGGATAAAAGCTTTGCACCACTGAAATGATTATAAGAGGTTGGCAGTTCTTCATAGGAAAAGAAATTAGCTATTTTGCTAGAGCAATCAGGCTCAATGGCAGTATTGAAAATATGATTCACCAGATTTTGATCAAGAGAAATATCAACACTATTAACATGAGAAATAGCTTCAGAAGGTGTTCTTCCTTGTCTAATATTTGCAAAAAACTAGTGTATCATTTGGGATAAATAATATGAGGAAAGCTAAGAAGATGATTCCATTTTTAAAATGTAAATTTCTCAATGATCCAGTCAAGTTTATAGGTGTGAAAATCAGAAATAGAGATGGATTGTTGAGTGATAAAACCTTTTCTACAGAATGGAGTATCTTTGTTCAGTCTCCTCATCAATAAAGGTGGGTAAAACATTCCGTGACTGTTCTTGTGGTTCATCTTGTTGTTGCTGTGGGTGAGAGCCACGACCACATTATTTTGAAGTTCTTGTTTCAGTAGATTTTCCAGCATTGGAACCTCTTCCGGTTCTTTGTTTAGCAGAAGAAGAATTGCCTCGAGTTTGCACCATTGATGATGAAATGATGCAAGAAATGATGCAGTGATGAGTATTGAGTGCAGAGAATGCCTCCTAAATGCTTGATGTTTCATGAATCAGTTTAGAGGAGTAGATTTAAAAATTAGGGTTTTAGGTGAGAATTGAGAATTTTCACAAAGTTGATGTTTGAGAAGAGATTTGAGAATAGATTTACTATGAAGGATGTTAGGAATGAAGTTTAGGGAGCAATTTTAAGTGAAAATCACTTAGGAAGAACGAATTTCAATTTTAAAGAGGCAGAGGTTTTTGAAGAAGCTCTATCCGAGAGAGATGAAGGATATGTAAATGAGCATCCGAGTGGCTTTTAAAAACTGAATTCAGCAAGTTTCGGACGGCCGAACGATCACCATGCGTCCGAAACACGAGTCTGACCCAAAAAATTGAAAATATTATTTTGAAATTGTCGGACGTCTGTTCATATGTATCAGACATCCGATAAAAGTTGATACACAAAAATATTTAGAAAAATACTGTTGGACGTTCGAAAACCTGTAGGACATCCAATCCCCTATTTTCCTCAAAGGCATTTTTTAAAATTCTTAGCTTGTTTTTTAAATATACAAATTGATCCAAGGGTAATGCTTTTGTGAAAATATCAGCTATTTGATTTTTTTGAACATACATAATTAACACAAATTTCTCCGCTTGAACTACGTCGCGAATGCAATGATGCTTGATGTTTATATGTTTTGTCCCAAAATGTTGAATTGGATTTCTAGTCAAGTTGATAGCACTATATTTATCACAAAACATGGGCACACAATATATTTCAAACAAAAATCATGTAAACAATTGAGCACAACAAGCACCGGCGACAATATATTCGGCCTCTGCTATATATGACAAGGAGATAGCATTTTGCTTTTTTCTAAACCAAGAAAGCAAACATTCACCTAGAAAATGACAAGTACCAGTAGTACGTTTTCTGTCTAATACTCTACAACTGGCAAAGTTGGCATCCGAAAAACCAACTAATGTAAAATTAGAACATTTTGGATACCACAAACCATAATTCAAAGTCCCTTTAAGTATCTAAAAATACGTTTAACGGCTATCAAGTGAGACTCTTTTGGATATAATTGGAACCGAGCACACCAGCAAACGACAAACATAATATTGGGTCTATTTACGGTTAAATAAAGCAAACTACCAATCATATCTCTATAGCGCTTCTCATCAACTTTTGTACTTTCTTCATCTTTGTCAAGTTTGATGGAGGTGCATATGGGAGTGCCGACTTGTTTTGAATCCTTCATCCCGAATCTTTTCAGAAGTTTCTTTGTATACTTGGTTTGATTGATAAAAGTTCCTTCATGACTTTGATTGTAACAGCCCCACTTCCCCCTAAGGCGAGCCAAAGGGTTGGCGGGCTGCCTGCCTAACTCTTGACAGGACTCAAGCATTCAAATAAATACTAACTTAAACGTGCAATTTCACCAACCACCATAACATTAATATTAAAACTGGAAAAAGACGATTAAACTTAAAATTACATTCATTCATTTAAAATATTCAAAACCCTCGAACCAAAGCTAATACACTTCCATAAGCTTAAAGTACTCAACACCAAACAAATATACAAAATATCACTTCATATTCGAGACAAAAGTCAAAAGACCAAGGCACTAGCCCTAGCTACGCCTCGGGATTCTCGTCACCTGTTAAGGAAAAACAAACGGGAACGGGGGTGAGCTAAAAAGCTCGTGAGTTTCCAAAATTCATGCACATGCACTTAAAACGGTAAAAGTAAAAGTAAATAAATAAAACACATAGACAAATCAAGTTCACACACATTGAGGATATGGGCTCTCGGAGCCAAATTCCACATTTCCGAAAGCATTTATAGTAGTCGATACTCCGACTTTCAATCCAAGTAGACGACTCTTCACGCCACACTCCAACCACCAAACTCCCCTAGACGCCAAATATTTAAACAAGGAATAAGAATAAGAATCACTCAAGGCACTCGGCCAAGAGTGATTGTATAACACTGTCAAAGATGTGTCAGAGATATTAACTCCTATGATTAAGGGAGCTTTCCCATGATTATAGAAGTTTCCTATGATTAGGGTAGTCTAAATAGAATAAATAAAATAGGAGATAGGATTTCTGATTGATTCCTGTAATCATGGTTCATACCTAAAATTGTGACAGATTGTAGTAGAATTGTAATCCTATAAATATGTGTATGTGAGAAATAAAAAGTAGAATAATTCTTTCTCCTCCCATTCTTCAATTCCGCTTTCTTCAAAATCTTCATGGTATCGAGCTTGCTCTATACCAATTCCCATGAATTACCGAGCAGCCATGATGGATCTATCGCCACACAAGAGAAGACTCATCCTCGTCTTCGGTTATCCAAACTTCAGATTTCTTTGTTTCAACTCTCCTTCTCCTCCACCGATAACCGCTCATAAATTAAACGGTTCCAATTATCTAGAATGGGCCCAATCTATAAAACTTGCTATCGATGGCGGGTAAACTCGCCACCTTCTGGAGAAGTACACCGACCAGCCACTGGAGATCCCAATTTGAAGAGATGGCAATCAGAGAATTCTCTTGTTATCGCTTGGTTGATAAACTCTATGGAACCAGCGATCGGAAAACCACATCTGTTTTTGCCTACAGCCAAAGATGTGTGGGATGCTGTCCGGGATATGTACTCCGATGTTGAAAATTCATCTCAGATTTTCAATCTCAAGACGAAGTTGTGGAAATCAAAACAGGGAGATAGAGATGTTACAAACTATTACAATCAGATGGTAACCTTATGGCAGGAATTGGATCTTTGTTATGAGGATGTATGGGACTGTCCTGCTGACAGTGTTCGATATAAAAAAAGGAAGGAGGACGACAGAGTCTATGTCTTCCTTGCAGGACTGAATCAAGAACTTGATGAAGTCCGAGGTCGTATTTTGGGCAGGAAGCCTCTTCCCTCCATTCGTGAGGTATTTTCTGAAGTTCGTAGAGAAGAATCAAGACGTAAAGTAATGCTGCAGAAGGTTGAGTCCAAGGTAGAGTCTGAAGTCGAAAGTTCGGCATTGGTTTCTAAGGGGACAGATCTAGATGGAGATAAACGAAAGAAGCCCTGGTGTGAATACTGTAAAAAGCCATGGCACACAAAGGACAATTGCTGGAAATTACATGGGAAACCAGCAAATTTCAAGAAGAAAAACGGAGGTGACAGCAGGGCATTGCAGACTGTGAATGGGGATTCTCAAAAGCAGCAAATCGACTCTGAGACACCGGCCTTCACAAAGGAACAATTAAGCCAACTGTACAAACTCTTTAAGTCTCCACAATTTTCAATCACTGAGCAAAAATCCTTCACTCCTTCCTGTTCTTTTGCTCAAAATGGTAATCGTCTTACTGCTGTTCTTTCATGTAAAACATCAGATGCATCTTGTCCATGGGTTATATGGATTATTGATTCTGGGGCCACTGACCATATGACTAGCTCGTCAAAATTATTTTCAACTTATAATCCATGTGCAGGCAATAAAAAGGTCAAATTCGCTGACGGATCATTATCCGTTATAGCTGGCATAGGTTCCGTTGTTATTTCTCCTACTCTAACACTTCATAGAGTTCTTCATGTTCCAAGCTTATCTTGCAATTTGCTGTCCATAAGTAAATTAACTAAGGATCTTAAGTGTCGGGTTAATTTTTCCCCTTCTTTCTGTGAGTTTCAGGAACTGACCACGGGGAGGATGATTGGATGTGCTAGAGAAGATGGAGGACTTTATTTCCTTGAAGATGGATCCAATGTGACAAGACCAGTCAAAAATACATGTTACGGGTCTGTCTCTATTACTAGTAATAAGGAGATTATGTTATGGCACTATAGATTAGACATCCTAGTTTTATTATTTGAAACATTTATTGCCGTAATTGTTTGAGAATAAGGATTCATTTTCGTTTCAATGTGAAATCTGTCAATTGGCTAAACATCGTCGATCTACATTTTCTACACAGCCTTATCAACCCTCAAAACCATTTTTTCTGTTACATACAGATGTTTGGGGTCCATCTAGGATTTCAACACAATCTGGAAAAAAATGGTTTGTTACATTCATTGATGATCATACAAGAATTTGTTGGGTATATTTATTAAGAGAAAAATCAGAGGTAGAAAGTGTTTTTCAAAGTTTTTACACCATGGTTCTAACGCAATTTCAAGAAAAAATCAAAATTGTTCGGAGTGATAATGGAAAAGAATATTTTAATAAAATTTTGGGAAATTTTTTCCATGAAAAGGGATTGTGCATCAAAGCTCCTGCAATGATACCCCACAACAGAATGGGGTAGCTGAAAGGAAAAACAAACACCTTTTAGAAGTGGCAAGGGCATTACTTTTTTCAAGAAATGTTCCTAAATATCTTTGGGGTGAAGCAGTTTTAACTGCTACATATCTCATAAATAGAATGCCCTCAAGAATTTTGAATTTCCAAACTCCTCTGAATTTTTTCAAAACATTTTATCCCATTTCTCGATTAACATCTGATATTTCACCAAAAATTTTTTGGGTGCATAGCCTTTGTTCACAATCATGAACATGGTCGAAGTAAATTCGATCCTCGAGCAAGAAAATGCATATTTGTTGGTTATGCACCCACTCAAAAGGGGTATAAATGTTTTGATCCAGTTTCTAGAAAAATGTTTGTAACCATGGATGTAACATTTTTTGAAAACAAACCTTTTTTTGAAGATCATCTTCAGGGGGGGATTAGGCATATGGAAGAGCATGTAGAAGATGATATTTTTTGTCTTGAAAAAAATCAAACTCCTGATCAAAATTTTATTGATAATAGTATCGGTTTTACTAATTTTTCAGATGACTCCATTCAACCTGCCAATCAAAAGATTTTTGAAAAAAATGATCAGGGTTTAGAAGAACAAATAAATGTTGAAGATCATTTGCCTTCAGTGCCAATAATAGAGTCAAATTCTTCTAGTGAAAGAGACAGGAACGTGACTGGAAAAAAACTGCAAACCTATGTCAGGAAAAATTATCTTGGAAAAGAAAAAGTTCTTCCTTCTCTTCACAACCAAGAATCCGAACTCAGGACAGAACCTGATGTGCTTGAGTCTTCAGGTGAACTTTCCTCTGATCCAAAGATTGATAATTTGGATCTTCCTATTGCATTTCGAAAGGGAGTGCGTTCTTGTACCAAACATCCCATGTCTAATTTTGTCTCCTATGATAAGTTATCTCCTATTTTCTTAGCATTCACTTCACAACTTTCTTCTGTGGAAATTCCAAAGAATGTACAGGAAGCATTGAGAGTTCCAGAGTGGAGAAAGGCTATCGAAGAAGAGATGTGTGCTCTTGAGAAGAATCAAACATGGGAAGTAACTAACTTGCCAAAGGGGAAGAAGACAGTAGGGTGTAAGTGGATCTTTACTATCAAGTATAATTCCAATGGTACACTGGAACGGTACAAAGCTCGGTTGGTGGCTAAAGGGTTTACTCAAACCTATGGCATCGACTATCTTGAAACTTTTGCTCCGGTGGCAAAACTAAACACTGTCAGAGTGCTTCTCTCAATGGCAGTAAATCTTGATTGGCCACTAGAACAACTTGATGTAAAGAATGCATTCCTAAATGGTGATTTGGAGGAAGAAGTGTACATGGATTCTCCCCCTGGATTTGAAGGGAAGTTTCAGTCTAGAGTGTGCAAGCTAAAAAAATCACTATATGGTCTCAAGCAATCCCCTAGGGTCTGGTTTGAAAAATTTACTAGGTCAAGAAGGATCAAGGCTATACCCAAACTCAAAGTGATCACACCATGTTTGTTAAACACCCAAAGATGGGAAGATAGCACTTATTGTGTATGCCGATGATATCATTCTCACAGAGATGATTTGATAGAGATGGAGCGGTTGAAGAAAAGTCTTGTTTCTAGCTTTGAAATCAAAGATTTGGGAACACTACGATATTTCCTAGGGATTGAGGTAGCTCGGTCCGTGAAGGGTTTAGTTATGTCCCAACGTAAGTATGTTTTGGATCTTTAAAGGAAATGGGATGAGTGGATGTCGACTGCAGCCACCCCTATGGATCCCAATCATAAGTTAGCAGATATAAAAGATGGAACACCAGTTGATGCTACTCGATATCAGAAGCTAGTGGGCAAGTTAATTTACTTAGCTCATACCCGCCCGATATAGCTTTTCCAAAGCGTTGTGAGCAGCTTTATGCACTCTCCATATGAAGAGCACCTTGATGCGATGTATCGGATTCGAGGTATTTAAAAATACCCGTGAAAGGGATTGTTCTTCAAAAAAGGAGATCAAAGGACTATTGAGGCCTACACAGATGCTGATTGGGCAGGATCAATCATCGATAGGAGATCAACTTCGTGTTATTGTACATTGTGTGGGGTAACTTAGTTACTTGGAGAAGTAAAAACAGAGTGTTGTAGCACGGAGTAGTGCGAGGCGAATATCGAAGCTATGGCTCATGGTGTATGTGAGATGTTATGGCTCAAAAGAGTTATGGATGAGCTCAAAAGACCTATTGAGGTTCCAATGAAACTCTATTGTGACAACCAGCTGCAATCAAGATAGCTCACAATCCGCAACATGATAGAACCAAACATATTGAGATTGACCGCCACTTCATAAAAGAGAAACTTGAAGGTGGAGTTATCTGCATGCCATTTGTTCCATCAACTCAACAGATAGCTGACATTCTCACCAAAGGACTCTGTAGACCAAATTTTGAATTTTTGCAAGCAAGTTGGGCATGATGAATATCTACGCACCAACTTGAGGGGGGGTGTCAAAGATGTGTCAGAGATATTAACTCCTATGATTAAGGGAGCTTTCCCATGATTATAGAAGTTTCCTATGATTAGGGTAGTCTAAATAGAATAAATAAAATAGGAGATAGGATTTCTGATTGATTCCTGTAATCATGGTTCTGTTACCTAAAATTGTGACAGGATTGTAGTAGAATTGTAATCCTATAAATATGTGTATGTGAGAAATAAAAAGTAGAATAATTCTTTCTCCTCCGATTCTTCAATTCGCTTTCTTCAAAATCTTCATGGTATCGAGCTTCGCTCTATACCAATTCCCCGTCCATGAATTACCGAAAGCACCATGACTGGATCTATCGCCACACAAGAGAAGACTCATCCTCGCTCTTCGAAGTTATCCAAACTTCAGATTTCTTTGCTTCAAACTCTCATTCTCCTCCACGATAACCGCTCATAAATTAAACGGTTCCAATTATCTAGAATGGGCCCAATCTATAAAACTTGCTATCGATGGCGAGGGTAAACTCGCCACCTTACCGGAGAAATACACCCACCAGCCACCGAGATCCCAATTTGAAGAGATGGCAATCGAGAATTCTCTTGTTATCGCTGGTTGATAAACTCTATGGAACCAGCGATCGGAAAACCACATCTGCTTTTGCCTACAGCCAAAGATGTGTGGGATGCTGTTCGATATGTACTCGATGTTGAAAATTCATCTCAGATTTTCAATCTCAAGACGGTTGTGGAAATCAAAACAGGGAGATAGAGATGTTACAAACTATTACAATCGATGGTAACCTTATGGCGTGAATTGGATCTTTGCTATGAGGATGTATGGACCGTCCCGCCGACAAGTGTTCGATATAAAAAAGGAAGGAGGACGAGTCTATGTCTTCCTTGCAGGACTGAATCAAGAACTTGATGAAGTCCAGGTCGATTTTGGGCAGGAAACCTCTTCCTCCATTCGTGAGGTATTTTCAAGTTCGTAGAGAAGAATCAAGACGTAAAGTAATGCCGCAAGGTTGAGTCCAAGGTAGAGCCCAAGTCAAAATTCGCATTGATTTCTAAGGGGACAGATCTAGATGGAGATAAACGAAAGAAGCCCGTGTGAATATCGTAAAAGCCATGGCACACAAAGGACAATTGCTGGAAATTACATGGAAAACCAGCAAATTTCAAGAAGAAAAACGGAGGTGACAGCAGAGCATTGCAGACTGTTAATGGGGATTCTCAAAACTGCAAATCGACTCGAGACACCGCCTTCACAAAGGAACAATTAAGCCAACCTGTACAAACTCTTTAAGTCTCCACAATTTTCAATCACCGAGCAAAAATCCTTCACTCCTTCCCCGTTCTTTTGCTCAAAATGGTAATCGCCTTATGCTGTTCTTTCATGTAAAACATCGATGCATCTTGTCCATGGGTTATATGGATTATTGATTCTGGGCCACCGACCATATGACTAGCTCATCAAAATTATTTTCAACTTATAATCCATGTGCGGAAATAAAAGGTCAAATTGACGGATCATTATCCGCTATAGTGGCATAGGTTCCGTTGTTATTTCTCCCTACTCTAACACTTCATAGAGTTCTTCATGTTCCGTGCTTATCTTGCAACTTACCGTCCATAAGTAAATTAACTAAGGATCTTAAGTGTCGGGTTAATTTTTCCCTTCTTTCTCGTGAGTTTCGTGAACCCACCACGGGAGGATGATTGGATGTGCTAGAGAAGATGGAGGACTTTATTTCCTTGAAGATGGATCCAATGGGACAAGACCACTCAAAAATACATGTTACGGGTCTGTCTCTATTACTAGTAATAAGGAGATTATGTTATGGCACTATAGATTAGGACATCCTAGTTTTTATTATTTGAAACATTTATTGCCAGAATTGTTTGAGAATAAGGATTCATCTTCGCTTCAATGTGAAATCACAATTGGCTAAACATCGTCGATCTACATTTTCTACACAAACCTTATCAACCCTCAAAACCATTTTTCTGTTACATACGATGTTTGGGGTCCATCTAGGATTTCAACACAACTGGAAAAAATGGTTTGTTACATTCATTGATGATCATACAAGAATTTGTTGGGTATATTTATTAAGAGAAAAATCGAGGTAGAAAGTGTTTTTCAAAATTTTACACCATGGTTCTAACGCAATTTCAAGAAAAATCAAAATTGTTCTGAGTGATAATGGAAAAGAATATTTTAATAAAATTTTGGGAAATTTTTTCAATGAAAAGGGATTGTGCATCAAAGCTCGCAATGATACCCCACAAATGAATGGGTAGTGAAAGGAAAAACAAACATCTTTTAGAAGTGGTAAGGGCATTACTTTTTTCAAGAAATGTTCCTAAATATCTTTGGGGTGAAGCTTTAACGCTACATATCTCATAAATAGAATGCCCTCAAGAATTTTGAATTTCCAAACTCCTCTGAATTTTTTCAAAACATTTTATCCCATTTCTCGATTAACATCGATATCTCACCAAAAATTTTGGGTGCATAGCCTTGTTCACAATCATGAACATGGTCGAAGTAAATTGATCCTCGAGCAAGAAAATGCATATTTGTTGGTTATGCACCCACTCAAAAGGGGTATAAATGTTTTGATCCAGTTTCTAGAAAAATGTTTGTAACCATGGATGTAACATTTTTTGAAAACAAACCTTTTTTTGAAGATCATCTTCAGGGGGGGATTAGGCATATGGAAGAGCATGTAGATGTAGAAGATGATGATATTTTTTGTCTTGAAAAAAATCAAACTCCTGATCAAAGTTTTATTGATAATAGTATCGGTTTTACTAATTTTTCAGATGACTCCATTCAACCTACCCATCAAAAGATTTTGAAAAAATGATCGGTTTAGAAGAACAAATAAATGTTGAAAATCATTTGCCTTCAAGTACAATAATAGAGTCAAATTCTTCTAGTGAAAGAGACAGAACGGATCGGAAAAAACTGCAAACCTATGTCGAAAAAATTATCGAGGAAAAGAAAAGTTCTTCCTTCTCTTCACAACCAAGAATCAACTCGTGACGTAACCCGATGTGCTTGAGTCTTCAGGTGAAGTTTTCTCTGATCCAAAGATTGATAATTTGGATCTTCCTATTGCATTTCAAAGGGAGTGCTCTTGTACCAAACATCCCATGTCTAATTTTGTTTCCTATGATAAGTTATCTCCTATGTTCTTAGCTTTCACTTCACAACTTTCTTCTGTGGAAATTCCAAAGAATGTACAGGAAGCATTGAGAGTTCCAGAGTGGAGAAAGGCTATCGAAGAAGAGATGTGTGCTCTTGAGAAGAATCAAACATGGGAAGTAACTAACTTGCCAAAGGGGAAGAAGACAAGAGGGTGTAAGTGGATCTTACCATCAAGTATAATTCCAATGGCACACCTGAACGATACAAAGCTCGGTTGGTGGCTAAAGGGTTTACTCAAACCTATGGCATCGACTATCTTGAAACTTTGCTCGTGGCAAAACTAAACACCGCCGAGTGCTTCTCTCAATGGCATAGTAAATCTTGATTGGCCACTAGAACAACTTGATGTAAAGAATGCATTCCTAAATGGTGATTTGGAGGAAGAAGTGTACATGGATTCTCCCCCTGGATTTGAAGGGAAGTTTCAGTCTAGAGTGTGCAAGCTAAAAAAATCACTATATGGTCTCAAGCAATCCCCTAGGGCCTGGTTTGAAAAATTTACTAGGTCAGTAAAGGATCAAGGCTATACCCAAGCTCAAAGTGATCACACCATGTTTGTTAAACACTCCAAAGATGGGAAGATAGCAGTACTTATTGTGTACGTCGATGATATTATTCTCACAGGAGATGATTTGATAGAGATGGAGCGGTTGAAGAAAAGTCTTGCTTCTAGCTTTGAAATCAAAGATTTGGGAACACTACGATATTTCCTAGGGATTGAGGTAGCTCGGTCCAGGAAGGGTTTAGTTATGTCCCAACGTAAGTATGTTTTGGATCTTTTAAAGGAAACAGGGATGAGTGGATGTCGACCTGCAGCCACCCCTATGGATCCGAATCATAAGTTAGCAGATATAAAAGATGGAACACCGTTGATGCTACTCGACATCGGTTAGTGGGCAAGTTAATTTACTTAGCTCATACCCGGCCCCGATATAGCTTTTCCAATGAGTGTCGTGAGCTTTATGCACTCTCCATATGAAGAGCACCTTGATGCAAGTATCGGATTCTGAGGTATTTAAAAAATACTCCAGGAAAGGGATTGTTCTTCAAAAAGGGAGATCAAAGGACTATTGAGGCCTACAGATGCTGATTAAGGTGATCAATCATCGATAGAAGATCAACTTCGTGTTATTGTACATTTGTGTGGGTAATTTAGTTACTTGGAGAAGTAAAAACAGAGTGTTGTAGCACGGAGTAGTGCAGAGGCAGAATATCGGGCTATGGCTCATGGTGTGTGTGAGATGTTATGGCTCAAAAGAGTTATGGATGAGCTCAAAAGACCTATTGAGATTCCAATGAAACTCTATTGTGATAACCAGGCTGCAATCAGCATAGCTCACAATCCCGTGCAACATGATAGAACCAAACATATTGAGATTGACCGCCACTTCATAAAAGAGAAACTTGAAGGTGGTGTTATCTGCATGCCATTTGTTCCATCAACTCAACAGATAGCTGACATTCTCACCAAAGGACTCTGTAGACCAAATTTTGAATTTCTTGCAAGCAAGTTAGGCATGATGAATATCTATGCACCAACTTGAGGGGGGGTGTCAAAGATGTGTCAGAGATATTAACTCCTATGATTAAGGGAGCTTTCCCATGATTATAGAAGTTTCCTATGATTAGGGTAGTCTAAATAGAATAAATAAAATAGGAGATAGGATTTCTGATTGATTCCTAAGATCATGGTTTTCATTACGTTATTCCTACAATCATGGTTCTGTTACCTAAAATTGTGACATGATTGTAGTAGAATTGTAATCCTATAAATATGTGTATGTGAGAAATAAAATGGAGAAGAATTCTTTCTCCTCCAATTCTTCAATTCCGTTTCTTCAAAAATCTTCATGGTATCAGAGCAATTGTCCTTTGTGTGCCATGGCTTTTTACAGTATTCAAACCAGGCCCTGGGGGATTGCTTGAGACCATATAGTGATTTTTTTAGCTTGCACACTCTAGACTGAAACTTCCCTTCAAATCCAGGGGGAGAATCCATGTACACTTCTTCCTCCAAATCACCATTTAGGAATGCATTCTTTACATCAAGTTGTTCTAGTGGCCAATCAAGATTTACTGCCATTGAGAGAAGCACTCTGACAGTGTTTAGTTTTGCCACCGGAGCAAAAGTTTCAAGATAGTCGATGCCATAGGTTTGAGTAAACCCTTTAGCCACCAACCGAGCTTTGTATCGTTCCAGTGTGCCATTGGAATTATACTTGATGGTAAAGATCCACTTACACCCTACTGTCTTCTTCCCCTTTGGCAAGTTAGTTACTTCCCATGTTTGATTCTTCTCAAGAGCACACATCTCTTCTTCGATAGCCTTTCTCCACTCTGGAACTCTCAATGCTTCCTGTACATTCTTTGGAATTTCCACAGAAGAAAGTTGTGAAGTGAAAGCTAAGAACATAGGAGATAACTTATCATAGGAAACAAAATTAGACATGGGATGTTTGGTACAAGAACGCACTCCCTTTCGAAATGCAATAGGAAGATCCAAATTATCAATCTTTGGATCAGAGAAAACTTCACCTGAAGACTCAAGCACATCAGGTTCTGTCCTGAGTTCGGATTCTTGGTTGTGAAGAGAAGGAAGAACTTTTTCTTTTCCTCGATAATTTTTCCTGACATAGGTTTGCAGTTTTTTTCCAGTCACGTTCCTGTCTCTTTCACTAGAAGAATTTGACTCTATTATTGGCACTGAAGGCAAATGATTTTCAACATTTATTTGTTCTTCTAAACCCTGATCATTTTTTTCAAAAATCTTTTGATGGGTAGGTTGAATGGAGTCATCTGAAAAATTAGTAAAACCGATACTATTATCAATAAAACTTTGATCAGGAGTTTGATTTTTTCAAGACAAAAATATCATCATCTTCTACATCTACATGCTCTTCCATATGCCTAATCCCCTCAAGATGATCTTCAAAAAAAGGTTTGTTTTCAAAAATGTTACATCCATGGTTACAAACATTTTCTAGAAACTGATCAAAACATTTATACCCTTTGAGTGGGTGCATAACCAACAAATATGCATTTTCTTGCTCGAGGATCGAATTTACTCGACCATGTTCATGATTGTGAACAAAGGCTATGCACCCAAAAATTTTTGGTAAGATATCAGATGTTAATCGAGAAATGGGATAAAATGTTTTGAAAAAATTCAGAGGAGTTTGGAAATTCAAAATTCTTGAGGGCATTCTATTTATGAGATATGTAGCAGTTAAAACTGCTTCACCCCAAAGATATTTAGGAACATTTCTTGAAAAAAGTAATGCCCTTGCCACTTCTAAAAGGTGTTTGTTTTTCCTTTCAGCTACCCCATTCTGTTGTGGGGTATCATTGCAGGAGCTTTGATGCACAATCCCTTTTTCATGGAAAAAATTTCCCAAAATTTTATTAAAATATTCTTTTCCATTATCACTCCGAACAATTTTGATTTTTTCTTGAAATTGCGTTAGAACCATGGTGTAAAAATTTTGAAAAACACTTTCTACCTCTGATTTTTCTCTTAATAAATATACCCAACAAATTCTTGTATGATCATCAATGAATGTAACAAACCATTTTTTTCCAGATTGTGTTGAAATCCTAGATGGACCCCAAACATCTGTATGTAACAGAAAAAATGGTTTTGAGGGTTGATAAGGCTGTGTAGAAAATGTAGATAGTTTCCCAAATTCAATCCATGCAAACAAATAAATTACCGACTCTACAAAAAGGGAGCAATAAAGTATACTCTCCTTTAGGTGAGTGGTTCAACAAATTCCCATTTTCATAGTCAAATCAAGCAACATTTCATGAAACACATACATTCACAGGGCATTTAAACGAAAACATTTAACAGGCATTGAAAACTCACCGACGAAGTAGGGGTCGGAGTCCAAGTTTTGATCAGTTGCAAAATCAACACTTTGCTCTAAAATAATTAAAAGAGAACGAAAATAAGTTTTCCTAGTTCACCGACCAAATTTATTTCAAAAAGTAGAAAGTTCGGCAATTTCCTAATTCGAGCTGAAAACTTTGAAAAATCATAACTCAAGTTACAAAAGTCATAATTTTGCATATTTGGTACCGTTAGAAACCTATTTGAAATTTATAAAACTTTGTAGAAGGCACCCAGTTAAAATTCTGGGCGAAAACTGCCCAGATTTTCGTTCAACAGAAAGCTACAGTACTGAGACAGGACATATCAGGCTGGCCATCTAGGCTACTTTGAAAATTCTCCATAAATTACAGAAAATTAGTTAGCCTCTCAAATTCATATACAATATATTACTACATAAGGAGTTTCAACAGCCACTGACAGAACTCAATTCCAACACCCGAGCATGAAATTATAACAGTTCAAACAGAGGGGGTTCAAATTTCTGAAATTTCTGGTTTCAGTTTAACAGGGCATAATTCACATCTTCGTTTGAGTGGCTAATTCTTAGCCAAAAATCACCAAATTTGGTACAATAATACTTTCATATATAGTCTAAGTTCATACCAAAATTAAACCAAAAATTCGAATGGGAAGGCAGTTTTCTACGTGCCCAAAGTTCGTTCATCGAAACTCTTCAAACCGATGAAGTTCAACTCCTCCACTTCTAATCTCTTATAACCAACATATACTACTGCCATTTAACTTCAATTTTGACCCTAAGCTGGTATTAGTCTCCCTTAACCTAATGATGATAAAAAATGGTCACATCTTTTAGCAAAATTTTCACGAAATAATCCCCTAAAATTTGGGCAGCATAATGCTTCATTTTTCCAGTTTTCCTTATTCCATCTAACCATCAACTTCACTCAATTCTTGAAGGAATTTGTATGGGGCAATTTTAACAGCTTAACCCTCACATTCAATCCTCACAATCAACTTTTAAACTTGCCAAAATTTTGAGCCACCAAATCGGAGGAAAAACAGAAATTTCTTCCTTATTTTTCTTCCTTCATGAACCGGTTCCTCTTAGGGTTTTGTCCAAAAATCCAACAACAATTTTTAACTCAAATTCATACAATGCATCAATAACCATGCTAGAACTCTAATCAACACAAGTGTGGGAGTTCAAGAGCCCACTTATACAACCAAATATCAAGAAAGACAATTTATTGAGATTAATCTTCCAAAATTAAAAACCAACACATGAATCCATTTCATCAACAATGACAAGGTTCTAACAACCTCTCAACTTCCCAAACCTATCATCATGCTTCAAAATGGAATTTAAGAGACAAAAGTTCAAGCTCTAGTTTCATACCTCTTCCAAGAATCAAGCAAGAGTTCACCAAGAAATGCTAGACTAGAGCTCCCAAGTGCACCTACTCCAAGCTTCTCCACCAAGTGCAAGTTCAAGCAAGGGTTAATGGAGGTTGTAAGGGGTTTTTGGAGGGAATTTGAGTGAAGGAAATTGCTGAAAATTTAGGGGAGAAGAGGAGAGGGAGTTCGGGTGAGAGAGGGAGAAGGATGAAGAAATTTTCGGTCAATTTTCTTGAGGAGTTAATGGGAAAAAGGAAGACAAGACATGGGTCTTATCTTATTCATCCAAAGTGAAAGCTTGCATAGTGGTATTAATTAGCTATTTGGAGGGAAAATTAATCACCTCATTTGGCTTGAGATTAATGGATAAATCTCGATTAGGAGAGGGGATGAAGAAGTAATTTTTAAGTGATTGGTAGGAATTTAGTTGAAAGAATTAACGGTTAGATAAAATTCTAAACTTAAAGAGGTTAATCCAAATCTTAACTAAAATTTCAAAACCCTAATTAATCACCTTCAATCACCCAATTCCAGTCATTTAATTACACTTCCAACCTACCAGTGATCATCCATACTTATCTTCACCAGTTTACTCACAGTCCGAATTTACCTCGAAAAATGTGCTTTTAACATTTTACCGCTAATAAATGCTACGAGACGATATTAATAGAGGAATAGGGTTAAAATTAAATGAGAAGTTGTAAATGAGGAAAAATCGGATTTCATGAGATAATTAAAGAAATAATTATATAAATAAATAAGTAAAAACTTCAAATTTTTGAAATTTAATATTAAATTAATATTATTATTTTTTTCTCGAGGCCTTTACATTGATGCACTTGAAGTCCAAGAAAGAAGTTCATTTTTCCCATCATACTTATTTTGAACTGCTTTTGCATAACATTTGAGAATTCCTTGCACAAACATTCATTAGTAATACCAAAAATGATATCATCCACATAAATTTGCACAATTAATAGATTATTCAAGCTACTCTTAGTAAAAAGAGTGGTGTCTAAATCATCTCTTTTAAAACCATTTTCAACCAAAAAATTACTTAAACGTTCATACCAATCTCTTGGAGTTTGTTTCAAACCATATAAACCTTTTGAAAGTTTGAACACATAATTTGGAAATTTTTCATTTTCAAAATCGGGGGGTTGATCAACATATACTTCTTGATCAATAAAATCATTTAAGAATGCACTTAACATCCATTTGAAACAATTTGAAAACTTTAAAACATGAAATGCAAGGAACATGTTAATGGATTCTAATCTAGTTACGGGAACAAAGGTTTTGTCAAAATCTATTCCTTCTTGTTGTGCATATCCCTTAGCCACTAGTCTAGCCTTATTCCTAACTATTTCTCCCTTATCATTCAACTTGAATCTAAACACCCATTTTGTACCAATGACGGGTG
Source organism: Gardenia jasminoides (assembly GCA_013103745.1). Lineage (NCBI taxonomy): Eukaryota > Viridiplantae > Streptophyta > Magnoliopsida > Gentianales > Rubiaceae > Gardenia > Gardenia jasminoides. The sequence continues at coordinate 5,749,455 of CM023104.1, read as the reverse complement.
ATATAAGGTCTTTCTACAAAAATCCACACTCTATTTATTTCAAATTTATTTAGTTCCTCTTGCATGGCCACTATCCAACTATCATCTTTTAATGCCTTGTTGACATTTTTAGACTCAATATGAGAAAGTAATGCAAAATTAGCTACTCAAGGTTTTCTAGTAGAACAAGTTTTTACCCTCTCGAATAGATCACTTATTATGAACTCCTTTGGATGATGTTGAGTGAACTTCCAAACTCTTGAAAGATCTTTTTGAGTTTCTTCATCTTCATCTTTCTTTTCTTGTTCATCTTCTTATTCACGTGTATCTTCGTTTGCATCTTCTTTCATTTCCTTGCTTTGCTCCTCATGAATGTTTAGTTCCTTAAGAGCTTCTTGCATACCTATATCGTCACCTTCACAAACGCTTTTGGATACAACATCATTAGTTTCATCAAAAGTGACATAAATAGATTCTTCTATGACTTGGGTCCTTCTATTGTAAATCTATAATCACGTTTAGTTTCACAACACCCCAAGAAGATGCCTTCATCCGTTTTCTTGTCAAACTTTTCAAGATGTTCCTTAGTGTTTAAAATAAAACATTCGCTACCAAAAATTTTAAAATAACCAACAATGGGCTTTTTGCTAAAAAATAGTTCATAAGAAATTTTATACAAAATGGGTTTTAGAAAAATTCTATTCATCACATAGCAAGTCGTTTTTACTGCCTCGACCCAAAAATATTTTGGCAAGTTACATTCACTAAGCATGGTTCTTGTGACATCTTGAAGAGTTCTATTCTTTCTTTCAACAGCACTATTTTGTTGGGAGACTCTTGCTATAGAAAACTCATGTGAAATTTCATTATGATTACAAAATTCTGGAAAATCACAATATTTAAATTCTGTCCCATTGTCACTTCTAATTTTCACAATATTCAAGTTTGGTAAGTTTTAAATTTTTGCAAACAAAGAAACAAAGTTTTTGAAGGCATCATCCTTATGAGTCAAAAATACAACCCTAGTGTATTTAGAAAAATCATCAACTATCACAAGACAATAACGTTTCCCAACCAAACTACCTATTTGAGTAAGACCAAATAAATCAAGGTATAAAAGCTCCAAAGGTCTTGAAGTTGAAACACAATTTTTTGGTTTAAAAGAGACATTTGTTTGTTTTCCAAATTGACAAGTATCATTGTAGGTCCTGAAAGCAACCTAAGAGGGGGGGGTGAATTAGGTTGATGAAAATTTAAAATTTGATAAATTGCAATGATCACACAATTTGAGTTTTTTAAGTTTTCTTAGTGATTCAATACTTGATCAAAGAATATAATGATCACAACAAATAGATGATCACAAGTAAGTTCCAAAAATAAGAATAAATAAGAAAGATGGAATCAAATGGACTACCAACTTGTGCTCAACTTGAAGTTCAATACCTCAATGTTATTGCTATTTCAATTTGATGAAGTTACACCAAGTTGTACATGGAAGGATCACCCCTTGCTTGCCTCAATTTGTTCTTGATCAAGCCAAGAGGTTTTACAACAACCTTACTAACCCTCACTATGCTACACATTTGAGCCTTCCCTCACAATTGAAAAGTAATGAATATTCACAAACTCACTTACACTACAAGTACTAAGAAAGACACAAATTCTTGCTAAATTTGCTCTTGAAAACTTGTAAGTAATGGTTGTCAAAAGTTCTTAACATCTTCATCCTTTATGGTATTTATAGGGTACCAAAATAACTTCCCCAACTACTCCAACGGTCTTGAATTAAATGCAGAAAAAACTAGCCGTTAGACGTGTTGGACGTCAAGCTCCGTTTCTGCTCAAGCCACCGTCCCGGTTGTTGTATTTCTATGTCGCCAACGCCGACGCTCAACCTATCATCGGTGTAACTAGTAGCAAACTTGAACTTCCTTTCAACATGCCGAACGTCCGAAACTTTGGTCTTCGTCCGAGAGCATCATCCGAAGTGTTGTCGTAAACTATCGGACATCCGAACCTATTGTCTGACAGAACTAGTAGCAAACTTGAACTTCCTTTCAACATGCCGAACGTCCGAAACTTTGGTCTTCGTCCGAGAGCATCATCCGAATTGTTGTCATAAACTATCGGACGTCCGAAACTATCGTCCGACAAAACCAATGGCCATCCCATCTTCCATTCCAACCTGTCAGACGTCTGAACCCCTACCTTGTGTCCAACAGCATCGTCCGACATATAGTGATGATATTTTTAGGTGGAAAACCTGTCTCAATATAATTGAGCTTAAAAGAACATTAGTGAAAATCATCATATTGGTTTGTTAATTAGAAAAAAACCAACAATCTCTCCCTTTTTGATGATGACAAACCAAGTGATGATTTGGATGGAAATAAAAGCAAAAAGAATAAGATAAACATGCTGCTGCCCAAATATTTCAGTTTTTCATGTACTCCCCCTCACTTGCAAAACTCCCCCTTACTCATAGCACCATACAATAAAAACTCTTAGCACAGCCATACTTAGTACAGTCATACCATTATTAGAACATGGACATCCAATATCATTTGATACCATTTTCTCCCCCTTTTGTCATTAATCAAAAAGACCATGGACATCCAAAAATCAAAGGAACATCCAACAAGTATAAAAGCCAATAAGAATAAAAGGTATAAGCATCCAATAAAGGTTCAATTAATCAAGGCCAACAAGGCCAAGGTTAAACAAAAACAACCATGACCAATGAGCAGTTTTGGCTCAACAAAAATATGAACAGAAGCCAATAAGCAAGGCATGAACAAAATGATGTTGGCCTAGAAATGCTTAATTGCATGAGTCTAGTGGATGCCCAAACGTCTAGAATTGGGGATGAGATGAGCTGCGATGCCTTCGAACAAGTCTATACCCTTCTGAATTTTCCTCCGAATCAATTTCCGTTTCTTGAGGAGGAGTGTGAAATTGGGAAGGACCAGACTCTTGAGTCTGCTGAGATTGCTCCCATGCTTGACTTTCATCGACTTGTTTCTCTTGTGCAATTTGCTAGTCTGCTTGGCCTTCATGTTCTTGAGCAGTTTCCTCTTGTGCTTGTCCTTCAGTTTCTTGTGCAATTTCCTCTTGAGTTTGTCCTCCAATTTCTTGTTCAGTTTCCCTTTGAGCTTGAGAAGGCAAGAGGGTCTCCTTTAGTTTGAGAAAGGTTTCCTTTTGCTCAGAAGTTATGACCATTTTAAGACTTTCTTCTAGAAGGATATGTCTTTATTTGAGTTCATGAAGAAGGCTAAGGATTGGATCTGAGGAAGATGAAGGTTGTGATGTCATTGGAATAGAAAAATCCAGTCTTGGATGTTTAAAATGAGGAGTAACAGGAGTTTGAGGAGTAGATTGTGGGTCATGAACTTGTTTGGTACGGGTTTCCAAAGCAGTCTCTTTGTACACCCATTCATCACCAGCAAAATGGATATTTTTCTTTTCAAAATACACTTTGTTGAAAAAACAGTTTGGATTTTCGGTAGTTGGTGCACCAATCAAGGAAATGTTGAAATGATTAAAAATGAAAGTCAAGAACTTGCCATAGGGGATTTTCCTACGACTGTCTGACTTGACTTTGTTTATAAAACGACACATTACAAACCTAAAATCAACTCTTTTATCTTCCATAAAACAGTAGAAGAGGTAAAGTTTCATCTTTTTAGCTGTGGTACGATGGTCAGAGGTAGGAATTAAAATATTGCAAATCATAACCCACAAGATTTGTTGCAAGGGTGTCAATTCATTTAAATCAGCTTCAGCCAGAACTTGAAAATTTGTTTGAAAATATGATAAAAGCCTTGTTCCACTGAAGTGATTATATGAAGTTGGTTGCTCTTCATATGAAAAAAAAGTTTGCTATTTTGCTAGAGCAATCAGCTTCAATTGTGGTATTGAAAATTTCATTCACAATGTTAGGATCAAGAGTAATATCAATTCCATTGACCCTAGACAGCACCTCAGAAGAAGTTCTACCTTACCTAATATTAGCATAAAATTGGTGCACCATGGGGGGATAAATAATGTGGGAAAAAGTAAGAAGATGTCTCTATTTCTAAATAGAGAAATTTTCAACAATCCAATTTAGTTTGTAAGTACGGAAATCAGAAATGGAAATGGACCGTTGGGTTATGAAGCAGTTTCTGCAAACAATGGAGAACCTTTCTTCTGCGTTAGCATCAATGAAGGTAGGCGGTATGTTTTTGGGCTGTTCCTGTGGTTCCTCTTGTTGATCAGAAGCATGAGTATGGCGTTGAGAACCTATTGTTCTTCCGGTTTCAGAACCCCTTCCAGTTCCTCATTTAGCAGTGGATGATCTTCCTTTAACCCGCACCATTGAGAATGAATGGAGTGTAATGGATGATGCAGTGATGATGATACAATGCTGATAATGCCTTCTAAACACTAATAATGCTGTGAATCAGCTCAGAGGAGAGAAATTTTTGTGTTAGGGTTTGAAGAAGAAATTGGGGATTTTCACGATTTTGATATATAAGGGTAATGTAGAAGATTATTTACTAGAAATGATGTTTGAAAGTCAAGTTTATAAGCAATTTTATGAAATTATTGTCTGAAGAGATCAAATTTTGATTTTTAGAGATGAAAAATGGAAGAAACCCTCTGTCCGAGAGAGAGAAGGAAATTAGCAAATGGTTGTCCGAAATATCTTTTAAAAGGAAGTTTAATGGTTTTGGACGTCCGAACGTTAGGATGCCTCCGAAACATGCGTCTGATCCCTTATTTTGTTTAAGAACAGGTTTTTAGAGCTGTCGGATGTCCGATCCATGTGTAGGACATCCGATAATAGTTGACACACAGACACAAATGCTGTCAGATGTCTGAAATCTGTAGGACGTCCGATCCCCTGTTTTTCTTAGGGAATTTCTGAAATGCCCAGTTTGCTTCTCAAGTACATAAATTGTTCCAAGGGCAATGCTTTTGTAAAAATATCAGCACTTTGATGTTTTGAGCATACATAGTTAACACAAATTTCTCCTCTTTGAACAAGATCATGAATGAAATGATGCTTGATATCTATATATTTTGTCCTAGAATGTTGAATTGGATTTTTGGTTAAATTGATGGCACTAGTATTATCACAAAATATAGGTATACAATCATATTTCAAGCGATAATCATATAAGGTGTGTTTCATCGAAAATCAATTTAGCACAATAAGCATCGGCGGCTATATATTTAGCTTCCGCCGTAGATAAAGAAATTGCATTTTGCTTTTTACTAAATCAAGAGATTGAACATTCACCTAGAAAATGACATGTGCCACTTGTACTTTTTCTATCCACTCTACAACTAGCAAAGTCAGTATCCGAAAAGCCAATTAATGCAAAATTAGAACATTTTGGATACCATAATCTATAATTCATAGTTCCTTTTAGATATCTAAAAATTCGTTTTACAACTAGCAAGTGAGACTCTTTTGGACATGATTGAAACCGAGCACATAAGCAAACAACAAACATAATATCGGGTCTACTTGCGGTTAAATAAAACAAACTACCAATCATACCTCTATTGTATTTTTCATCAACTTTTGTACATTCTTCATCTTTGTCAAGTTTGGTGGAGGTACATATAAGGGTGCCAACTTGTCTTGAGTCCTCCATTCCAAATCTTTTGAGAAGTTCCTTTGTGTACTTGGTTTGATTGATAAAAGTTCCTTCATGACTTTGGTGTACTTGAAGTACGAGAAAGAAATTCATTTCTCCCATCATACTCGTTTTGAACTCCTTTTGCATAACATTTGAAACTTCTTTGCACAAACATTCATTAGTAGCATCAAAAATGATATCATCCACATAAATTTACACAATTAGTAAATCATTCAAATTATTTTTGCTAAATAGAGTAGTGCCTACATCTCCTTTCTTAAACCATTTTCAATCAAAAACCCACTTAAACATTTGTACCAAACTCTTGGAACTTGTTTCAAATCATATAAGACCTTTGAAAGTTTGAACACATAATTTGGAACCTTTTCATTTTCAAATCCGGGGGGTTGATCAACATAAATTTCTTGGTCAATAAAACCATTTAAAAAAATTTTAACATCCATTTGAAATAATTTGAAACCTTTAAAGCATGCAAATGCAAGAAACATTCTAATTGATTCTAATCTTGCTACGGGAGCAAAGGTTTCATCAAAGTCTATACCTTCCTCTTGTGCATATCCTTTTACTACTAGTCTAGTTTTATTTCTAACTATTTCTCCTTTATCATTCAACTTGTTTCTAAACACCCATGTTGTTCCAATCACGGGATGATCTAAGAGTCTTTTTACCAAAGTCCATACTCTATTTCTCTCAAATTGGTTTAGTTCTTCTTGTATGGCCACAATCCATCTATCATCTTTTAATGCCTCATTGACATTTTTGGTCTCAATATGAGAAAGTAATGCAAAGTTATCTACTAAAGCATTTCTATAGGAACGAGTTTTTACCCTTTCGGATGGATCACCTATTATGAGCTCCTTTAGATGATGTTGAGTGAACTTCCAAACTTTTGGAAGATCTTTTTGAGTTTCTTCACTTTCATCTTTCTTTTCTTGTTTATCTCCTTCTTGAGGTGTATCTTCCTTTGTGTCATCCTTCATTTCTTTGTCTTACTCTTCATGAATGGTTAGTTCTTTAAGAACTTCTTGCACACCTAAGTCATCATCTTCACAAACATCTTTGGACATAGCATAATTAGTTTCATCAAAAGTAACATGAATGGCTTCTTCTATGACAAGAGTCCTATTATAAACTCTATAACCACGTTTATTTTCACAATATTCCAAGAAAATACCTTCATCTGTTTTCTTGTCAAATTTTCCAAGATGTTCTTTAATATTTAAAATAAAACATTTCCATCCAAACACTCTAAAATAACCAACAATGGGCTTTTTTCCAAAAAGAAATTATGAAGTTTTATTCAAAATTGGTTGTAAAAGAATTCTATTCATCACATAACAAGCAGTGTTTATCGCCTCGCCCCAAAAATATTTTGGTATATCACATTCACTTAGCGTGGTTCTTGCCGCTTCTTGAAGAGTTCTATTTTTTCTTTCAACCACACCATTTTGTTGTGGAATTCTTGCTATTGAAAATTCATGTAATGATCACAAAATTACGGAAATCCACAATATATAAACTCCGTCCCATTAGCACTTCTAATTTTCACAACATTCAAGTTTAGCAAATTTTGGATTTTTGCAAATAAGGAAACAAAATTTTTGAAGGCATCATCTTTATGAGCTAATCTAGAAAAATCATCAGCTATTACAAAATAATAACATTTGCCACCCAAATTAGCAACTTGAGTAGGACCAAATAGATCAAGATATAAAAACTCCAAAGGTTTTGAAATGGAAACACAATTTTTTGGTTTAAATGAGACTTTTGTTTGTTTTCCAAATTGACAAGCATCACATATACGATCCTTTTCAAATTTGATTTTTGGTAATCCTCTAACAAGTTCCTTTTTGAAAACCTCATTGAGTAAATCCATATTAAAGAGACAAAGCCTTCTATGCCATAACCAAGGATCATCATTAGTAATTTTAAGGTATTGAAAACTAGTAGAATCAATTTTCTCAAGAAAAACAACATAAATATCATTGTATCTTTTCCCTTTAAAGACAATATTAAAATTTGCATCTAGGATTAAGCACTCATGCTTCTTAAATAGCACATAAAGGTTCCTATCACATAATTGACTAACACTCAATATATTATATCCCAAATTATCAACTAAAAGGATATTATGAATAAAGGTTTTACCATTTTTACCAACGTCTCCAATCCCAATTGTCTTAGCTTTAGTATCATCTCCAAATGTGACTTTTCCACTACTTTTTGACTTAATCTTGACAAAATGAGATGGATCACCGGTCATGTGCCTTGAGCATCCACTATCAATGAACCATTTTGTTGCTTTGTTTGAATTCTTCAATCGTACCTACACAAGAGAGAATGAAAGATAACCTTTGGTACCCTTTGTATTTTTGGGTCCTTAGGGGTTAGTTGTTATCTCTAACTATCCAAGTAGTTTTGATGCCATTTCTCATGTTTTTCTTAACAGAACAATCACTTTTCATATGACCATATTGACAACAAAAATTATACATTTTACTAGAATCCATAACATTAATGGTTTTTAAATATCTAATACCCTTTTTCTTAAGAATGGCAAATTTATTTACATCGTAAGTAGCTCTTCTAACATTCATTTGAAGAATCTTTTGTTTCTCATTTTGAAGGAACTCATTCAAATAATCCATTCTTTTCTTCAAGCCACTTTGTTCCTCTTGAAGTTTTTTGCAAAACTTTTCTTTCGCATCAAGTTTCTTTTGCAAGTCCAAGTCAATCTCAAGCTCTTTCAAATCATCATTTTCTTTCTTCAATCTTTTATTTTCTTGGAAGAGCTTTGAATTTTCATGAAACAAAAGATTGATTTTGACTTTTAACTTTTATTCTTGGCATAAGAATCTTTCAAACTTTCATGCAATATTTCAACAAAAGATTCAATGCCATCATCATTCTCATCATGGATACCTCATCTTCTTCTATGGCCATGAATGCCATTTGGGCGGATTCTTCGTCTTCCTCTATTTCTCAATTAAAATTACACTTATTCCAAGTTATTTGGAAGTTATTGTACTTTTGCCTTCTTTCTCCTCTTCCTTCCTTTTTCTTCTTCATTGGGCATTCATTAACATAGTGTCCAATTTGTCCACATTCGAAGCATTTATCTCCTTATTTCTTGTTAACCTCTTGCTTCCCTCTACCTCTTTGATTGGGGTTGTAGTTACTAGGACCTCCCCTTCTAAATCGCCTTTTGTTGAAGATTCTTTTGAAACTCTTAGAGAGGAGTGCCAAATCATTGTCATCTACTTCAACATCCTCATCATCTAAGAAGAAGGAATCATCCTCCTCTTGTGAAGTTTTGAGAGCTATATTCCTTTTCATTTTTGCATCCTCTTCCTCTTGGACCTTAGACATGAGTTTTAATTCATAAGAGGTTAGAGAATTTATAAGAGTTTCAATAGACATAGAATTTCAATCCTTAGCTTCCTCTATAGCTGTCACCTTGCTCTCCCAATCTTTAGATAGAGCATTTAAGATCTTTCTACGTTTCTCACCCAATGTATATTCTTTTCCCAAGACCTCTAAATCCTTTATGATGTTATTGAATCTATAATACATTTTGTCTATATTCTCATGAGATTTCAGTTTAAAGGATTCATATTTAGTGACAAGAAAGGATTTCTCTTGTCCTCTAACGTTGTCACTACCCTCATGTATTTCTCTTAGTTTTTTCCATATTTCTTTTACTGTTTTGCATCTTTTCACCCTTGTAGATTCATTAGCATCTAAGGCATTGTATAGCACATTCATAACTTTTGCATTCAAGGTGACATTTATCCTATCTTGGGGAGTCGATTCCATTCGTGCTTTTGGTCTAGGCTGATGAGTAATTTCATCTACAACCATTGCTTCAAATGGACCTTCATTCACTATATACCATAATTCAATATCTATAGATTGCAAGAAGATCTCCTTTCTATCCTTCCAACTCACATAATTGATCCCATTAAACATAGGTGATCTAGTGACTGATTGTCTCTCTAAGAATAATGCATTGTTAGTTGCCATGATCATTCCAAAGTCGATTAAGCTTAATCTCTAGGAGACCAACCTCTGATACCAATTGTAGGTCTCGAAAGTAACCTAAGAGGGGGGTGAATTAGGTTGATGGAAATTTAAAACTTGATAAATGGCAATGATCACACAATTTGAGTTTTTCAAGTTTTCTTGGTGATTTAATACTTGATCAAAGAATAGAATGATCACAACAAATAGATGATCACAAGTAAGTTCCAACAAAAAGATTAAATAAGAAAGATGGAATCAAATGGACTACCAAGTTACACTCAATTTGAAGTTCAATACCTCAATGTTATTGGTATTTCAATTTGTTGAAGTTACACCAAGTTGTACATGGAAAGATCATCCCTTGCTTACCTCAATCTGTTCTTGATCAAGCCAAGAGGTTTTACAAAAACATTGCTAACCCTCACTATGCTACACACTTGAGCCTTCTCTCACAATTGAAAAGCAATGAATATTCACAAACTCACTTACACTACAAGTACTAAGAAAGACACAAATTCTTACTAAATTTACTCTTGAAAGCTTGTAAGTAATGGTTGTTAAAAGTTCTTAACATCTTCAGCCTTTATAGTATTTATAGGGTGCAAAAATAACTTCCCCAACTATTCCAACGGTCTTGAATTAAATGCAGAAAAAACTAGCCGTTAGACATGTCGGACGTCCGAAACCCTGTTCTGCGTCTGAAGCCACCGTCCGACAGTTTGCTGTTTTTCTGTGTCATCAACTGTCGGACGTTTGAACCTACCGTCCGACAGAACCAGTAGCAAACTTGAACTTCCTTTCAACATGTCAGACATCTGAAACTTAGGTCTTTGTCCGAGAGCATTGTCTAAAGTGTTGTCGCAAATTGTCGAACGTTCGAAACTATCGTTTGACAGAATTAGTGGCCATCCCATCTTCCATTCCAACCTGTCGGATGTCCGGACCCCTGCCTTGCGTCCGACACATAGTGATGATATTTTTAGGTGGAAAACCTGTCTCAGTACAATTGAGCTTAAAAGAAATTAGTGAAAATCATTATATTGGTTTGTTAATCATCAAAAAACCAACAATCATATATACAATCCTTTACAAATTTGATTTTTGGCAAACCCCTAACAAGTTCCTTTTTGAAAATTTCATTAAGTAAGTCCATATTAAAATAACAAAATCTTCTATGCCATAACCAAGGATCATCACTGTGAGCGCCCGTGTAGCCCATGCCTCACCGGTCAATGTACTTGTACGTTTCATATGAATAAATGATCGTTTTGCCTTGTTTTAATCATGTTAAGTTCTTATTTGAAAATGTGATTTTTTTGCCAAGATTTCAAGCACTTGTTATGCTTGTTTATGGTGCTAAAAAGATTACCAAACATCTTGCAAAAAGTGCTCGAAAACACGTAAGGAGCAAAGCAAAAACGCACTTGAACTTCAAGGACCCGAAAATAAATTTGGGTTTGCAATCGAGTCCTTTACTAAAAATAGCAAAAGCCATATAAAAATCATGCCTTATTCCTTTCCTTGCTGTCTGAAATTTCAGCCATAAAATAGCAAAATAATTTCAAGATATTCCAATCAACAAGCATGACAAAGCAACTTATGAAACTTGTCATGCAACTAGCTAATGAGTTGGCAATACATGGTCATTGTCATGCTTACTTCTTGGTCTATAAATACTTGATGTTTTCAACACCTTGCACCATTTAAAACCTCATGATCTTTGTGACGACCCCACCGCAGTATGCACAAAGGGCTTAGCGGATCGCCTGCCTAGCTCTCGCCAGGACTCGATAACAAAAACGATAAACGCGCCAAATTCTCACCAAAGGACGATAAGTACATTATATATATACATAATATCCACTACAAGACCACAAGTGTTGGTACAACTCCCAACAAGGTTTCTCACACCGCTATCCAAAATACAATATACATTGCCAAAACCCCAACCCAAAGTAAGTACTAAAGCTAAAGGCTACACTATGCCTCCCACGCCAATTCCCCTTCAGCCCCCGCTAAGGAAAACAAATTGAAAAGGGGTAAGCTATATGCTTAGTGAATAATCGAGGGGAATACATGTAAATCACATTGCCACAAATTTTCAAATCAATAGCAAAAGTAACACCACAAATAAGGATACGGGTGGCTTCACAGCCATTTCCACTGAGCAATAATGTCATTGAGATCCCAAAAGCATTGAGATCAGACCATCTATTTGGTCGGAAAAACAACATTTACCATTGAGACCCCAAGGCAACCCCTTGAGATCAAACCACCCAAGTGGTCAGAAACAATATTTACCAATGAGACCCCAAGGCAACCCCTTGAGATCAAACCATCCAAGTGGTCAGAAATAACATTGAGACCCCAAGGCAACCCCTTGAGATCAAACTATCCAAGTGGTCAAAATAACATTTACCAATGAGACCCCAAGGCAACCCCTTGAGATCAAACCACCCAAGTGGTCAAAATAATATCGACATTGAGACCCCAAAGGCACCCCTTGGGATCAGACCATCCACATGGTCACTCATCACCAAAAATATCATATGTACAATTCATGTATTACCCATCATATGCATTCATATATCACACAACACGTACATTCAAGAATCACATGTGGAGCTTTGGTCGAGTGCGATAAAGTACACCCTCGTCCAACCATCCACTTAACACATTTCACATTATATTCACAGATAAAGTCCTAATTACTCACCAACAGTAGTACAAAAGCAAAGAGGTTAGAAAAGTTCCCCGGTCTCCTCGACCCCGTCACTTCCTGTGAAAAGTCGAGCCAGAAAATTACTCAAACAATCACTAAGACGCCAAAGATGCCAAAACCACTTAGAAACACTTAAAACAGCAAATAAGGTACATGCATGGGTGTTCGACCAAAAACGGACAAGGGCGGGACGAAAACGGAAAACACACACTAAAAGGTGTAAAAAGCAGTTTTGACACCCTGTGCGCCTTTACTCATAACTCAAGCTACAAGTATCGGATTAGAGTGCACGAGGTGCCGTTTCGAAACTAAGAGAACAAGCTGTAACTTTCACGAAGACCATTTGAACCCAGATTTACTCCATCTAGGTCAAAAACGCAGAAACAGTTTCAGAAATTTCGCCGTCAGAATGTTCGACAGGCCAACTTCAAACGGGCATAACTCAGCGCTCACAAATCAAAATCAGGAAATTCCAAATGCGTTGGAAAGCTAGAATAAAGGGCTATAACTTTCGTGTTTCGGCCAAAAGCTAAATCACAAACGAACAACACCAAAAACGACACCAAAGTCGCTGCCGACAAAATCCTGTTTTCCTGTTCAGCACCTCAAACGAACTTCATGCAACCAAAACGCATTCATGCAAATTCCATCGACTCGCCTGCGATTACAAACACGCAAAACAGCCCCTCACACGCCACCAAACCAGCACGCACATACACACACTACACACACACAAAACACCAAGTGGGAATTCAAGAGCCCACGTAATCGTTCAAATTTACTCGCGGGTGGGAGTTCAAGAGCCCACCAACAACTAAACATGCAATCCAACCTTGATTTCTACCATTAGCATTAAAGCCAAAACCCTAACCCTAACTCATGATTATGGCAAAGCATACAAACATCAAATTCCACCATTCCAAACCATAACATCATTCCATGAGCTAAAATAGACATGATTCAAGCCATGAAAACTACCAAATCCTTCAATTTAAAATCTTCAACTCAATTCAAGCTTATAGGAAACTAGGAGAAACCTTTCTTGAGGTTGTTCTTGGTGGAACTTCAAGTGCTCAAGTCCAAGCTTCTCCTCCCAACTCCGAATCGAATTCGTACGGTTGAAGTTGCAAGAATCTCCCAAGTTTTCTTCCTTTTTTTTCCTTTCTTTTTTTTCCCCTCTTTTTCTTTCTTCCCTCACGATTTTCCTTTCCTATTTTTCCCTTGGTTTGGCCGGCAGCTATAAGGCTTAAATAAGCCAAGAGATAATCACAAAAAGATATTTTTTACTTGGTCAAATGTTGGTCAAAAATGTCATGCCAAAATAACCTATCAACTTAGGTCTATTTCCACTCTTTCCCACATAACTTCTTTTCCTATCAAATTAGTCCATAAGTACATAATTTAACCTAGCCCATCAAAGCTTAATTACCCCTACTTAGGCTACTAATCACCTAGGAATTGTATTTCCCCCCCCTCTTAATCATGCATTATCACACATAAAATCAAAAAGTTAACAAACTCGTAATTAAACATAAAACTTAGACTCATATTCAAAACTAGGGTTTTAAGAAATCAAATTGGGGTTTTCCATAAACAAATTAGGGTTTTAGGTTTCAAGTTAGGGTTTTAAAACGTGTAAAACAGGATTATTAAAACAAAACACTTTTAAAAGTAAAACAAGCATATAAACACCTTGGCAAACAAAAATAACTATAATTAACATTATTTAATATTTTCCAAATATTGAGAAAATTCGGGGCCTCACAATCTTGGATGAAATCCTGCTGGAAAAATAGCCCACAAAACACTCCAATACCTAGTACAAAACAGCCATAGAAATCAAGAACAACAAGACTTAGAAAAAGGCTTGAAGCTTGGGCCGATTCTTGCTTGGTTTCCACACGTTTTGCTCCATCTTCAGAGCATATTTGCAGCACTTAGTTGAGGTAATTTGAGACAAAAAAGCTACCTTATTTATGCTTTGAATCCATGCCTAGCTTGACCAAAAAAACTACCGATTTATAAGCTGAAAATCTATCCTACATGAAGTGAACATGCTTGAGAAATTTCCAACTTTTATACCATGTCTTGTATGCTTTATTTTGATTGATTCTTGCCAAAATTGTGTCATAAACATGTTTTATATGCTGAGCAATATGTGTGGGATGTTGGCTATGAGTTTCAAGTGAAAACAGTAACCCTAGAACAAGTAAAAGCCACATTTGTGCCAAAAACAGTAAGTTCGGGTAATCATAGTTGCACAAAACCAGTCTTGGGAGATTGGCCATATCTCACTGTAGAAATGTCAGATTTGAGTGCTGTTGGTGGTGTTGGAAAATAGATTCACAGATCTTTCCATTGGTATATTACATGCCCCCAGATCCTATTTCTACAGTCTGCAGCAGCCCCCTAAATTTGACTATTTTTCTAAACTAACCTGAAACTTGTTCTTGGTATATGTTTGAGCTGAAATTCGATCCTATTGTGGCCTGAATCTGAAAATGATGTCTTCTGAGAAAATATAGTGCTCTGAATGCCATTTCCAATGGTATAAAATGGGCCAAAAATGCATGAGTAGATCCTGAAATATAGCCTGATAAAGAACCTGTGACGGGTAGGCTGGTTGATGTGCGATCCGTTAACGGATCGGCTGCACCGACACGCCCCATTGCCGACCGTGTGCGCGTCTGTTAGCGGATTGGCTGCCGTGGGGTGTGATCCGTTAGCAGATAGACCTATCCCATGCATGCCCATTAGCAAAAATGATGAGTCATCGTGTAACCCGCTAGCGGGACTTCCCAACCTTTGTGCAATCCGTTAGCGAGGCTGTCGAGCCGTTGCGCTGACCCTTTAGAGAATTGCCTAGCCGTAGCCTACCGGACCGTTAACGGAAGACCTAACCTTAGTACACTGGCCCCTGGCTGATGCGTCCCAGCCTGTTAATGGATATGCCTACCCCGTACGCATTCATTAGCGGATTGCCTAGCCCCTAGCTGACGTGCCTTAACCCGTTGACGGAACAACTAGCCCTCGCGCCCTAACCTGTTAACGAAGCCGACCCTAGTGCCAACCTCGTTGGCAACCAACTACGTGACTACTACCCAGGTTTGTAGATACGACCAATACCTAGGGAGGTTAGCCGGCAAGCCATACTTGTACACTGGCCAAACACATCAACTAGACGGCAACCTATTAAACACGCCCTAACGTGCCGACCACCTCGGCACTTGACCTGTGTATGACCATGAAACCGGTCGTTTCCATGCTTAACCTGCGAAACGGTCACCCAACTGGTATCGGTATGGCCCGGCACCAACACCTGACTAGGCAACCGTTGCTACGGTACAATACCAGTAGCCGGTGGCCTTAGCAGCTGTTAGCCTAATCGACCCGTGCCCTAGCCACCCGCTACTCATCCATGCTCTAACCACCCGTACCCTAGTCATACCACCAGTCATGCCCAGCACCCGACTGTTTCCGCTAACCATACATTCATCTCAAGACTCCAGCAACCCATAGACACCCGACCTTTCCCGTTAAACATAAACGGTCTTGTGATAAACCCAAAATGGTCAAGTTACGGACACACTGGGCCTCGGCCGTATCCGGTCACAGGGTGGCGACCGTTTCCATCCAACCTATGCCCAGTCACCTGAAGCACACCGACGCCCCTAATACGCCCTGATCGACACTGACTAGTGCCAACTTGTGCCAACCATTACTAGTTACCCCGAACCACAAGAGACAAGGCCAATAGTGCCAGACGCCCGTAGAGACGCCCGTAGGCACGGACCGGTGCCGACCCACACCAGACGGTGCCGACTGGTGTTGATATGCACCGACTTGCATTGACTGGTGCTGACCCGCATTGACCAGACCTGACTGCTACTTACTGTTGCCGGTTACACCCAAATCTTGCTAAACCAGTGCCAACCCTTGCCAATCACACACCAAATCGGCCGACCAATGCCTGTTGTTACTAATCATGCATAAAACATGCCGATTAGGGCTGAAACCCACCAATACTCTTACCCCTCGACCTATACCGTCCCAACATCGACCCAAACCCTGAACCGTGTCCCAACCTGTAACCCGGATCTAAATTATACTGTTAGTTTATTAGTTTTAAAATAGGAAAGTTGCCTAAAGTAGTAACTAATACCTGATTGCTCACAGGACCCAGTCAAGAGGTAGGAGACTCACTCGGACCGACAGACCAGATATAGACGACAAAAGGTGAGGGACCCGTCTCATTAATTGTTTACTTGTTTATTAATTACCAACGTGCTACTTACTTACGTGTTTACGTGTAACTTGCTAATTATGTGAAAAGGAGTAAATGTGTACTTTATCGCACTCGCCCTAAATGTAAAAATACTTGTGCATGCCTGATTGCCGCCGTTGTGTACTTTACCACAACTGGCACCAAGTGTTCCGGGATCCCAATCCCATTGGCAAGTCAGCTTGACCCGAGTCGGCAACGGGTTAGGTCGGGCAAGTTAACGAACCTTGGGTACTGTTAAGGTTTGCTCATGAGTATTACCGCCTATTGTAATGTTGGTGTTCGGGCCCAAAAGTTGGGAGTAAGGGAACTAACGACAAGAGACTATTAAAATTGCATCAGCCATTGTACCGGACTGTATCCTTTTTTCTGAAAGTGTCATTGTTTGCTTGTCTAAAAATAGTGGAATACGTGACACATGATATTGCTATTGATCCCGTTTAACAGGTTACATGCTAAATGATTGCATGCACCTTTGGGGAAAAGTGCTACATGTTAAATTAACTGTTACTGGGACACTCATTAAGTATTAGACTTACCCTTTTTAACTATTTCCCTTCCCAGGTTAAATCTTGGTTCGGTGGTTGAGATTTTGGCAGGCAAACCTCTGCGGACAGACTTTTGTAATGTTAAATACTTGTAAATTACTGTTACGGATTTTTAGGGTTTGAACTTAGTTCTAGTCTGTAAAAATGGATATGTATAAGTTTGAATTTTCTTAAGCATGAATTACTAGTTATTTTGCGGTATTTAATCAAGTAAGTTATCAAGTGATTAAGTGAGTCCCAACGAGAGTCGAGCAAGCAGTCCGCTGACCCCTCTGGTTCACCTTTGGGGAAAGTGGGACCGCCACAATCACTAGTAATATTAAAGCATTGAACACTAGTAGATTCAATTTTCTCAAGAAAAATGAAATAAATGTCATTGTATCTTTTTCCTTTGAAGACAATGTTAAAAGTACTATCAAGAATCAAACACTCATGCTTTTTAAACAATACATAAAGATTTCTATCACATAATTGTCTAACAATTAAGAAACTATAGCCCAAATTATCAACTAAAAGAATATTATGAATGAAGGTTTCACCATTTTTACCAACATCTCCAATTCCAATTGTCTTAGCCTTCATGTCATCTCCAAAGGCAACATTTCCACAACTTTTTTGGCTTGAACTTGACAAAGTGAGATGGATCACCGGTCATTTGCCTTGAGCATCTATTATGAATGAACCATTTTGACTCTTTGGCTGTATTCTTCAAACATATCTACACCAAAAATCAAGAAATAACCTTTGGTACCCTTTCATTTTTGGGTCTATAGGAGTTAACTGTAATCTCTAACTATCCAAATAGTTTTTATACCTTTTCTCATATTTTTCTTCACATAACAATGAATTTTCATGTGTCCATATTGACAACAAAAATTACATATTATATTGGTGTCTTTAACACTAACGGGTTTTATGTAACTAATTCCCATTTTTCTAAGAATAGTAAACTCATTTGCACCAAGAGTAGTTTTTCTAACATTCATTTGAAGAATCTTTTGCTTTTCATTTTGGAGCAACTCATTTATATCATCCATTCTTCTTTTCAAACCACTTTGTTCCTCTTGGAGATTTTTGCAAAATCTTTCCTTCTTATCAAGTTTCTTTTGCAAATCTAAATCAATTTTAAACTTTTTCAAATCATCATTTTCCTTTTTCAACTTATTATTTTCTTGAAAAAGCTTAGTGTTTTCATGAAGTAAAAAATTGATTTTGACTTTTAATGCCTTGTTCTTAGCATAGGAATATTTCAAACTTCCATGCAACTTCTCAACAAAAGATTCAAGATAATCATCATTTTCATTATCACAATCAAAGATAGAGTTGCTAGTGGATACCTCATCTTCTTCTATGGCCATGAAAGCCATTTGGGTGGATTCTTCTTCTTCCTCCATTTCTCCATCAGAGTTGCATTCATTCTAAATTATTTGAAAATTGTTATATTTTTGTCTCCTTTCTCCTTTTTCTTCCTTTTTCTCCTTCATTGGACACCCATTCATGTAGTGTCCAAGTTGGTCACACTCATAGCATTTTTCTCCTTGCTTCTTGTTGACTTCTTGCTTTCCTCTTCCTCTTTGATTGTTAACTTGGTTGAAGTTGAAGGTGTTAGGACCTCTCCTTCTAAATCTCCTCTTATTGAAGATTCTTTTGAAACTCTTGGAGAGGAGTGCTAAGTCATTATCATCCATTTCAACATCTTCTTCATCTAGAGAGAATGAATCATCCTCCTCTTGTGAATCTTTGAGGGTTATGCTCTTTTTCATTCTTGCATTTTCTTTCTCTTGCACCTTAGATTTGAGGTTCAATTCATAAGAGATTAGAGAATTTATAAGTATTTCAATAGACATAAAATTTAAGTCCTTAACTTCCTCTATAGCTGTTAATTTGCTCTCCCAATCCTTAGACAAGAAATGTAAGATTTTCCATATTTTTCTTATCCAAGGTGTATTCTTTGCCTAGCACCTCTAAGTCCTTAATGATGTCATTGAATCTAGAATACATATTGTTAACATTCTCATGAGGTTCCATTTTGAAGGATTCATACTTAGTGACAAGAAGAGATTTCTTTTGTTCTTTAACATTATCACTTCCCTCATGAATTTCTCTTAATTTATCCCATATTTCTTTAGTCGTTTTGCATCCTTTAACTCTTGTAGATTCATTGGCATCTAAGGCATTGTATAAAACATTCATGGCTTTTGCATTCAAGGTGAGGTTGATCTTATCTTGGTGAGTCAATTCTAATCTAGTTTTAGCTCTAGGTCGATTGGTGACTTCATATACAACAATAGCTTCATATGGACCTTCATTTACTATATACCATAGCTCAATGTCTATTGATTGCAAGAAGATTTCCATCCTATCTTTCCAACTCACATAATTGACCCCATTAAACATAGGTGCTCTTGTAACTGATTGTCCCTCTAAAAATAGTGCATTGTTAGTTTCCATGATCACTCCCAAGCCGATTGAGTTTAATATCAAGGAGACCAAACTCTAATACCAATTGTTGGTCCCAAAAGCAACCTAAGAGGGGGGTGAATTAGGTTGATTAAAATTTTACACTTTATTTATAGAAAAAGTGGCACACTTTAAACTTAATAAGTTTTCTAGATGATTAATCACTTGAATGATTAATGGGCAATTAAAACAAGTAGAGAATCACAATAAAAGCACAAGTAAAAGAATGAGCAAGAAGGTTTGAATTAAATGGACCACCAAGTTGCTCTTAACTTGAAGTCCAATACCTCAATATAAAGCTTCTTCAATTTGATGAAGTTATACCAAGTTGTACGAGGAAGGTTCACCTTTTTCTTGCCTCAATCTCTCATTGGTCAAGCCAAGTGGTTTTACAACAAACTTTGTAAACCCTCACTATTGAAAAGCACTAAATGATCACTTTTAAACTTTCACTACAAGTACAAAGAAAGATACAAATTCGTGCTCAATTTGCTCTAGAAGGCTTGTAAGAAGTGGTTGTCAAAAAGTTCTTAATTCTATCAGCCTTTATGGTGTTTATAGTGTCCAAAAATGGCCATCAAAACCCCTCCAACAGTCTTGTATTAAATGCTAAAAAAACTAGCCGTTAGGGGTTTTAGACGTCTGAAGGTTTGATCTGCATCTGAAATAATCGTCTGAAACCTTGGTGAGGATTTGTGTAGTCAACTATCGGACGTCCGAAACAATCGTCTGACAGAACCAGTAGTCATTTGTATTTCATTCTTAATTTGTCGGACGTTTGAACCTTTGCCCTGAAAGTATCAGACATCCGAATCTTCCTTTCTGCGTCCGAAACATAGCATTTGATGTTGATCTCGTCATTTGTTGGACGTCCGAACCAAAGCTTAGCATTCGAAAGATGCGTCCAAGCCAAATTGCTATTTTGTTGTTCAAGTTTGCAACTTCCAATCTTGATTTCATTAATTGAAAACCTGCCTTATGAAATTATGCTCAAAAGATCATTAGTGAAAATCATCATTTTGGTTTGTTAACATTGTGAGGGCCTCGAAAAATACAGATTTTATTCAAAAATGTCAAATAGTGTTTATATTGTGTTTATTCATTTAAATATGAGTGAATATATGTTTAAAGTGATTATTTTTCAATTTAGAGAATTTTATGTGAATTGTTTGCTGGTGTGTGGTTTTGGCTGAATTAAGTGTTTAATTTTGTACCGGTGCGTGATTAGTGACATTAAATTGAAATCGAGCGTATGTAGTGATATTATGGAAATATTATGAAGGTTAGACAGTGTTGGAATGGACTGAAACAGTGTAAGTTAGACTGTCGCGTGCGACGCGACATAAAGTGCCAAAAAAGCACTTTTTCCCTTAAATCACGAAAATGCACTTTTTGAACCATAAAAGCTTTGACTTCCTTGCACCCTTAGAGATCATTTTCAGTTGAAACTTTGGGAGGGTTAGAGAGAGAGAGGCTGCCGAGTTCAAGGGAGAGAGAGAGAGAGAGAGAGAGTTTTGTTTTGTTTCATCCTTTCTTCTTCCTTGCAACCTTGAAGCTTCAAACTACCATTGAACCCCATCATCTTCACCATTTCTTGCAGCCGAGAGAGAGAGGGAAAAGAGAAGGGCTGGACCGGTTCTTGGTGGAGAAGAAAGAGGGGAAAAGCTTGTAGTTTGACCTTCAATTTTCTTGATCATCCATCAACTTGAAGTGTGAGATCTTAGTGAAGGATTTTGGGCTTGATCATCCATTTCTTGGCAGCCGTGAGTGAGCGGGAGAAGGAGAAGAGAAATCCGAAAATTGGAGAAAGAAAAAAGAAGGAAAAGAGAGCTTGTTGTGTGTGGTTCTTGTTCTTGGAGTTCTTGTGGGAGATCAACATCAAAGCTTGTAAATCGAGGGCTAAGATTGAAACTTGTGGAGGTTGCTAGGCTTGGAAGCAACTTTGGGAAGTGGAACTCACGAGATCATCCTTGATCTTGTTGGATCGTGTTAGATCCGGAGGTATAAGCTCTAAATCTTCTAGTTATAGCTTTATTAGAGTTAAATAGCTTAGATCTATGGTTGATATTGATATAATGATCTCATCTGAAAAGATGAAGTTGGGCTCTTGAAATCCCAACCTAGGTAGCGGACTTGAGGTGGCCTCTAGGTAGTGGACTTGAGGACCTGAATGTGGCTTTGAATGATATTTGTGAATTTGTCATGATATGGTTAGACATTAGGGTTTTGGTTGTTGAAAAGTTTGAAGGAAAAATGTATGTGATGGCCAAACCCATGCTTGGTAATTTTTAATGTTTGATTTTGAAATGTTGTAATCGTTCTTGATGAGTTTCCTTCTGAGAAAAACATGTGTATTGTTCATTTGTGAGTGTGTGTGTGTGTGCAAGGGAATGTTTGAAATTTAAAAGGTGAAAAGTGCAGTTTTCATGAATTTTGAATGAAAAGTGTCATTTGATTGAATTTCAGGGTTTTACTATAGTTTGGTCAAATTCTATGGATTTTGAAAATAAAGATATGATTTGGAGTGTTTTAAAGTTATATTAAAGTATTGATAAAGAGTAAGTGTTGTGTTTTGTGATAAAAGTGATTTTGAGGTGATGAACCTCACTTAAGTGTCTTATTAAAGAAAGTGTGAAAATAGTGCGTAGTGAGTACATCGGTGACATGGCATATTTGAAGTGATATAGTGATTTTCAAAGACTCATTTGAAACATTAAATCATGTAAAATGAGTGTCTTTCCTTGAGGGATTTTAGGAAAAATATTAATTGGAAACTATGAAGTGAAATGTTTTAGTTAATAAGTGAAGGAGTGAATCTCAACTACTGTTTTTGAAATTGTTTTAGGGAGTGTGCAAGGAACTGAATTCAATCCTTATGTGGAAGCTGAACCCTACTATTTCGATGAGTTTCCATATATGTTATGTGATTTGTGAACATGATTCGAAGTGTATTGGTCAAGTGATTTGAAGTGATTGTGGATTTTTAAATCGATAAGTGGGGTAGTGTGTATTTCATCGCACTTACCTTTATTGGAAAAAAAAAGAAATTGTGAAAGTGTTTTCAGTGTTCTATAAGTGTGAGTATTCCGATTCGTTTACAAATCAAATATTTTACTACTATGAGAAAATGACTCATGGAATAATTTGCTAGACTCTCATTTGCAAAGATATGATTTACCACCATTTTCAAGTAAAATGCTTTTACAAGTGAAATAATTTATGAAGGAGATGTGAGTGTTTCAACTCCTTTTCAAAGGAAAATCTTTCCATTGTTTGCAAAGAAATGATTTGATGAAATGATTTACTAGCATTTATAAGGAAATGAATTTGAAATGTTTAAAAGGCTTGAACTACCGTGTGAGTGTTTACTCCTTTCGTGTGATTTCGGGGATTAAAGAATATTGTGTTATCTTGTGACAAATGTGACGTCGATGGGCGGCGTCCCTCGACTAGTTTCAATGAAGTGATGTGACGTCGATGGGCGGGGTCCCTCGACTAGTTTCAATGAAGTGATGTGACGGCGATGGGCGAGGTCCCTCGACTAGTTTCAGTGAATTATTGTGACGTCGTTGGGTGAAGTCCCTCGACTAGTTTGAGTGAAAGATTGTGAAGTCGTTGGGTGAAATCCCTCGACTAGTCTACTTCGTTGGGCGAAGTCCCTCGAGTAGTTTCAGAGAAGTATTGTGACGTTGTTGGGCGAAGTCCCTCGACTAGTTTCAATGAAATAAAGTGACGTCGTAGGGCGAGTTCCCTCGACCAGTTTGTGATGTCTTGGGCGAAGTCCCTCAACTAGTCTACTTTGATGGGCAATGTCCCTCGAATAGTTCATACGAGCAATATCCATTTAAGTGTCTATCTACTTGATTTGAATTGTATACTTGAAGTATGATTTGAACTGTTTTACGTGAATTGTAAGCCTTTTTGGAACTCACTGGGCTTTTTAGCTCACTTTTTCCAAATTGTTTTCTTTAACAGGGACCGAGAACCCAAGTGAAGGAGCCAACCCTTAGAGTTAGGGTTTGCTTTTGTATTGATGTGACAAATGTGGATTGTGATTTTGAGAGCTTTTGTATTATGAGAATTTAAACGTTTGATAAGTATTTTATGTAATTTGGAGATTGTAAGGATGGTGTAATGTGATTGTAAGTTATTGTTGAGTTTGGATTTGAGATTTGAATGTTAGCCTAATTTTTTAGCGATATTTATGTGAGTGAGTCCTGGCGTGAGCTAGGCAGGCGGTCCACGGATACCTTAGGGTATGCCCTAGGGAGAAGTGGGGCTGTCACAAATATCACAAAAGAGAATAAAAAAACCAACAATGTAAATCGCAAAACACATGTTTCTTGTTAAATGCACAATTGTAGGGTATATGAGATGTCCCATAAATTACACTTTAATTAAGTTGCACCCAAGTTCTAGTAAATGGGACTTTGTACTAGTTTATTACTAATTCAAATGGGTTTTGTCCTAAATAACCATTTATACATAACTAAATTTTTAGAACCTTTTCTTAATTTACTCCTGACTCAATTGGATCCTTGTGACCAATTTGTTTAATTTATACGTGCTCAAGTTAATATTTCCTTCATATTCTTGGGCCTAAATGCATATTTCAAAAACTTTGAGAGCTATATCTTAATTTAGCTCAAGCTAAAGTTGATATTCAAATTTCTCTAGGACAATTTAGTAATTTTTACTTTATATCTATCAAGTAACCGGGAAAGCCACTCTTCCACTTTTAGTTAACACCTCCTGCTTCATTCGCCGCATTCCACTCTCTTATTCTTTCAAAACATTTTGTTGGAGAAACCAAATCAAAGAAAACAAGCTTTTGAAAGCTAAAGAAGGAGAGGTAGTGGTACTGTCTTGAAGGTGTAGAGCAAGTTCTCCAATCTTAGGTGAGTAATTTTATCAGCTCTTCAACGGTAAACGGGTTACACAAAGTGACTTGCACAAATATATGATTCCTAGGCTCAAAATTTGGACTGAAATAACAGTTCAGATTGGGATTTCATTGAATGTTGAAGTTCTAAGTGAATGCTCAGCAGGGTTGTTTCCCTACAATCTACTGCCCACATAAATCTTTACTTGAAGTATGTGGTAGTACTATAAGTATCATATGTTGTTCTAATGGAACTACTACAAAATTGTTTTATACAACTCAGGTCCACGACTTGCAATTGCAAACGGCATTCCCTATTTGTATAGTA
Source organism: Gardenia jasminoides (assembly GCA_013103745.1). Classification (NCBI taxonomy): domain Eukaryota; kingdom Viridiplantae; phylum Streptophyta; class Magnoliopsida; order Gentianales; family Rubiaceae; genus Gardenia; species Gardenia jasminoides. The sequence continues at coordinate 5,724,580 of CM023104.1, read as the reverse complement.
TGACCCTAAGCCATGAATCCAATTGTGGAAATCAGTTTGGTCTGTGGAGAATGGGAAATTTGGGACCGTTTAAGGAGCTCTTAGCCTCAATGGATTAACTCGTTGTAATGTTCACTAGTTGGCCTTAGAGATTCAGATTTAAGAGTTGGAGTCCTAAAGGTGAAAACATGATTTCATCTCCCCTAACAAATCCATGTTCCCAAGGGTATTAAGGGAACTTCGGACTTAATGCTCACTGTTTAACCTAATTTAGAAGGGGTTGATTATGCTCTAGGTTGGCGTATCATATGTCCTGAGTACATGAGAGGTGTCATCTGCAAGTAATTTGGAGTTTTCGCACATAGAAAGTAAGCGCAATACAAAATCCAAAGTTACAGGGCATATCAATCAGCCTTGCGCGAAGATGGGAGATCATGCATAACATGAGTGTCACGCCCCGGGTCCGCAGGCCTGTGACGCGACCAGAGGTACAAGCTATTACATTCCTAATTTGCATTAATACACAACCGTGAGGCATCTGTATATATCACAAAATTATCCCTTCCATTCGGCAATGTCAATACAGGTGCCGTGATTAATCGTTGTTTCAATTCCTCAAAACTAGTTTCACATCTAGAATTCCAAATAAATCTTCCATGTTTCTTGGTCAAATCTGTCAAAGGCCCCGCAATTTTTGAAAAGTTTTTAATAAAACACTGATAGTATCCTGCCAACCTCAAGAAGTCTCGAACCTTAGTTGGATTCTCTGGTCATTTCCAGTTGGTAACTGCCTCTATTTTAGCAGGATCCACAGAGATGCTATTTCTTGAGATCACATGCCCTAAAAAAGCAACCTTTTCCAATCAAAATTCACACTTACTAAATTTGACATATAGTTGATGCTCTCGTAAGGTTTGTAGAACTATTTTCAGATGTTCAACATGTTCTTCAGGGGTCTTAGAGTAAATAAGAATGTCATCTATAAAAATAACCACAAAATGATCCAGATATGGCTTAAAGACTCGGTGCATTAAATCCATAAATGCAGGTGAAGCATTGGTTAATCCAAAAGGCATCACTGCAAAATTCAAAATGGCCATACTTAGAATTAAAGGCAGTTTTTGGTATATCATCTTCTTTGATCCTCAATTGGTAGTATCCCTATCGAAGGTCTAGTTTAGAGAATACTTCTGCCTCTTGTAACTGATCAAACAGTTCATCAATATGCGGTAAGGGGTATTTATTTTTCACCGTGACATTATTTAACCCCCAATAATTAATACACATTCTTAAACTCCTATTTTTCTTCTTAACAAACAACACTGGGGCTCCCCATGGGGACTCACTTTCACGTATAAATCCCCGTTCTAATAGATCCTGTAGCTGTAACTTTAATTCCTTCAGTTTGGCAGAAGCCATTTGATACGAAGACTTAGAGATAGGAGCAGTTCCTAGCACTAGATCGATCTTAAATTCTACCTCTCTCTCAGGTAGCAGCGATTTTAATTCATCTGAAAAAAAATTAGGGTACTCTTTTACTATTGGCACATCTTCTAATTTCACCTTATCCCCTGGAGTGTTGATCAAGAAAGTTAAGTATCCCTGAACTCCATTACACAATAACTTCCTAGCCCGAATTCCCGAAATAAGAGCAAAGGAGGCCAAATTGCCCTTTAAATCTAACTTTAGGGTTGCCTCACCAGGTATCTGAAACTCAACCTCCTTAGTTCTACAATTTAATTGAGCATGGTGTCGGGTTAGCCAATCCATCCCTAGAATAACATCGTATCCTTTTATAGCTGGACTTATTAAATTTGCCAATAATTTTCGTTCACCGATTCCAATTGCACAATTCTTATATATCATATTAGCAATTAAACAGCTATCACCTGTAGGTGTTTTAACCTCCAAGTCATATGGTTATCTATCACACTTCACATCAATACCACACATAATTTCAGGATTCATAAAAGAGTGGGTGGCACCAAGATCTACCAAAACTTTAGCTAAATGGTGAAAGATCGGGATCGTACCATCTACTATATCGGAAGAGGCAAGTGCCTGTTGTTGATCCAATGCATATACTCTGGCGGGCACTCTCAATCGACTACCAATGGTATTAGCCTGTGGAGGTTAACCCACCAGTTGACTGTGCGTTCGCACCCCCTCATGCCATATTTGGACATCCCGCGATTTGGTGCTCTGTACTGTCGTAGCGGAGACACCTTTGCATTTTTTTCCAACACTCGTTCTCGGCATGATTCTTTTTTCCACGGAACCCGCAAGCCACACGAGGAGTTGAGGGCAGACTTCCTTGTAGTGCACATTTACGCTGTTCTTGTCTACCCATAGTGCCTCGAGATAAGGTACCTCCTGACGATCCTGAAATCTTAATTCCATCGGCTCTTCTTCCTGTCTTGGGCGGAGGTGCACTCTTGCTAGACTGTTCGGCATTCTTCCTTGGAATACCCTTCTTCCGAGTTTGGAAGGCTCGTACCTAGAGCCTGGAGCTCTAGACCTGCTGGACTTTTTGAAGGACCATGCTAAAGGTGTTAAGTTGGGCAGCTGCCAATGCCTCCTGAATTTCCACGTTCAATTCTTGAATAAATCGTCTGATCCTCTTTAGCTCTATCATTACCAATTCAAGGACAAATTGAGATAATTTCGTGAATCATGCCTCATATTCAGTGACACTAGAAGTGCCTTGAAGTAGTCGTATAAACTCGTCCTCTTGCCTTTCTTGTACTATTGACGGGAGAAATTTCTCGTTAAATTCCCTGACAAAGTTTACCCAAGTCCGCGGGGTTCGTTCCCTATCCTATTTAGTACCGATCGTATTCCACCAAGATCTTACTGCCCCTTCAAATTGAAATACGATGAAAGATACCCGTCTTTCCTCAATATAATTTAAGGCAGCAAAGATATTAGTCATTCTTTCCAACCAATTTTCAGCTACCTCAGGGTCAGGGCCTTCAGAAAATTTAGGTGGAGAGAACTTCCGGAACTGCTCCAGAGCTCAATTCTCTTCTACCTCGAAATCTCTAAAATTATTAGTGGGCTCCTGGCTTTGCCTTTCCACTACTCTTTCCAATAAGTCGGTCATACGATTAAGGGCCATAGCCATTTGTTGTCCTGTATCCAGTCTTGGTCTCTGGTTTTGGTCAACCACAGACTCCTGGTTATTCCTTTGGACTGGAGGTGATCGGCCTCCGCATCTACGTCCATGACCTCTTGCACTCCTTCTACCGTCCATAACTTTTAATGCAACCTTATTATACGCGCATAAATGAAACTTAGATCAATTCTCATGCAAGACAAGGGTTAACTGACATATATACACATATATTGCTTAGAAGTAAATTCAAACCAGTCATGAATAAAATTAAACTTCATTCACATACACATATATCTTATTCACTTAGTCACATAGTACATGTAACACTACACTAAGTCATGTTCAACAAGATTAACATATAATTTCACAAAAGTGTTGGGCAACCATGCCTCAACATAGTTCATATACAAAACAAAATAAGCAGAGACCCTGGCCTAATCCGTGACTTAGCCTATCGACTCTGCCTTGTGGACTGAGCCAGGCGCTGGGTGCCTGTTAGGATCAGTCTCCTGTAGATAGGGATCTACTACCTCTTCCACGAGAGTTCCACGCTCTGCCATAATCCCCCCAGCTCTAGCCCTCGTCTCCCTAGCCACCCCAGCTACACGCTCATTGGCAGCCCGTAGCTCCTCTCGGAAGGTGTGGCTATATGTCTGATCCTGCTGGAGAGCTACCTCTAACTCCCTCATCCTATCCTCCTGTGCCCTAATAACATGCCTTATTTCTCTCATCTCCTCTCGAGGCTCAAGGTAAGCATTCATGCACCTCTGTCGTTCATCTACTACAGGCAAAACTACCCTGTTTGGATAAGAGTATGTACGCCAGCAGTTGCACCCCCTTCGACGTCTAGGTGCCCATCACCGAACGGGACCCCCTCGACCCTCCACGTATGTAATCACCCGTCATGCCTTCAAAGGGCAAGGTTCACCACTTGTGTCTTCCATTTCCTACATAACAATCGAAAATTAGCAGTTAATAAGCAATTTTTAATCACCTAAGACCCTTCTATAGTTCATTCCTTATTATCCCCGATCTAGGTTATCTCTAAACCGAGCTCTAATACCACCTGTGAACCCCACCTACCCTAGGGCATACCCTAGGGTTTGGCAGACCGCCTGCCCAACTCTCGCCAGGATTTACTCGACTTTCTACAACAGATTTTCCTAAAATATTATTTATTATACAACCCAAAATACATACACAAGCGGATCCCATTTTGATACGTCAATATAGTAACAGTTGAACTGAGCCTATAGTTCAAGTATAATACTATTCAAACTACTCAACTGATAACCCATTTTGTCCCCACTTTCGACTGCCTACACTCCTTAAACTTGCCCTGACCCCTGCTAAGGAAAACAAATAGGAATACGGTGAGCGACAGGATCAATAAGTCCCAAGAGGGCGCACAGATACATAAAAGAGCATATTTAACAGTAATTCTCATTTAAATTGGGAAACGGAAACAGATAGGTCACATATAATTTTAGGGATACAGAGTTCCGAGGAGTTCAATCAATTGCAGTTCATACTTTTTTTTGCACTGGAGCCAAATCATAAATATGTTGACACTCCGTCAACCACTCAAAAGTCCGTAGAACCCCACTTCACTCCAATCTCCGTCCACAATGTCACCCCTGACCGGGCCCGCACTCCAATAATGGTGAGGTGGTATTACTCGAGTATACTCAATGTGGCCAATTCAGTAGTAGTATCAGTACCCAAGGTTCCCTGGTCGACTCGACCACACCCCTGGCTCGACTCGGCCAGTTCCCCAGGGTTTGGGCCCAAATAGTTCACAATAATATATCAAGAAGGAATCTATAATTATGTACAGTCAACAATAGCAACCAATTGTACAGTTGAGGACGAGTGTGATAAAGTACACACTCGCCTCGTCATATATCACAGAACAATTCAAGCATTTGAGTTGAGTGCGGTAAAGTACACACTCATCCCTTCACACAGTAAAACATTAAAAAGACATGTAGAGATGATTGTGTATGTGTATTAAGTATAGCTACACATGCACTTGGAACTTACCACAGTTGACGGTTGCCTTAGATACTTATTGTTGGCTTGCGCTCGAGGTCCTCGCGCGTGCCTTTATAATTATGACTTACGTTAATGGTCTTTGCCCAATGGCCGACTAGCGATAATAAATTTGACTAGAATATATGAGTTAACCATTCGACCAACCTGTTTGCCGACTTAATTCCATTTAGAGTTCGCCGACACACTTACACCGTCAAGGTTACTTTCAAAATGTGTAACTAGAGCTACGGATGTCAAAAAGCTATATGGTTTATACCATTGGAAACTAGATTCGAAATACAAACAATCATTAGAGGACCATTTTTGCAAATTTAGTTTGAACGAGAGTTTAAATGGACCGACAAAGTACTGCTGCTACAGTAACCATAGAGCAGAATGCTAAATTTAGTGACCTTCCCGGCTTCGCTGCCACTCTTAGAAAACGAGTTATGGTCCAAATTTTACATTGTTGGAAAGCTCTTCAAGTCTAGTTTCTAACACAATAAATAGAACTCAATTCCGACCTTCCTACATCAAGTTATGATCATTTTTCCAAACTAGGTTGGGACTGACTGAACCTGCGAAAATCTTCTTGGTTCAACTTTAACTTGTTTTCTTGGTTCCTTTTGTTTACAATCTTATCAAAATCCAACTCATACACTAACATAATATCAAACACTTGGTAGGCTATATGATTCAATCTCAAGTACTAGGATATTTCTCACGTAAATCATGCCAAGATTTAGATAAATTTCACACAATCAAGCTTCCAACCAAGTAGTTCTAATCATGCATTACTTCACTAGATTTACACCAATTTTCATGCTATATGCTTTGCCTCGCACAGTACACATACCATAGAGTTTCTAGTTCCAAATTTTACCCAAAAATTAGGTCATGAACCCAAACCAACCCTAGTTACATTTCTAGACAAAATTCATAATAATCATTAGTTTCAATCTATCATTTAAGCAACAATTCAACTAAAATCATTTCATATAACCTTAAATTATAAACATAAGCAAGAGATTAGGGCATGAAACTTCTTATACCTTTATGTACTTGGTGTTTGAGCACAATAAGCCAACAAGAAGATGCACCAAAGCTTCAAATCACTTCTACAAGTTGGATTTTCTAAGGTTTCTAGGTTGGTTGGACTAGTTCTTGATTTTCTCTCAATTTTTCTTCAATTTTGAAATTAAGAAATGGAACTCTTTCTCTCTCTTTCTCTCCCAAGAATTTCGGCCAACATAAGGTGTTTTAAGGGCCTTGTTTAATTTTTTAATTAAGCTTCTTGATACTTAAAGAAAGTTCAAGAAGTCAAAGAAGCAAAGTATGACTTTCTTAATTTCCAATCAAAACTCACCATTTGGCTCTCATTCATGTGAAAATACTTCTTGCAAGACTTTTCCTCATAATTGAGCAAATAAAAGGAATTGTATTGAAAGAAATTCCACAAATTACTAAAATCATACTACATTTTTCGTAAATTAACCATAATAGCAATAATTGTTATGAAATCCATTTTTCAGCTTTAAAAATGTGCATTTGACATAAAATACTTCTAAAGTCACTAAAAGTGAATAATAGAGTGAAAGTTATATATTATAAATTTTATTTATTTATTAATCTATTTCTATTATTACTATTTTTTTAAGGATCTTACAGATATTGTCAAGCCTTTGGCTACTAATATTCTATATTTCAGTAGTAGAAAAAATCAATATTCAAATTCTTGAAAAGCAAGAGAGCCAATTGGCATCTGCAATCAATTGATTAGAGATCCATGGTTTGGCAAAATTGCCTTCTCAGTCTGAAATGAACCTAAAAAATGTAAGTACCATAACACTAAGGTGATTGTTCCAAATGAAAATATTGAAGCTAAGATTGAGAAAGAAGTTGGGAAAGCAAGAAATGTAGCACCAAATTCTAAGGTAAACTCAAACACTCCTATTCATGTTAAAGCTAAGCTTCCTCCTTTTCCCAGCAAGTTTGCTAACTCGAAGAAAGAGGAAAAGAACAAGGATATGCTAGATATTTTCTACAAATTGGAAGTCCATTTGCCTTTGTTGGATGCCATCAAGTAGAAGCCTCAGTACACAAAATTTCTAAAGGAATTATGCACTAACAAGCTTTAGTTGAGAAGAGTAATGATGTGTAAAAATGTTTCAATATTTTTCAAAGGAAGTATCCCCTAAAATGCAAGGACCCAAGTATTTTACCATCCCCTATAGGGTAGGTAACAAAAAAAATTGGGAGAGTTATGCTTGATTTAGGGGCTTCAGTTAATGTAATACCTAGATCCTTTTTTAGTTCCCTAAATCTTGGACATTTGAAAGAAACTCAGATGATTTATTCAATTCATGACCACAATAATACTTAACCTAATGTGGTAGTTGAGGAAGTTGTTGTGTAGGTGGGTGAGATAGTGTTTCCTATTGATTCTTTTTACATATTTGATATGGATAATGATACTTCTACTGATCATGTACCATTTTTTTTTTGAAAGAACTATTCTTAAGACTACTATGATAAAAATCGACATTTCCATAGGAACATTGACTATAGAATTTGATGGCAAAATTATAAAATTTAGTATTATGATGTCATGAGATATCCTAAAAAGGTACATTCAATTTTTGTTATAGATGTTGTTGATTCTCTTCCACAGCAAATTTTTTATGTGGGAGATGCATTAAAGGCTGCATTTAATAGTGGCTTCGATCTTAAAGATATTCATGGATTTGAAAGGAAGTTTGAGCTGCAACCCGATTGAGATATAGTGATGTGTCATATTAATATATTTTTATACTCCCTTATTACTAAGATTTTGTGTATATTTCATCTTTAAAAATGCTATCAGGTGTGTTCTTATGATTGGACAAGTTTAAAGGCACTTGTAGTGAAAATGAAGCTAAACGAGCTCAATTTGGAAGATGAAATTTTAAGTTCACAAAGTCAGTAAATAATGGGTGTAGTAATAGGGGCCAAACTTAAGGCAAATTTAAAGCTTAAAACTGATTTTAACTAAATTGAAGAGTTAAGAGAAGATAGGCGCCCGATATCAAACTCTACCCAATATTGCATGGAAATGCCATTTTCTTGGTTTTAATCCACCTATCTAATTATAACTAAAACCCCTACCTCCTAACTCTATAAATAGAGGGTTTTGGTCGTTTCTAGGGGGGAGCTGAAGGGGAGGACGGCCATAGGCCACTACTTTCTCTTATTCAACATTTGTAGGAATAGATTACGATAAGTAGAACTAGGGTTTTAGTTATAAACATATTTGTTCTTCTCTTGAAGGTAGCATCTAGTCAGTTCTTCATTCAAGCCAAGGATTGAAGTGCTTATTTTAACAATTGTGAAATAGGGTTTGATCTTTTCAATCTTTAGATTGCCATTTGTGACTCTTTGATTTCTATTATATATTGATGCATGTATAATAGAGTAAGTGGCCAATTATTCTCTTTACAAGTATTTTTCATGTCAAAATACTAATCTTGATCCATAATTGTCATGTGTTGATATTTCTATGTGGAAAATAAGACTAGTGGTTGGTTGTCCCCTTTTACTAATCCTTAAGGGGAATCATGATGTTGATTAAACAGCTGCATGTATCATGGGTTATTATTATCTTTGGCTAATATCAAAACCTAGATTATCTAGTAGCAACAATACAATTTGAGTGTGTCATTCTTATTAATGATATTAGAGAATCTTAGAGTTACTGCCGGCGTTCGAAGTAACTTAGGCCAAATAATTGATTGGAGTTTGAATCTTTAGGGGCTGATGATCAATTGCAATAAAGCATTTCATATCCTTGGTTTGGCTCGTTGTTCATTTATTTTATCTTTTATTTTTATTATCATTGCATTAATTCTATTTGTAGTTCCAATTATTCCAACTTACTTTTTATTATTTTAACAAAGAAAATTGAAGGTTTCAATTGTTCTCTATGAATTCAACCTGGACTCCCATTACTGCATGTTTTAGGAGTAATTAATTTTTGACACTCATGATAAGTGATCAAAATTTTGGCATCATTGTCGAGGAACGGTGTTAACATATTTGTTTCTCTGTTAATTTTTGCATATATTTATTTTTAATTTATTATTGTTGTTGTCCATGAATTTTAGATGTTTCTGATCTTTCCTGCAAAGGTAGTTGAAAAAAGTAATAGCTGGTGCTTTTGATTTAGAAGGGGCACTTCCTAATTTGGCTTTTTTAGTTCACTAATTCGAGAGGAATGTGCAAGCGATAAAACTTTGTGGATTTTGTTCATTGGCACATTCTACAAACATGTATCCATTATTTCAAGAAGATCCATATGAGCATGCTCAATTTAGTGAAGGGATGCATGATCTGCCTCGAAGGAGCTATGACTAGTATTCATACATCAATAATTGGGGTTGGGAAGAGTATCTTAACTACAGCTATGGAAGTCAACCAAATCAGGTTTCCCACGAATATCACCCCTTTCAACATCAACAATCAATTCATCCACGAGTACCAGATTATTCAATTCCTAGTATAATTTCATCTTTGAAGGATATGGTGAAATCAATGGCTAGTCTAGTTACACAATTTCAATAGTAGATGACACAATTTCAGCAACAGATAGCACAAATTTGTCAAGAAACAGTACGGTTTCAATGATCAATCCAGACTAGTATTTAGAGGCTCAAATTGGATAACTAACCACATTTATTGCTAGCTTGCAAGCTCAAAATTCAAAACATATTGTAGCATCCCGTATTTTTGCCAGTGGTCTTTCAAGTGTTATAAGTTTTGATTTACTCGAAAACCCTAATTTTGGATTATATTTTGCGATCTCGATTGGTTAAGGTAGTGAGAGTTGCGCGAAGGTGATTAAAATCCTTGGGTGATTAGTAGTTAAAGTAGGTGAGATTAGGCATTAGTGGACTTAATTGCTAGGAAATGAAATCATTTGGGGCCAAGGTGAAAGATCATTGAAGTTGCTAGGTTGAATTGGCTTGAGATAGTTGACTTGGACTTGGACCCAATTTTGACCAAACTAAATAACTATCAAAGGGACTTAATTTCCTAGCAAAAAGGCAGCCAAGAGGATCGGCTGCAAGGCTGAAAAAAAAAGGGGAAAGAAACCGTGAGGGAAAGAAGAAGAAAAGAGAAAAGAGAGGAACTTGAGGGGTGTTCTTCCTTGGTGACCAAAGGAAAGTTTGAGGAATCATTGAAGGGCTTTGTTCCATCTTGGGATGAAAAGGCAGCCAAGAGAGGGAGGAAGGACAAGATGACTGCTGGCTGCTTCCCTGTCCAATTTTCAGCTTTGCTTCTTGAAGGTTTTAGAGGTAACCTAGCTTGTTCAATCCTTGAATCTTGTAGTATAGCTTGTGGTTGATGTTTAGAATGGATTAGGATAGCTGAGGACAGGATTTGGATGGATATCATTGCTTGGTAAATTCGTTTGATGAAGTAGGGAAGATTGCACACCAACCTGCTTGATCTTAAATTCCAGATTTTGTGTTCAATTCCTCTGCGAATTTGACCATGTTAGAGTCCAAACCAGTTCTTTTCAAAACATGAAAGTTGTAGGTATTTGAGTTATCTTTCCACCCAGAAAATTTCAGAGCAATCGGATCACTGTATCATGAGAAATGTCCAAAATACCCCTGACTGTTCTGCTCCCCTGTTTACCCGACAGTCTCTAGTTTCAGCTCTAGTTTTAAACGCCACTAACGGCACTCAATTTCGATATTTCTACATTGAGTTATGGATTTTCTCCGAAGCTGCTCTGCTTTCCGGCGTAACTGACAGTTTTCTTAAGTCTCTGTAATTGCTATTTTTGACTACGAAAATGCATGAAGTGAATTTCTATTGTCGCGCCCCATTTTTTTTGATGGAAAAAAGGGAAAGATTTTGATATTTATTGGTTTTTGAAAAAGAAAGGGAAAGGGGTCATGGGACTACAAAAATGCGACGGTTTGGACCCAAAAACAAAAGTCTAGAAAAGGGTTTTTTTAGAAAAAGTTTGGAGTCGCCACTTGGTATGGAGTTTAGGTGTACCAAGTCACCCAAAAGTAACGCGGGAGGTTGCGTGGACCAGCCCGCGTTTCCCTCGCGTTTCTTTACAAATTCATATCCTCTGAGTAGTAACGCGGGTTGTTGCGTGGGGTAGTCCGCGTTTCGTCCCGCGTTTCTTTGAAATTCATGTCTTCTGAAGTGTAACGCGGAGTCTTGCGTGGATTGTTCCGCGTTTTCCTCACGACTTTTTGCTTTATTTCATTTTTCTGAACAAAACGCGTAGGGTTACGCGAGTTACTCCGCGCTTCATCCTGCGTTTCCTATTTCACAAAGTTTCGTGTTCATATGGTAACGCGGACCCGTAACGCGGAGTAGTCCGCGTTTCCATTTCCCAGAAGCTCAAAAGCGCGGAAGCGCGACGTCTTCTTCACCGCTTCTTCTCTTCCCACTCCACGCAACTCACCCAAATCCTCAGAAATCCGTTCTTTCTTCCGTATTTCTTCACCAGAACATTCCCTAGGCTTCTTAGAACCTTTTCATCCGAACAAAACATCACGAAAACGCATCAAAATCTCGGGATTGAGGGAGGTTTTTCCGAAACTAAAACCGATCGATTGGGGGTCGATTCGAGCTTGTTTTTTGGGGCTTCTTGCATCATTTCACTCCTCAAACACTCCACTACGTGATTACGGTAAGAAATCCTAACGAAATTACATCTTTTGAATTTCCGAAAATTCATTCTTTTTTCCTTTTTTTCGTGATTTTTCTGTTTTTAATTATAATGTTTATTGTTGTTGTTTCTAATGTTTATTAAACTTGTTTATGTGATTAAAAGATGTTGGTGAGCCATTTATCTATTTTATTTGTTTTATTTTATTTGTTTAATTATTATTTATTTAAATTGTGTAATTTTTGTCAATTTGTGAATTTAATTTTTGTATTGTTAATTAATAGGTTTGATATGATTGTTAGATTAAAATTGAGCACGTTTGAGTGGTCAAATGTAGAAATTGTAGAATTTTTGTTTTTTTTAGAATAATTTGGAACTTGTTGAAATTTATAGTCCTGTTTGGAATTTTGTGGGATTTTTGCACTATTGTAGAATTAATGTGAAAATTAGAAATCACTGAATTCTTTGATTTTGTACTTTTATAGAAATTTGGATAAAATTTGTGAATTGTTGATTGAATTGTTGAAGTCTTTGTAATTTATAGGAGTAGTTGAACTATCGGATTTTTGTGTGAAATTTCGTTAAGTTCAATAGAATTTGTGAATTGTTGATTTTTTGTAGAAATTTATACGAATTTTCTGTTTATAAATGTTGATGAGCCATTTATCTATTTTATTTGTTTTAGTTTATTTGTTTATTTATTATTTGAATTGTGTAATTTTTATTAATTTCTGAATTTAATTTTTATATTGTTAATTAATATGTTTGATATGATTGTTAGATTACGATTGAGCATGTTTGAGTGGTCAAACGTAGAAATTGTAGAATTTTTGTTCTTTTTAGAATAAATTGGAACTTGTAGAAATTTCTAGTTCTGTTTGGAATTTTGTGGGATTTTTGCATTGTTGTAGAATTAACGTGAAAATTAGAAATCACTGAATTCTTTGATTTTTGTACTGTTTATAGGAATTTGGATAAAATTAGTGAATTGTTGATTTTTTGTGGAAATTTATGGAAAGGTTAGGAGTTTTAAATTTTGTCACAATTAATTGAATTGTTGGAATTTTTGTAATTTATAGGAATTGTTGAATTTTAGGTTTTTGTGTGGAATTTCATTGAGTTCTTAGATTTTAGGAATTTAAATGATTTTGTGAAATTTATTGAATTTTTTAGAAACTTTGGGTTTTTTGGTTTGGTATTTTTTGTAAAATTCCTGAGTTTTTTCACAAGTCTTGTTAAAGACCTTGAAAATTTTGGAAAGTTTGTTGAATTATTGCACTCTTTGTTCTGTGCACTTTTGTTGAATTTCAAAGGAATTTTGAAATTCCTACATTTTTGTGAATTTAATTGAAATCTTTTAGAATTTTGATTTTTTTAAGACTTTGTAGAAATTGTTTGAATTTCAGGTTTTTAGGAATTTTGTTTTAGGGTATTTTCCAAGAATTTCTAATTTGTTTATGTATTTACCCGTCGCTTTGTCAAAATTGTTTGCATCTAAAATTTATCTTTCGTGTACTATGTCGAGCACGTGGCAAAGCGGTCGAGCCTCCAGAGTGAGGAGAGTGAGCAGAGGCCATTAGTGAGGAAGAGACGGCAGCAGACAGCCTCCACCGCTAGATTTTGACATCACCGGTTCTCCTCTAAGGAGAACCAGAGTGGTACCAGGCTCGAGAGAGCATAGATTTTGTATATGAGCTGCACATAACTCGGAGGTGGACGCTGCCCAGCCGCAGCAGGGGTGGGCCCCTATTCGACATTGTTCTAGGATCTTCCCGACTTGGTTCATGAGTTCTATCACGAACATCGGGACAAGAAGGGGCACAGTGGAGAGAGGATTGAGTCCTCTGTTAGAGGGGTCCGATTGGAGATCACCCGGAGCACTATAGCTCAGACTCTGGGGTGCAGTGACGAGGGTCCATCTATCGATTTGAAGAAGGACTTCTCGTCACCTGACCGGGAGTGGGATCCCTCACATGCTATGGCTGATTGAGTCGCATCTGAGGAGTTCGAGGGTCCCGAGCTGGCTCGATCTTTTCCAACCGTGCTATTTTGTACACCCGCCCACAATGTCATCCCAAAGAAGGCTGGGGGAGGAACAGCGATCTATACTTTTTAGATCGTATGTTCCACGGTCAGGACTCACCATTTGCCCAGATTCCCCTGCCGAACATTATTATCAGTCATATCAGGACGACGGCGAGGAGGACGTCCACATCATTCCACTTCGGGTTTCCCCGACTTATTTCACTTCTCCTCCACAGGGCGAGGGTGATTCCCTCTGGTATCCCACCTACTCTCCTGAGGCCAGTGGCTGAGCTCAGCATTGGATTGCTAAAGGACCTACATATAGATGTATCAGCCATCGCCCCCCGAGAGCAGGTCCAGAGCTACGAGGCAGGAGGGAGGAGAGGCGGCTCATCGTCCTGCACCACCACCACCACCACGGCCTAGGTGGCAGGCTGTCATGGACACTCTGGGCGGATTTCAGACCCAGATGATCGAGAGATGGGATCGTATGGAGACGCAGTTCGACTCTCGATGGGGGCATATGGAGGAGCAGATCGGGGCTTTGAGCACTCGACTAGGCCGTATAGAGGCACATCTCGGCATTCAGCTGCCTGAGCAGCCTATCCCAGAGACCACCGGAGGCGATGGTGGAGCTGCGGGGGATGATAGATCCGCCCCATGATTTGCTTTTTATTCTACTCGTGCTTCATTTCTCTTTTTATGTTTAATCTTGTATTCTGATTAGGTTTAACAATTAGACATACTTTTGGTTAAATTGCTTGAGGATGTGTATATTTGTTTAAATTTAGCTTTTATGTGCTTATATGTGTTGATTGTGATTTGAAAATCTGGTTGCTGGCAGGGAGTTTTCATCCAGTTATAGGGGAAACTCTGCCAAAATTTTTTCAAAAAAAAAAAAAAATTGCATATTTGCCTCACAAATTGATTTGTTTTTCGAAATTTGATTGCGATTGTTTTCATCCTTTTGAAATAAAAGCCCGTGTGATATGAAAAATCCTTTTTCCATCTTACTCGGAAATAATTATTATGTGATTGTGACATTGGCATTTTAGAAAGTATGTTTTGTAAAATAGGAAAAATTATGCCTCAATTTTTTCCTAGTAAATGAGATCTCTTCTTTTATTGGATTTTACAAGAAAATGATTGATATTGTTGGCAAATGATCCTTTTTCAATTGATGTGAAAATTCAAAAAACAAAAAAAAGAAAAAGCAAGAAAAAGTAGCAAAGTGAGAATTTAAATTCTACTCCAATGATTCTAGTACTAAGTAACCGACTCATATAGTCAATTCAAGCTTGCCTTTTCCACAGTTTCTCTCAAATTTTACTGCTAAAAAGGATTTACTGAAACACATCCTCTTATTCAAATTGCAATAATGTCTTTTGACGCGAAAATCAACACTTTTAGGTGAAGACTCCCGGTTACTCGACACATGCCTTCTTGCTAAAATAGTAAAGATGTCTTTTGACGCGAAAATCAACACTTTTAGGTGAAGATTCCCGGTTACTCAACATTTTACTTGTTCAAACTGCTTTGCATACTCATAATTCAAGCACCGTTTTACGCGAAAGTTAACATTTGTAGATGCCAAACCTCCGGTTACTTAGTACTAGAATCATTGGAGTAGAATTTAAATTCTCACTTTGCTACTTTTTTCCATCAAAAAAATGGGGCGCGACAGTTTGGAGAGCACTCCATTATCCAAAATTGGAGAGCACTTCTCTCAAAACAAAATTGCCCCAGTGTCAACTGAATCGTTAACCCTGCAGAAGTCATGAAATATTAACCAATTAGTCCATGGAAATTCAGTTCCTCTTTTTTTTTCTTTTTTTTAATCATAAAGTGTAAAAAAAACTCTTGTGATCACAGCTGTTGGCCATTGAATGACTAAAACATATGAGAATCATGCAATAAAACACATTCATCAGATATTCGTGCTTATGAAATATTGCTTGTTCTCAAGTGATAGGAAATATTCATCAAAACAAACTATGGGATTGAAATAAACCATGCGATCTTGGAAATCCAAATCCTCATAAACCAGGCAAAACATTATTATGCAATTATTCAATTTGCATCAAGTACTCATAATATCAAGTAAAAGAGAGACAATTATACCTCAAATTTAACAATTCAAGCTTGATTTCTCACTTTCACGAAATTTTGCAATCAAACGACTCATATAGTCAATTCAAGATTGCCTTTTCCACAGTTTTTCTCAGATTTTATTGCTAAAAAGGATTTACTGAAACACATCCTCTTATTCAAATTGCAATAATGCCTTTTGACGCGAAAATCAACACTTTTAGGTGAAGACTCCCGGTTACTCGACACATGCCTTCTTGCTAAAATAGTAAAGATGTCTTTTGACGCGAAAATCAACACTTTTAGGTGAAGATTTCCGGTTACTCAACATTTTACTTGTTCAAACTGCTTTGCATACTCGTAATTCAAGCACTGTTTTACGTGAAAGTTAACATTTGTAGATGCTAAACCTCCGGTTACTTAGTACTAAAATCATTGGAATAGAATTTAAATTCACACTTTGCTACTTTTTTTTTTCTTTCTTTCTTTCCCCCTTTTTTTTTTTCTTAGCACATCAATTGAAAAAGGATCACTTGCCAACCATATCAATCATTTTTCTTGTAAAATCTAATAAAAGAAGAAATCTCATTTAATAGGAAAAAAAAAACTGAGGCATAATTTTCCCTATTTTACAAAACATACTTTCTAAAATGCCAATGTCTTAATCACATAACAATTATTTCCTGAGTAAAATGAAAATGGATCTTTCAAAATCGCACGGGTTTTATTTCAGAAGGATGAAAGCAATTGCAACCAAAATTGGACATTTGCACCCCTTTTGAATCAAATTTCGAAAAACAAATCAATTTGTGAGGCAAATGTGCAATTTAGATAATTTTAATTTTTTGTTTTTTTTTTGTTTTTGTTTTGTTTTGTTTTGTTTTGTTTTGTTTTTGTTTTTTGTTTTTTTGTTTTTTTTGTTTTTTTTGTTTTTTTTGTTTTGTTTTGTTTTTTTTTTTTTGAAAAAATTTTGGCAAAGTTTCCTATATGGGATGATAACTCCACAACCAATTTTTCAAATCACATTCAACACATATAAGCACATAAAAGCTAAATTTAAACAAATATACACATCCTGATGCAAGCAATTTAACCAAAAGTATTTCTAACAGTTAGTGTTAAGTAGTTCAGATCTGTGGTTGATATTGATATAATGATCTCATCTGAAAAGATGATGTTGGGCTCCTGAAATCCCAACCTAGGTAGCGGACTTGAGATGGCCTCTAGGTAGCGGACTTGAGGGCTGTGGCCTTGAATGATATTTGTGAATTTGACATGATATGGTTAGAAATTAGGGTTTTAGTTGTTGAAAAGTTTGAAGGAAAAGTGTATGTGATGGCCAAAACCAAGCTTGGTAATTTTAATGTTTGATTTTGAAATGTTGTGAACGTTCTCGAAGAGTTTTCTTCTGAGAAAAACATGTATATTATTCATTGTGAGTGTGTGTGTGTGAGGGAATGCTTGAAATTTAAAAGGTGAAAAGTGAAGTTTTTCATGAAATTCGAATGAAAAGTGCCGTTTAATTGAATTTGAGGGTTTTGCTACGTCTTGGACAAATTCTAGAGATTTTTAATATAATGGCGTGGTATGAAGTGTTTTATGTTAATATGAAAGTTTTAACTAAAAGTGAATGTCGAGCGTGTTGTGCAAAAGTGATTTTGAGGTGTGAGACCTCACTTAAATGTTTTGTGAAAGAGAGCGTGCTTGTAGTGCGGTGAGAATATCGATGGGGTGCTCTTTTGAAATGATAGCGTGATATTTCCAAAAGGATCTATTTGGAACATTGTACCATGTGAAATGAAACTTTTTCCTCGAGTGAATTTTGGAAAATGTCGTTTGAAACTAAAAAGTGAAAGTGAATTGTGTTAGTAAATGAAAGATGAAGTGAATCTCATCTATTGTATTAAATTATTTTAGGGAGTGTGCAAGGCAGTGACTTTGATCCCTACGTGGAAGCCGAACCCTACTTCGGTGAGTTTCCATGCAGGATACTTGACTATGTGCATTTAGTTTGAAATGTGTCTGATTAGGTGAATTGTCGTGAAAAACATATTTTCATCCATCAAATGGAGTAGTGTGTACTTTATCGCACTTACTCCCATTTGAATGGTACCATTGCAAAAGTGTTGTCATGATATTTCAAGTATACTTTGAATCTCTTGACTTGTGACATGAATCTGATTACGAAGTATATGAAGTGATTTGACGTGTCCTGTATTTCCTGATCTCGAGAATCTTAATCCCCTTGGTAAGTTATCGACTCGAGCCGTTGGGAAGGCCCAGGTCGAGGAGATTAACTACCTTTGGCTACGTGACGTGTTGTGTGCTCTGGACTTGGCAAATGGCCTTGTCCCTGTTGAAGAGCAATACACAAATATAAATTTCCAGTTAAGGCGGGCCGGTTGGGGTTTTGGTAGAAAGGAGTAAGTGGTGTTCTACTTGGTTAAGTATGAAAGTTGGGTGTCAACTCTGAGAATGCGACCGGTCAGGGAATGTACTCCAGCTTCGAGGACCTTAACCCCTGAGGGCTACTCGTATCCTACTCTTGTGTGATTATTGGCTTTCCTTACTTGTTTATTTCCAAGTGTGAATCTTGAAGTGAAAAACCATATGTGTTATGTGCTTTGCATGTTTTTTTTTTTGGAAACTCACGGGCTTTTTATCTCAAGCTTTCAAATTTGTTTTCCTTAGCAGGGACCGAGAACCCAAGCGAAGGAGCTCACCGTTAGTCTCGAGATTTACTTTTGTATTTGTCTTGAGAGATTTGAATTGTAAATTTGGAATGTGGTTAAGGAATTGAGTACCCAAATGGAGAAGCCAACCCTTAGAATTAGGGTTTACTTATGTTGAATATTTTGAGAACTTTGGATTATGGTTATTGAAAGCTTTTGTAATATGGAATCCGATTGTATGGATGGAGGATTTATGTATTCAAAGTTTGTAATTTGAAGTTATGGGTTTGTAAGTTATTATTCGATTTGTATTGTGTTTAGATTTTTAGTTTGATAAGTCATGTGATGTTTGAGTGAGTGAGTCCTGGTGAGAGCTAGGTAGGCGCCTACTGATACCCTAGGGTACGTACCCCCTAGGGAGAGGTGGGTCGTCACAGGTGGTATCAGAACCTAGGTTTCAGATCTCTGTAATGTATCCTAGGCTTAAAGTTTAGGGTGCTGGACTGTGGGAATCAGATTATGTGTTAAGCGTATGGTGATGTCATCATTTGATGATTGGGTGAGAATTAGAGTTATTAAGCATTTGAAAGTTTAGCAGTTAGAGACAAGTGTAAGAAAAAGCTCTTAAATTGTGTTTAAGTGTTAATAATGCCTAAGTTCGGTTGAGTTCTAGTTGGGTTCATTCTTGTAGGACATGGATTGTGGTGGTGATGATGATATGCCTCGACATCTTCAACCCGTGATTTGTTACCAACCAAGATTAGGAGGTGATTATAGGGCTTATAACCCTAGGACCAGATCTAGATGATTTTGTGAGTATTGGAGAGTATGCGTTTACCCTGATCATATTGTCCTATCTATCTACCATGAGAGAAAGAGATTGACCAAAGTTAATGGGGAGTTGCAAGAAGAAGTAGGTCGGACTCACGACTATAGAACGGACTCAGGGTGATTGGATTCGAGAGCTTGAGGAATGAAGGTTGCTCGAGGCGAGCCGATGGCATAGTGACCAAGTGTGAGGCTAGGATTGAGGAAGTCTTTGAGGCTAATCGAGTTGAGGAGAATGTAGTGGTTAGTGATAAGAACACGGGAGGGGATGCCACCATGGCTAAGGCAGATCCCCAGTATTTGGAGTTTGACCTCTTGAAGAGTGCTTCCATGGAGGCTTACGAGACTTGGTAGATTAGCCGAGCATGGAATTAAGATTTCGTGTAATCTTTTGTGAGAAAAATCATCAGTGGGTTCTCAATCCCTGTAAATTGCATGCTTACTTGCTTTTGAATCTGTACTTTTGCTTAAGCGTATTTGTGAACTTGATGTGACTTACGTGTGTCTTTGTTAAAAGCATGCTCATCGATGTACTCAGCACTTACATTATTACGAGTTATGTATATAAAGTGTTTTATTTGTCTTTTCAACTTGATTTTCTAATAGTGTATTGTATTTTCCTGTTATATTAAAATGTCGCCCTCGAAGAACTATGGAGGGTAGAAGAGGCCAGGGCGAGGATGAGGGGAGGGACTAGGCCACTCAAGATATTGGAGATGACCAGTGAGTCGACCGATCGGATCAAGGTGGGGTTAATTTTGTAGAGCAAATGGCTATGACCATTAACGAATGACTGAAATATTAGACCGTATGGCTGGCCAACATGGCCACGGTCTCGAACAACACCCATCAACCTTGGGGTTGGCAAGGATGAGCTCTTGAAGCGATTTCAAAGGTTTAATGGGTCTAAATTCCTTGGAGAACCCAACCACAAGTTCTTGAAGGATGGTTGGAAAGAATTTCTGATATTTTGCTGCCTTAGATTACGGAGGAGAGGCAAGTGTCATTTGCCGTATTTCAGTTTGAGGAAGCTGCTAGAGCATGGTGGAATATGATAAGGGTGAAATAGGAAAGAGAGCAAATCCCTAGAGCTTGGGTGAACTTTACTAGAGAATTTAATGCTAAGTTTCTTCCCTCACTAGTCCAAGGAGAAGAGGAAAGATGATTTTATTAGATGTAAGCAAGGGACGTTAAGTGTCGCAGAATATGAGGCACTCTTTACTAAATTGTCGAGGTTTGCTCCCGAGTTAGTGGCAACCGAACAAAGGAGAATTAGAAGATTTGTGCAAGGGTTGAATGTGGAGATACAAGAAATTTTGGCGGCTGCCCAAATCAATAGCTTCAGTGAAGCCGTTGAGAAAGTCCAGAGGGTTGAAGGGGCAAAGGCTCAAGTTAGATCTTTCAATGCAAGAAAAAGGAATGCTCTTAGCAGTAGTCAAGGACCATTGGATGTGGCTGCTCCAACCCCAAAGATTGGAAGAGACATGGGAAAAGAAAACCTTTCTGGAGCGTCGAGAGGATCTATGGTAAAAGGAACATTCTCTAGTGGAGTGGGGTCCGGAGGAACTTTGAGTAGAAGGGGACAATCAACGAATGTCTCGCAAGGTAATCAGATATCTACTCCCAGTATAACATGTAATTTCTGTGGGAAGTTTAACCATACTGAGGATGAATGTTGGAAGAAGGCAGGAAAGTGTTTCCGATGTGGTAGTACCGAACACCAATTATCTGCATGCCCGAGGCTTCGGGGAGAAGTTGTGACCCGACAAGTGAGTAGACCCAACTCTAGTCAGGCTAGTGCACAAGGAAGTCGATCAAGAGTTCCAGCCAGGGTCTACACCATTAACCAACAACAAGTGCCCGATCCAACTGAAAATGTTAAAGGTACTACCCCTGTCTTGTTTAATGAAATTTTAGTGGCTTCTGATACTTTCCATTTGACTGTTAATCCTGCTTCCTTGTATGGAGTAAATATAGACCCTGTTAGAGTACTTTATGATCTTGGGGTTTGAACACCATGAGAGACATCTAAGGGTAAAGCTCATGGAAGATAAATTTTGATGGAAACATAATTGGATTGAGGTGGCCTTTAGGATATGTATAAACATATGCATCTGGAGAGTTTTAGAGAAGACCACCTTATAAGACTTGAACGCATACCATTGTTGATGCAATAAGCACTATTATGGAAATTGGAAGATATCGAAGTTGAGGAAATGCTAGCTCATGAAAGACATTATGTGCAGATTCATGATAAGAATGTGACGAACTTGAGAAGTAAGCAAATTTCCCCCTAGTTGAGGTTTTATGGAGAAATTGAACGATTAAGGAAGTAACCTGAAAAGTTCAAGAAAAGATCTGAAAGGATTATCCAGAGTGGTTCGTAAATCGAGGTTTGAATTTCGAGGACGAAATTCTTTTAAGGGGGAAGGATGTGAGGGTTTCAAAATTCAGAATTATTTTAAAAATGCACAATATTATTCATATTATGTTTATTTGTTGAAAAATGAGTGAATATATGTTTAAAGTGAATATTTTCCAATTTAGAGAATTTTATACTGATTTAATTGCGGTTAATGCGGTTTTGGCGAGTTAAGTGCTTAATTTTCTCTGGGCGTGATTAGTGACTTTAAGTTGAAATCGAGCATATGTAGTGATATTTTAAAAATATTATGAAGGTTAGACAGTGTTGGAATGGAGTAAAACAGTGTAAGTTGGACTGTCGCGTGTAGTGATATAAAGTCCAAAAAGCACTTTTCCCTTAAATCATGGAAATGCAGTTTTGAACCATAAAGCCTTGACTTTCTTGCACCCTTAAACTTCATTTGCAGCTGCAACCTGAGAGATAGAGAGAGAGAGTGCCGAGAGAGTGAGGAAGAGAGAAAGAGAGAAAAGCTCAAAATCTTCCATTTCTTCTTCTTCCTTGTTGTGAATCTTCAAGACACCATTGAAGCCCATCATCTTCTTCACTTCTTGCAGCCGAAGAGAGAGGAGATAGAGAGGGGCTGGTCCAATTCTTGGTGGAGAAGAAGAGAGGAAAAAAGCTTGTAGTTGAGCTTCAATCTTCTTGATCATCCATCAACTTGAAGTGTAAGATCTTAGTGGAGGATCCTTGGGCTTGATCATCCATCCTTGGCAGCCGTGAGTGAGTGGGAGAAGGAGGAAGAAAAGAGAGGTAAGTCTTGTGGTTAAATCTTCCATTTCTTCTTCAACTAGAACCTTGAATTTGTAAGGTTCTACTTGAGTTTTTCCTTTCATGGCAGCCGATTGAAGGAAGAGAAAGAGGAGTAAAGTTCAAAAATTTGGAGGAAAAAGAAAGAGAAGAAAAAGCTTGGGTAGTTTGACTCAAGCTTGGGTTTGAGCTTGGTGTTGGAAATCTTCATGAAACTTGTAGATCGAGGGCTAAGATCGAAGCTTGTGAAGGTTGCTAGGCTTGGAAGCACTATTGGAAAGAGGAAACTCACGAGATCATCTTTGATCTTGTCGGATCGATGTTAGATCCGGAGGTATAAGCTTGAAACTTGTAGATATAGCTTTATTAGTGTTAAGTAGTTCAGATCTGTGGTTGATATTGATATAATGATCTCATCTGAAAAGATGATGTTGGGCTCCTGAAATCCCAACCTAGGTAGCGGACTTGAGATGGCCTCTAGGTAGCGGACTTGAGGGCTGTGGCCTTGAATGATATTTGTGAATTTGACATGATATGGTTAGAAATTAGGGTTTTAGTTGTTGAAAAGTTTGAAGGAAAAGTGTATGTGATGGCCAAAACCAAGCTTGGTAATTTTAATGTTTGATTTTGAAATGTTGTGAACGTTCTCGAAGAGTTTTCTTCTGAGAAAAACATGTATATTATTCATTGTGAGTGTGTGTGTGTGAGGGAATGTTTGAAATTTAAAGGTGAAAAGTGAAGTTTTCATGAAATTGAATGAAAAGTGCCGTTTAATTGAATTTGAGGGTTTTGCTATGTCTTGGACAAATTCTAGAGATTTTAATATAATGGCGTGGTATGAAGTGTTTTATGTTAATATGAAAGTTTTAACTAAAGTGAATGTCGAGCGTGTTGTGCAAAAAGTGATTTTGAGGTGTGAGACCTCACTTAAATGTTTTGTGAAAGAGAACGTGCTTGTAGTGCCAGTGAGAATATCGATGGGGTGCTCTTTTGAAATGATAACGTGATATTTCCAAAAGGATCTATTTGGAACATTGTACCATGTGAAATGAAACTTTTTCCTCGAGTGAATTTTGGAAAATGTCGTTTGAAACTAAAAAGTGAAAGTGAATTGTGTTAGTAAATGAAAGATGAAGTGAATCTCATCTATTGTTTTAAATTGTTTTAGGGAGTGTGCAAGGCAGTGACTTTGATCCCTACGTGGAAGCCGAACCCTACTTCGGTGAGTTTCCATGCAGGATACTTGACTATGTGCATTTAGTTTGAAATGTGTCTGATTAGGTGAATTGTCGTGAAAAACATATTTTTCATCCATCAAATGGAGTAGTGTGTACTTTATCGCACTTACTCCCATTTGAATGGTACCATTTGCAAAAGTGTTGTCATGATATTTCAAGTATACTTTGAATCTCTTGACTTGTGACATGAATCCTGTTCTGAAGTATATGAAGTGATTTGACGTGTCCTGTATTTCCTGTTCTCGAGAATCTTAATCCCCTTGGTAAGTTATCGACTCGAGCCGTTGGGAAGGCCCAGGTCGAGGAGATTAACTACCTTTGGCTACGTGACGTGTTGTGTGCTCTGGACTTGGCAAATGGCCTTGTCCCTGTTGAAGAGCAATACACAAATATAAATTTCCAGTTAGGCTGGCGGGCCCGGTTGGGGGTTTTGGTAGAGAAAGGAGTAAGTGGTGTTCTACTTGGTTAAGTATGAAAGTTGACGGAGTGTCAACTACGAGAATTGCGCACCGGTCCAGGAATGTACTCCAGCTTCGAGGACCTTAACCCCTGAGGGCTACTCGTATCCTACTCTTGTGTGATTATTGGCTTTCCTTACTTGTTTATTTCCAAGTGTGAATCTTGAAGTGAAAAACCATATGTGTTATGTGCTTTGCATGTTTTTTTTTTTGGGAACTCACGGGCTTTTTATCTCAACCTTTCAAATTTGTTTTCCTTAGCAGGGACCGAGAACCCAAGCGAAGGAGCTCACCGTTAGTCTCGAGATTTACTTTTGTATTTGTCTTGAGAGATTTGAATTGTAAATTTGGAATGTGGTTAAGGAATTGAGTACCCAAATGGAGAAGCCAACCCTTAGAATTAGGGTTTACTTATGTTGAATATTTTGAGAACTTTGGATTATGGTTATTGAAAGCTTTTGTAATATGGAATCCGATTGTATGGGTGGAGGATTTATGTATTCAAAGTTTGTAATTTGAAGTTATGGGTTTGTAAGTTATTATTCGATTTGTATTGTGTTTAGATTTTTAGTTTGATAAGTCATGTGATGTTTGAGTGAGTGAGTCCTGGTGAGAGCTAGGTAGGCGCCTACTGATACCCTAGGGTACGTACCCCCTAGGGAGAGGTGGGTCGTCACAGGTGGTATCAGAGCCTAGGTTTCAGATCTCTGTAATGTATCCTAGGCTTAAAGTTTAGGGTGCTGGACTGTGGGAATCAGATTATGTGTTAAGCGTATGGTGACGTCATCATTTGATGATTGGGTGAGAATTAGAGTTATTAAGCATTTGAAAGTTTAGCAGGTTAGAGACAAGTGTAAGAAAAAGCTCTTAAATTGTGTTTAAGTGTTAATAATGCCTAAGTTCGGTTGAGTTCTAGTTGGGTTCATTCTTGTAGGACATGGATTGTGGTGGTGATGATGATATGCCTCGACATCTTCAACCCGTGATTTGTTACCAACCAAGATTAGGAGGTGATTATAGGGCTTATAACCCTAGGACCAGATCTAGATGATTTTGTGAGTATTGGAGAGTATGCGTTTACCCTGATCATATGGTCCTATCTATCTACCATGAGAGAAAGAGATTGACCAAAGTTAATGGGGAGTTGCAAGAAGAAGTAGGTCGGCTCACGACTATAGATCGGACTCAGGGTGATTGGATTCGAGAGCTTGAGGAATGAAGGTTGCTCGAGGGCGAGCCGATGGCATAGTGACCAAGTGTGAGGCTAGGATTGAGGAAGTGTTTGAGGCTAATCGAGTTGAGGAGAGTGTAGTGGTTAGTGATAAGAACACGGGAGGGGATGCCACCATGGCTAAGGCAGATCCCCAGTATTTGGAGTTTGACCTCTTGAAGAGTGCTTCCATGGAGGCTTCTGCTTCTAAGACTTGGTAGATTAGCCGAGCATGGAATTAAGATTTCGTGTAATCTTTTGTGAGAAAAATCATCAGAGTGGGTTCTCAATCCCTGTAAATTGCATGCTTACTTGCTTTTGAATACTGTACTTTTGCTTAACTGTATTTGTGAACTTGATGTGACTTACGTGTGTCTTTTGTTAAAAGCATGCTCATCTGATGTACTCCTGGCACTTCTGTTATTACGAGTTATGTATATAAAGTGTTTTATTTGTCTTTTCAACTTGATTTTCTAATAGTGTATTGTATTTTCCTGTTATATTAAAATGTCTGCCCTCTGAAGAACTATGGAGGGTAGAAGAGGCCGAGGACGAGGATGAGGACGAGGGACTAGGCCACTCCAAGATATTGGAGATGACCGTGAGTCAGCAGCCGATCAGGATCAAGGGGCTGGGGTTAATTTTGTAGAGCAAATGGCTATGACCATTAACCGAATGACTGAAATATTAGACCGTATGGCTGGCCAACATGGCCCTGGTCTCGAACAACAGCCCATCAACCTTGGGGTTGGCAAGGATAGAGCTCTTGAGCGATTTCAAAGGTTTAATGGGTCTAAATTCCTTGGAGAACCCAACCCTGAAGTTGCTGAAGGATGGTTGGAAAGAATTTCTGATATTTTTGCTGCCTTAGATTACACGGAGGAGAGGCAAGTGTCATTTGCCGTATTTCAGTTTGAGGAAGCTGCTAGAGCATGGTGGAATATGATAAGGGTGAAATAGGAAAGAGAGCAAATCCCTAGAGCTTGGGTGAACTTTACTAGAGAATTTAATGCTAAGTTTCTTCCCTCACTAGTCCAGGAGAAGAGGAAAGATGATTTTATTAGATGTAAGCAAGGGACGTTAAGTGTCGCAGAATATGAGGCACTCTTTACTAAATTGTCGAGGTTTGCTCGAGTTAGTGGCAACCAGAACAAAGGAGAATTAGAAGATTTGTGCAAGGGTTGAATGTGGAGATACAAGAAATTTTGGCTGCCCAAATCAATAGCTTTAGTGAAGCCGTTGAGAAAGTCCGAGGGTTGAAGGGGCAAAGGCTCAAGTTAGATCTTTCAATGCAAGAAAAAGGAATGCTCTTAGCAGTAGTCAAGGACCATTGGATGTGGCTGCTCCAACCCCAAAGATTGGAAGAGACATGGGAAAAGAAAACCTTTGGGCGTCGAGAGGATCTATGGTAAAAGGAACATTCTCTAGTGGAGTGGGGTCGGAGGAACTTTGAGTAGAAGGGGACAATCACGAATGTCTAAGGTAGTCAGATATCTACTCCCAGTATAACATGTAATTTCTGTGGGAAGTTGAACCATACTGAGGATGAATGTTGGAAGAAGGCAGGAAAGTGTTTCCGATGTGGTAGTACCGAACACCAATTATCTGCATGCCCGAGGCTTCGGGGAGAAGTTGTGACCCGACAAGTGAGTAGACCCAACTCTAGTCAGGCTAGTGCACAAGGAAGTCGATCAAGAGTTCCAGCCAGGGTCTACACCATTAACCAACAACAAGTGCCCGATCCAACTGAAAATGTTAAAGGTACTACCCCTGTCTTGTTTAATGAAATTTTAGTGGCTTCTGATACTTTCCATTTGACTGTTAATCCTGCTTCCTTGTATGGAGTAAATATAGACCCTGTTAGAGTACTTTATGATCTTGGGGTTTGAACACCATGAGAGACATCTAAGGGTAAAGCTCATGGAAGATAAATTTTGATGGAAACATAATTGGATTGAGGTGGCCTTTAGGATATGTATAAACATATGCATCTGGAGAGTTTTAGAGAAGACCACCTTATAAGACTTGAACGCATACCATTGTTGATGCAATAAGCACTATTATGGAAATTGAAAGATATCGAAGTTGAGGAAATGCTAGCTCATGAAAGACATTATGTGCAGATTCATGATAAGAATGTGACGAACTTGAGAAGTAAGCAAATTTCCCCTAGTTGAGGTTTTATGGAGAAATTGAACGATTAAGGAAGTAACCTGAAAAGTTCAAGAAAAGATCTGAAAGGATTATCCAGAGTGGTTCGTAAATCGAGGTTTGAATTTCGAGGACGAAATTCTTTTAAGGGGGGAAGGATGTGAGGGTTTCAAAATTCAGAATTATTTTAAAAATGCACAATATTATTCATATTATGTTTATTTGTTGAAAAATGAGTGAATATATGTTTAAAGTGAATATTTTCCAATTTAGAGAATTTTATCTGATTTAATTGCGGTTGTGCGGTTTTGGCGAGTTAAGTGCTTAATTTTCTGGAGCGTGATTAGTGACTTTAAGTTGAAATCGAGCATATGTAGTGATATTTTAAAATATTATGAAGGTTAGACAGTGTTGGAATGGAGTAAAACAGTGTAAGTTGGACTGTCACAGATGGCGATATAAAGTGCCAAAAGCACTTTTCCCTTAAATCATGGAAATGCAGTTTTTGAACCATAAAGCCTTGACTTTCTTGCACCCTTAAACTTCATTTGCAGCTGCAACCTTGAGAGATAGAGAGAGAGAGAGTGCCGAGAGAGTGAGGAAGAGAGAGAAAGAGAAAAGCTCAAAATCTTCCATTTCTTCTTCTTCCTTGTTGTGAATCTTCAAGACACCATTGAAGCCCATCATCTTCTTCACTTCTTGCAGCCGAAAGAGAGAGGAGATAGAGAGGGGCTGGTCCAATTCTTGGTGGAGAAGAAGAGAGGAAAAAGCTTGTAGTTGAGCTTCAATCTTCTTGATCATCCATCAACTTGAAGTGTAAGATCTTAGTGGAGGATCCTTGGGCTTGATCATCCATCCTTGGCAGCCGTGAGTGAGTGGGAGAAGGAGGAAGAAAAGAGAGGTAAGTCTTGTGGTTAAATCTTCCATTTCTTCTTCAACTAGAACCTTGAATTTGTGAAGGTTTACGGCTTGAGTTTTTCCTTTCATGGCAGCCGATTGAAGGAAGAGAAAGAGGAGTAAAGTTCAAAATTTGGAGGAAAAGAAAGAGAAGAAAAGCTTGGGTAGTTTGACTCAAGCTTGGGTTTGAGCTTGGTGTTGGAAATCTTCAACGAAACTTGTAGATCGAGGGCTAAGATCGAAGCTTGTGAAGGTTGCTAGGCTTGGAAGCACTATTGGAAAGAGGAAACTCACGAGATCATCTTTGATCTTGTCGGATCGTGTTAGATCCGGAGGTATAAGCCTTGAAACTTGTAGATATAGCTTTATTAGTGTTAAGTAGTTCAGATCGTGGTTGATATTGATATAATGATCTCATCGAAAAGATGATGTTGGGCTCCTGAAATCCCAACCTAGGTAGCGGACTTGAGATGGCCTCTAGGTAGCGGACTTGAGGGCTTGGCTGTGGCCTTGAATGATATTTGTGAATTTGACATGATATGGTTAGAAATTAGGGTTTTAGTTGTTGAAAAGTTTGAAGGAAAAGTGTATGTGATGGCCAAAACCAAGCTTGGTAATTTTAATGTTTGATTTTGAAATGTTGTGAACGTTCTCGAAGAGTTTTCTTCTGAGAAAAACATGTATATTATTCATTGTGAGTGTGTGTGTGTGAGGGAATGTTTGAAATTTAAAAGGTGAAAAGTGAAGTTTTTCATGAAATTCGAATGAAAAGTGCCGTTTAATTGAATTTGAGGGTTTTGCTATGTCTTGGACAAATTCTAGAGATTTTTAATATAATGGCGTGGTATGAAGTGTTTTATGTTAATATGAAAGTTTTAACTAAAAGTGAATGTCGAACGTGTTGTGCAAAAAGTGATTTTGAGGTGTGAGACCTCACTTAAATGTTTTGTGAAAGAGAAGCGTGCTTGTAGTGCCGGTGAGAATATCGATGGGGTGCTCTTTTGAAATGATAACGTGATATTTCCAAAGGATCTATTTGGAACATTGTACCATGTGAAATGAAACTTTTTCCTCGAGTGAATTTTGGAAAATGTCGTTTGAAACTAAAAAGTGAAAGTGAATTGTGTTAGTAAATGAAAGATGAAGTGAATCTCATCTATTGTTTTAAATTGTTTTAGGGAGTGTGCAAGGCAGTGACTTTGATCCCTACGTGGAAGCCGAACCCTACTTCGGTGAGTTTCCATGCAGGATACTTGACTATGTGCATTTAGTTTGAAATGTGTCTGATTAGGTGAATTGTCGTGAAAAACATATTTTTCATCCATCAAATGGAGTAGTGTGTACTTTATCGCACTTACTCCCATTTGAATGGTACCATTACAAAAGTGTTGTCATGATATTTCAAGTATACTTTGAATCTCTTGACTTGTGACATGAATCCTGTTCTGAAGTATATGAAGTGATTTGACGTGTCCTGTATTTCCTGTTCTCGAGAATCTTAATCCCCTTGGTAAGTTATCGACTCGAGCCGTTGGGAAGGCCAAGGTCGAGGAGATTAACTACCTTTGGCTACGTGACGTGTTGTGTGCTCTGGACTTGGCAAATGGCCTTGTCCCTGTTGAAGAGCAATACACAAATATAAATTTCCAGTTAGGCTGGCGGGCCCGGTTGGGGGTTTTGGTAGAGAAAGGAGTAAGTGGTGTTCTACTTGGTTAAGTATGAAAGTTGACGGAGTGTCAACTACGAGAATTGCGCACCGGTCCAGGAATGTACTCCAGCTTCGAGGACCTTAACCCCTGAGGGCTACTCGTATCCTACTCTTGTGTGATTATTGGCTTTCCTTACTTGTTTATTTCCAAGTGTGAATCTTGAAGTGAAAAACCATATGTGTTATGTGCTTTGCATGTTTTTTTTTTGGGAACTCACGGGCTTTGTATCTCAACCTTTCAAATTTGTTTTCCTTAGCGGGGACCGAGAACCAAGCGAAGGAGCTCACCGTTAGTCTCGAGATTTACTTTTGTATTTGTCTTGAGAGATTTGAATTGTAAATTTGGAATGTGGTTAAGGAATTGAGTACCCAAATGGAGAAGCCAACCCTTAGAATTAGGGTTTACTTATGTTGAATATTTTGAGAACTTTGGATTATGGTTATTGAAAGCTTTTGTAATATGGAATCGATTGTATGGATGGAGGATTTATGTATTCAAAGTTTGTAATTTGAAGTTATGGGTTTGTAAGTTATTATTGATTTGTATTGTGTTTAGATTTTTAGTTTGATAAGTCATGTGATGTTTGAGTGAGTGAGTCCTGGTGAGAGCTAGGTAGGCGCCTACTGATACCCTAGGGCATTACCCTAGGGAGAGGTGGGTCGTCACAGGTGGTATCAGAGCCTAGGTTTCAGATCTCTGTAATGTATCCTAGGCTTAAAGTTTAGGGTGCTGGACTGTGGGAATCAGATTATGTGTTAAGCGTATGGTGACGTCATCATTTGATGATTGGGTGAGAATTAGAGTTATTAAGCATTTGAAAGTTTAGCAGGTTAGAGACAAGTGTAAGAAAAAGCTCTTAAATTGTGTTTAAGTGTTAATAATGCCTAAGTTCGGTTGAGTTCTAGTTGGGTTCATTCTTGTAGGACATGGATTGTGGTGGTGATGATGATATGCCTCGACATCTTCAACCCGTGATTTGTTACCAACCAAGATTAGGAGGTGATTATAGGGCTTATAACCCTAGGACCAGATCTAGATGATTTTGTGAGTATTGGAGAGTATGCGTTTACCCTGATCATATGGTCCTATCTATCTACCATGAGAGAAAGAGATTGACCAAAGTTAATGGGGAGTTGCAAGAAGAAGTAGGTCGGCTCACGACTATAGAACGGACTCAGGGTGATTGGATTCGAGAGCTTGAGGAATGAAGGTTGCTCGAGGGTGAGCCGATGGCATAGTGACCAAGTGTGAGGCTAGGATTGAGGAAGTCTTTGAGGCTAATCGAGTTTAGGAGAATGTAGTGGTTAGTGATAAGAACACGGGAGGGGATGCCACCATGGCTAAGCAGATCCCAGTATTTGGAGTTTGACCTCTTGAAGAGTGCTTCCATGGAGGCTTACGCTTCGAGACTTGGTAGATTAGCCGAGCATGGAATTAAGATTTGTGTAATCTTTTGTGAGAAAAATCATCAGTGGGTTCTCAATCCCTGTAAATTGCATGCTTACTTGCTTTTGAATCGTACTTTTGCTTAACGTATTTGTGAACTTGATGTGACTTACGTGTGTCTTTTGTTAAAAGCATGCTCATCGATGTACTCAGCACTTGTTATTACGAGTTATGTATATAAAGTGTTTTATTTGTCTTTTCAACTTGATTTTCTAATAGTGTATTGTATTTTCCTGTTATATTAAAATGTCTGCCCTCTGAAGAACTATGGAGGGTAGAAGAGGCCGAGGGCGAGGATGAGGGCGAGGGACTAGGCCACTCAAGATATTGGAGATGACCGTGAGTCGTGACCGATCGGGATCAAGGGCTGGGGTTAATTTTGTAGAGCAAATGGCTATGACCATTAACCGAATGACTGAAATATTAGACCGTATGGCTGGCCAACATGGCCCTGGTCTCGAACAACAGCCCATCAACCTTGGGGTTGGCAAGGAGAGCTCTTGAGCGATTTCAAAGGTTTAATGGGTCTAAATTCCTTGGAGAACCCAACCCAAGTTCTTGAAGGATGGTTGGAAAGAATTTCTGATATTTTGCTGCCTTAGATTACAGGAGGAGAGGCAAGTGTCATTTGAGTATTTCAGTTTGAGGAAGCTGCTAGAGCATGGTGGAATATGATAAGGGTGAAATAGGAAGAGAGCAAATCCCTAGAGCTTGGGTGAACTTTACTAGAGAATTTAATGCTAAGTTTCTTCCCTCACTAGTCCAGGAGAAGAGGAAAGATGATTTTATTAGATGTAAGCAAGGGGCGTTAAGTGTCATGAGAATATGAGGCACTCTTTACTAAATTGTCGAGGTTTGCTCCCGAGTTAGTGGCAACCGAACAAAGGAGAATTAGAAGATTTGTGCAAGGGTTGAATGTGGAGATACAAGAAATTTTGGCTGCTGCCCAAATCAATAGCTTTAGTGAAGCCGTTGAGAAAGTCCAGAGGGTTGAAGGGGCAAAGGCTCAAGTTAGATCTTTCAATGCAAGAAAAAGGAATGCTCTTAGCAGTAGTCAAGGACCATTGGATGTGGCTGCTCCAACCCCAAAGATTGGAAGAGACATGGGAAAAGAAAACCTTTCTGGAGCGTCGAGAGGATCTATGGTAAAAGGAACATTCTCTAGTGGAGTGGGGTCCGGAGGAACTTTGAGTAGAAGGGGACAATCAACGAATGTCTCGCAAGGTAGTCAGATATCTACTCCCAGTATAACATGTAATTTCTGTGGGAAGTTTAACCATACTGAGGATGAATGTTGGAAGAAGGCAGGAAAGTGTTTCCGATGTGGTAGTACCGAACACCAATTATCTGCATGCCCGAGGCTTCGGGGAGAAGTTGTGACCCGACAAGTGAGTAGACCCAACTCTAGTCAGGCTAGTGCACAAGGAAGTCGATCAAGAGTTCCAGCCAGGGTCTACACCATTAACCAACAACAAGTGCCCGATCCAACTGAAAATGTTAAAGGTACTACCCCTGTCTTGTTTAATGAAATTTTAGTGGCTTCTGATACTTTCCATTTGTTAATCCGCTTCCTTGTATGGAGTAAATATAGACCCAGTTAGAGTACTTTATGATCTTGGGGTTTGAACACCATGAGAGACATCTAAGGGTAAAGCTCATGGAAGATAAATTTTGATGGAAACATAATTGGATTGAGGTGGCCTTTAGGATATGTATAAACATATGCATCTGGAGAGTTTTAGAGAAGACCACCTTATAAGACTTGAACGCATACCATTGTTGATGCAATAAGCACTATTATGGAAATTGGAAGATATCGAAGTTGAGGAAATGCTAGCTCATGAAAGACATTATGTGCAGATTCATGATAAGAATGTGACGAACTTGAGAAGTAAGCAAATTTCCCCTAGTTGAGGTTTTATGGAGAAATTGAACGATTAAGGAAGTAACCTGAAAAGTTCAAGAAAAGATCTGAAAGGATTATCCAGAGTGGTTCGTAAATCGAGGTTTGAATTTCGAGGACGAAATTCTTTTAAGGGGGAAGGATGTGAGGGTTTCAAAATTCAGAATTATTTTAAAAATGCACAATATTATTCATATTATGTTTATTTGTTGAAAAATGAGTGAATATATGTTTAAAGTGAATATTTTCCAATTTAGAGAATTTTATACGATTTAATTGCCGGTGTGCGGTTTTGGCCGAGTTAAGTGCTTAATTTTCTACTGGAGCGTGATTAGTGACTTTAAGTTGAAATCGAGCATATGTAGTGATATTTTAAAAATATTATGAAGGTTAGACAGTGTTGGAATGGAGTAAAACAGTGTAAGTTGGACTGTCGCGTATGACGCGATATAAAGTGCCAAAAAGCACTTTTTCCCTTAAATCATGGAAATGCAGTTTTTGAACCATAAAGCCTTGACTTTCTTGCACCCTTAAACTTCATTTGCAGCTGCAACCTTGAGAGATAGAGAGAGAGAGAGTGCCGAGAGAGTGAGGAAGAGAGAGAAAGAGAGAAAAGCTCCAAAATCTTCCATTTCTTCTTCTTCCTTGTTGTGAATCTTCAAGACACCATTGAAGCCCATCATCTTCTTCACTTCTTGCAGCCGAAAGAGAGAGGAGATAGAGAGGGGCTGGTCCAATTCTTGGTGGAGAAGAAAGAGAGGAAAAAGCTTGTAGTTGAGCTTCAATCTTCTTGATCATCCATCAACTTGAAGTGTAAGATCTTAGTGGAGGATCCTTGGGCTTGATCATCCATCCTTGGCAGCCGTGAGTGAGTGGGAGAAGGAGGAAGAAAAGAGAGGTAAGTCTTGTGGTTAAATCTTCCATTTCTTCTTCAACTAGAACCTTGAATTTGTGAAGGTTTACGGCTTGAGTTTTTCCTTTCATGGCAGCCGATTGAAGGAAGAGAAAGAGGAGTAAAGTTCAAAAATTTGGAGGAAAAAGAAAGAGAAGAAAAAGCTTGGGTAGTTTGACTCAAGCTTGGGTTTGAGCTTGGTGTTGGAAATCTTCAACGAAACTTGTAGATCGAGGGCTAAGATCGAAGCTTGTGAAGGTTGCTAGGCTTGGAAGCACTATTGGAAAGAGGAAACTCACGAGATCATCTTTGATCTTGTCGGATCGTGTTAGATCCGGAGGTATAAGCCTTGAAACTTGTAGATATAGCTTTATTAGTGTTAAGTAGTTCAGATCTGTGGTTGATATTGATATAATGATCTCATCTGAAAAGATGATGTTGGGCTCCTGAAATCCCAACCTAGGTAGCGGACTTGAGATGGCCTCTAGGTAGCGGACTTGAGGGCTTGGCTGTGGCCTTGAATGATATTTGTGAATTTGACATGATATGGTTAGAAATTAGGGTTTTAGTTGTTGAAAAAGTTTGAAGGAAAAGTGTATGTGATGGCCAAAACCAAGCTTGGTAATTTTAATGTTTGATTTTGAAATGTTGTGAACGTTCTCGAAGAGTTTTCTTCTGAGAAAAACATGTATATTATTCATTGTGAGTGTGTGTGTGTGAGGGAATGTTTGAAATTTAAAAGGTGAAAAGTGAAGTTTTTCATGAAATTCGAATGAAAAGTGCCGTTTAATTGAATTTGAGGGTTTTGCTATGTCTTGGACAAATTCTAGAGATTTTTAATATAATGGCGTGGTATGAAGTGTTTTATGTTAATATGAAAGTTTTAACTAAAAGTGAATGTCGAACGTGTTGTGCAAAAAGTGATTTTGAGGTGTGAGACCTCACTTAAATGTTTTGTGAAAGAGAACGTGCTTGTAGTGCCAGTGAGAATATCGATGGGGTGCTCTTTTGAAATGATAACGTGATATTTCCAAAAGGATCTATTTGGAACATTGTACCATGTGAAATGAAACTTTTTCCTCGAGTGAATTTTGGAAAATGTCGTTTGAAACTAAAAAGTGAAAGTGAATTGTGTTAGTAAATGAAAGATGAAGTGAATCTCATCTATTGTTTTAAATTGTTTTAGGGAGTGTGCAAGGCAGTGACTTTGATCCCTACGTGGAAGCCGAACCCTACTTCGGTGAGTTTCCATGCAGGATACTTGACTATGTGCATTTAGTTTGAAATGTGTCGATTAGGTGAATTGTCGTGAAAACATATTTTTCATCCATCAAATGGAGTAGTGTGTACTTTATCGCACTTACTCCCATTTGAATGGTACCATTTAAAAGTGTTGTCATGATATTTCAAGTATACTTTGAATCTCTTGACTTGTGACATGAATCCTGTTCTGAAGTATATGAAGTGATTTGACGTGTCCTGTATTTCCTGTTCTCGAGAATCTTAATCCCCCTTGGTAAGTTATCGACTCGAGCCGTTGGGAAGGCCCAGGTCGAGGAGATTAACTACCTTTGGCTACGTGACGTGTTGTGTGCTCTGGACTTGGCAAATGGCCTTGTCCCTGTTGAAGAGCAATACACAAATATAAATTTCCAGTTAGGCTGGCGGGCCCGGTTGGGGGTTTTGGTAGAGAAAGGAGTAAGTGGTGTTCTACTTGGTTAAGTATGAAAGTTGACGGAGTGTCAACTACGAGAATTGCGCACCGGTCCAGGAATGTACTCCAGCTTCGAGGACCTTAACCCCTGAGGGCTACTCGTATCCTACTCTTGTGTGATTATTGGCTTTCCTTACTTGTTTATTTCCAAGTGTGAATCTTGAAGTGAAAAACCATATGTGTTATGTGCTTTGCATGTTTTTTTTTTTTGGGAACTCACGGGCTTTGTATCTCAACCTTTCAAATTTGTTTTCCTTAGCAGGGACCGAGAACCCAAGCGAAGGAGCTCACCGTTAGTCTCGAGATTTACTTTTGTATTTGTCTTGAGAGATTTGAATTGTAAATTTGGAATGTGGTTAAGGAATTGAGTACCCAAATGGAGAAGCCAACCCTTAGAATTAGGGTTTACTTATGTTGAATATTTTGAGAACTTTGGATTATGGTTATTGAAAGCTTTTGTAATATGGAATCCGATTGTATGGATGGAGGATTTATGTATTCAAAGTTTGTAATTTGAAGTTATGGGTTTGTAAGTTATTATTCGATTTGTATTGTGTTTAGATTTTTAGTTTGATAAGTCATGTGATGTTTGAGTGAGTGAGTCCTGGTGAGAGCTAGGTAGGCGCCTACTGATACCCTAGGGTACGTACCCCCTAGGGAGAGGTGGGTCGTCACAGGTGGTATCAGAGCCTAGGTTTCAGATCTCTGTAATGTATCCTAGGCTTAAAGTTTAGGGTGCTGGACTGTGGGAATCAGATTATGTGTTAAGCGTATGGTGACGTCATCATTTGATGATTGGGTGAGAATTAGAGTTATTAAGCATTTGAAAGTTTAGCAGGTTAGAGACAAGTGTAAGAAAAAGCTCTTAAATTGTGTTTAAGTGTTAATAATGCCTAAGTTCGGTTGAGTTCTAGTTGGGTTCATTCTTGTAGGACATGGATTGTGGTGGTGATGATGATATGCCTCGACATCTTCAACCCGTGATTTGTTACCAACCAAGATTAGGAGGTGATTATAGGGCTTATAACCCTAGGACCAGATCTAGATGATTTTGTGAGTATTGGAGAGTATGCGTTTACCCTGATCATATGGTCCTATCTATCTACCATGAGAGAAAGAGATTGACCAAAGTTAATGGGGAGTTGCAAGAAGAAGTAGGTCGGCTCACGACTATAGAACGGACTCAGGGTGATTGGATTCGAGAGCTTGAGGAATGAAGGTTGCTCGAGGGTGAGCCGATGGCATAGTGACCAAGTGTGAGGCTAGGATTGAGGAAGTCTTTGAGGCTAATCGAGTTGAGGAGAATGTAGTGGTTAGTGATAAGAACACGGGAGGGGATGCCACCATGGCTAAGGCAGATCCCCAGTATTTGGAGTTTGACCTCTTGAAGAGTGCTTCCATGGAGGCTTCTGCTTCTGAGACTTGGTAGATTAGCCGAGCATGGAATTAAGATTTCGTGTAATCTTTTGTGAGAAAAATCATCAGAGTGGGTTCTCAATCCCTGTAAATTGCATGCTTACTTGCTTTTGAATACTGTACTTTTGCTTAACTGTATTTGTGAACTTGATGTGACTTACGTGTGTCTTTTGTTAAAAGCATGCTCATCTGATGTACTCCTGGCACTTCTGTTATTACGAGTTATGTATATAAAGTGTTTTATTTGTCTTTTCAACTTGATTTTCTAATAGTGTATTGTATTTTCCTGTTATATTAAAATGTCTGCCCTCTGAAGAACTATGGAGGGTAGAAGAGGCCGAGGACGAGGATGAGGACGAGGGACTAGGCCACTCCAAGATATTGGAGATGACCGTGAGTCAGCAGCCGATCAGGATCAAGGGGCTGGGGTTAATTTTGTAGAGCAAATGGCTATGACCATTAACCGAATGACTGAAATATTAGACCGTATGGCTGGCCAACATGGCCCTGGTCTCGAACAACAGCCCATCAACCTTGGGGTTGGCAAGGACAGAGCTCTTGAGCGATTTCAAAGGTTTAATGGGTCTAAATTCCTTGGAGAACCCAACCCTGAAGTTGCTGAAGGATGGTTGGAAAGAATTTCTGATATTTTTGCTGCCTTAGATTACACGGAGGAGAGGCAAGTGTCATTTGCCGTATTTCAGTTTGAGGAAGCTGCTAGAGCATGGTGGAATATGATAAGGGTGAAATAGGAAAGAGAGCAAATCCCTAGAGCTTGGGTGAACTTTACTAGAGAATTTAATGCTAAGTTTCTTCCCTCACTAGTCCAGGAGAAGAGGAAAGATGATTTTATTAGATGTAAGCAAGGGACGTTAAGTGTCGCAGAATATGAGGCACTCTTTACTAAATTGTCGAGGTTTGCTCCCGAGTTAGTGGCAACCGAACAAAGGAGAATTAGAAGATTTGTGCAAGGGTTGAATGTGGAGATACAAGAAATTTTGGCGGCTGCCCAAATCAATAGCTTTAGTGAAGCCGTTGAGAAAGTCCAGAGGGTTGAAGGGGCAAAGGCTCAAGTTAGATCTTTCAATGCAAGAAAAAGGAATGCTCTTAGCAGTAGTCAAGGACCATTGGATGTGGCTGCTCCAACCCCAAAGATTGGAAGAGACATGGGAAAAGAAAACCTTTCTGGAGCGTCGAGAGGATCTATGGTAAAAGGAACATTCTCTAGTGGAGTGGGGTCCGGAGGAACTTTGAGTAGAAGGGGACAATCAACGAATGTCTCGCAAGGTAGTCAGATATCTACTCCCAGTATAACATGTAATTTCTGTGGGAAGTTGAACCATACTGAGTGTAGACACCAAATTTTGACTATTTCTTTTGTTTTCCTATGTTTTTATCTATTAATGTTTAGTTATTTATTTCTGAATTTTCTAACATATGTTTTTCTCATTTTTGTAGGTTTTAAAAAAAAAAAAAAAAAGTCAAAGTCATAAAAGCGGACCATTGGTGAGTCCACAGTAAATCGAAAAAAAATGACGTGAATTTTTCCGTAAGCTTGGATCATCCTTTTCCAACTGTATTTTGATGCTTGAGCGATAAGAAACCTATTTAAACATTTCAACTCACCCCTAAACCCTAACAACTGATCTAACGTTCAAGATTAGCTCACCTCATCCCAAGAACATCAAAACCTTTGGTTCTAGGTTTGGGTGGCTATAAATAGCCTAGATTAGGGTTTAACAAGGGGGTTGAAAATCTGAGAGAAAAGGAGGCAATTAGGAGAGCTTTGAGAGAAAAAAAGCGGCTGGAAATTAGAGAGAAAAAGGAAAAGAAAGAAGAAAAGAAAAGCTAGGGTTTCACCCTTGAGGAGCTTATTCTTGGAATTTGGCCTCTTCCTTTTATTCAAGCTTGATTGTAGCCTACTTATACTCTATTTCTTGTTTTTGATCATTAAAATTATCGAGATTTGGGCCTTTTGGTGGAACCAAGGTCTTGAGTAGTTTTCTTTTATTTTGGGATATTTGATGATGATTATCACTGTTATATGAGCATGTTGTGTTTATAAAGCCTTGGTAAGGCTATTAGACTTGTTTTTACGCTTAAAATTAGATGTTTGATGCTTCGTGATGATCTGTTGTGATTCCCGAGAAATTTCTGGAAAAATGTTCTTCACGCTTTTGAAGATTTGAAGAAATGACTACTGATGACTTGTAACGGTCCGCGTTCCTCTTGAATGTTTGAAGTTGTGAAGAAACGAACCTCTTGTAGACTATTTTAGCGCCTCAAGCTGTTTGAATACTTGAAGATGTGAAGAAAGCGTTGTTCAGCGTAACAATCCTCGTTTCTATCCGGCTTCTTTCCCTTCCCTTTTTTTGTCTATTTGATGATGTTGATGCTTAAGATTTGGCTTTCTTGATTTTAGCTTGTTTTGACATGATCCGAATGTGGTGTTTGATGTTTAAATAGATCCCCTTACCTCGAGGTTTTGTCGTGATATTGTTCGAAAAACTGGAAGCAATCTTCCGATATTTTGAAGATGGGAAGAAACGCGGCTGAGTCCGCGTTTCGGTCCGCGTTTCCCCTCTGGATCTTTGATTTTTGCCTGTAACGCGGACGGTTACGCCGAGTCAGCGTTTGGTCCGCGTTCCTCTCGGTCTTTGATTTTTTTAACGCAGATTGTGTTGCTGGCCCCCCGCGTTCGATCCAGCGTAACCTCTCTTTTTGTATTCGTTGATATTTCCGCTCTTTTGTTCCGAATCTTACTCTATTTCCTAGTATTATCTGTTTGCAGAATCTGTTTAGATACCCTTTCTTTGAATTTTGATTGGTTTTCCTTTAAATTGGTACCTTGATCCCTTTTGTTGACATTGAGTCTTAGATAACCATTCCCATCATTTAAGGATTCAATTAAGGCCTCACATCAAGGGATGGTAACTTCTTTCCCCTATTATGTGCTCATTATGTGTTTTTGCATGATTTTGCATGTTTTAAATTAAGTTTTTCCTTTGCTTTTATTCATGTCTAGTTTTTATTTATGTCATTTAATTTTTGAGTAAATCATTTGGAGGCCTTGGATGCCAAGTTGTAATAGATAGGTTTAATTTGGCAAAAAGTGTATTTATTCTAGAAGATGTAATAGTTAGATTATTATTCCGAATTTCTCCCCTCTAGAGTGTATTTAGGTTCCCCTCAATGTAATAATTAGGGTTTTGCATGCTTGCATGATTACGTGTTTACTTGCTTTCCTAGGGTCTTGCATCTAGACATTATGCCTATGTGTTATGTGTTTATGTGTTTTATGTGTTTATTTGCTTTATTATCATGTCTACATGATTATTGTGTAAATATATTGACGTCACCACACTAGTCCAACGCTAGTTGTGGCCTTCCCCTTCGATTTCTCACTAATCCAATGTTAGTGAGAACCTTTTGACGAGGGCTAGTCCAATGCTAGACCCTTAAAACGCCGTTCATGCATTAGATACAAATTTCACACACTTGTCACTTTTAGAGTTTCTTTTTCCATTTTTGCATGTCACTATTCTCCCATCCTGTATGCGAAACATCTCATTTAGTTTTCTTTTTATTAGATTAGTGCATTTAAGGCATTACCCTTTGAATTAGGGAAAAGAGCGAGTATGGCTTCCTAGCCTTAGCACGCTTTTATTTCCTTCTATGAAAAGGAAGATTTAAAGTCACGAATTTAGTCCCCCGCACCCATTATGTTGCATTATTCCTCTTTAGGACATACATGTGCATTATTTTAAATTCTATCAAATTCATTCTTTAAAAATCAACTTTCTTCTTCATATTTTAGCAATTCAAAGTCAAAAAACCATTTTCTTAAAATTGCATCTTTTTTGGAAATTCAAAATTCCTCTTTGCACTTAAAATTGACCTTTTCAAAAGACCAATTTCTTTTTTCTTGATACTTTATAAAGATTGCATTTTTTGAAAACCCTATCTTTCCGTTTGTTCGAGTCTCATCATTTGCATTTTTCTTTGTGACCTCCTCGAGGGATCAACATTGGATGACACAACTAATGTGATCAATTCCAATCACACCTCAAGGAGACATTTTGCCCCTCTCGATCCAACATTAGGTCTAGGTTTTGCATCCATATAGACAACATCCAAATGTGATAAATTTTAAAGTTAGAAATTAGGAAATTTTCAACTAAATCTTGCAACTAGCTTTGGCTAGGTTAGAAGGGTGCCTTAGAGACGAGTTACATCGAATCTTTGCCTTCCCTTCTTTCAACCGTGACCCCCGAACCTTTTTCTCTAGTTTTCAAAGACTTGGAGTCGTCTAAAAAGGGTTTTCTTTGTTTATTTTCATTAATTAAATCTTTTGGGTGACTTGGTACACCTAAACTCCATACCAAGTGGCGACTCCAAACTTTTGCTAAAAAACCCTTTTCTAGACTTTTGTTTTTGGGTCCAAACCGTCGCATTTTTATAGTCCCATGACCCCTTTCCCTTTCTTTTTCAAAAAACAAATAAAAATCGGAAATCTTTCCCTCTTTTCACCATACACATACATTATCAAAAAATGGGGCGCGACACTGAGGATGAATGTTGGAAGAAGGCAGGAAAGTGTTTCCGATGTGGTAGTACCGAACACCAATTATCTGCATGCCCGAGGCTTCGGGGAGAAGTTGTGACCCGACAAGTGAGTAGACCCAACTCTAGTCAGGCTAGTGCACAAGGAAGTCGATCAAGAGTTCCAGCCAGGGTCTACACCATTAACCAACAACAAGTGCCCGATCCAACTGAAAATGTTTAAGGTACTACCCCTGTCTTGTTTAATGAAATTTTAGTGGCTTCTGATACTTTCCATTTGACCGTTAATCCCGCTTCCTTGTATGGAGTAAATATAGACCCTGTAGAGTACTTTTATGATCTTGGGGTTTGAACACCATGAGAGACATCTAAGGGTAAAGCTCATGGAAGATAAATTTTGATGGAAACATAATTGGATTGAGGTGGCCTTTAGGATATGTATAAACATATGCATCTGGAGAGTTTTAGAGAAGACCACGTTATAAGACTTGAACGCATACCATTGTTGATGCAATAAGCACTATTATGGAAATTGGAAGATATCGAAGTTGAGGAAATGCTAGCTCATGAAAGACATTATGTGCAGATTCATGATAAGAATGTGACGAACTTGAGAAGTAAGCAAATTTCCTGTGAGAACCCAGAAAAAAAAAATGATGATGAAAATGAAAAATGGCTTGATTGCACGCTGAAAGCCTTAAGTGCATTATTCTCCTTTAAGTACTTTATTTTGTATGCATAGCATGACATTAATTTGGAATTGCATTTTAGTGTTTTATGTAGCCAAATGCATAAAATTTATGTGGCATTAAGTAGGTTGTGTTTTAATTGAGGGATTAGAAGCTAATTACCTAGAACTTTAACCCAATTCTTGGCCAAGATAATGCCACTTGTCAACCACCTACAAAGTCTTGACTTAAGACTTCCTATTTAACCTCTTGTTTTCAAAAATTCAAATCAATTTCCCTCTCTTTTTCCTCTCTCTTGGCCGAACTCCATGAAGGAGAAAAACACTAAACCCTAAGCTTGATTTAGCCATTTTAAGTGAGGAAAAACATGTCCAAGTGAAACCCTAGGCTAGATTACTACTTAAACCTCAAGCCTTGTTGCAAGAAGTGAAGCTCTTTGGTGGTTTATCTCACTCTTCTAGCAAGGTAAATTTTCACTTATTTAAGCTTTAATGATCTTTAAATTCAAAGAGGATGTTAGTTAGACATAATTAATGTGCTTATGGTTGTTTGGAAGGAAGGATTATGGAAGGAAATCTTGAGTTTGATAAGTAGAGTTTGGGTTTTTATTGTAGGCCACCAAGTGTTTGATGAATTGCTTGATGTCTTGTGATGCTTTAATGATGGAATTAATTGCTGTTTTAGCTGGTTTAACACCTTGGCAAGTAAGGGAAATGGTTTTAAAAGGTTAATAGAAGAAAAGCAACTAACCAGAAATTTTCCCAGAAAGCAGGAATGAAAAACAGCCCACTTCCCGAGGTTGCTGTTACCTGTAGAAAATGAACTAGCATCCGAACCTTATACCGTTAGAAAGCCCTATGAACCTAGTTTTAAACTCCGCTGACGGAGCTTGATTTCGATTTTCCTACGTCGAGTTATGACTATTTTCCCGAGACTGTTCGTCCAGTCTGAATTTTTCCCGACAGATTTCCTGCTTCTCTGATATCTGCCGTTTTGACTGTGATAAAGCATGAATTGATATCTGACCTCTTCATGAAAGTTGTATAGCTATGTCTTAGCTTCGAAACTCCATAAAGTACACCCCAATCCGATAAGTGTGGCCATAGTTATGATCCAATTTCTGAAGGGCGGCAAAGCTGTCACCCTTAAATCTTCACTTATGAACCCTTATTCATCACTTTCCACTTTTCTTGGTTCATTATGCCCTTTTCCCGTGCCATAACCTACTTGACTCATTGTTCTCCTGTAAATATGACCTTTTCCCTTGTTATACACCCTTGATTTGAACTTGATACATTGTGACGATTTGGATTAGCGATTTAAGTGACGATTAGCTTGTGCATTTTAGTTGTCCTAAGTTTGGGATAGCCAAACCTAAATGTCTCTTATTTGCTTGTTATTAGGCCTTGACGGTGGACGAAAGGAATTCCGGAGTGAATACCTAAAGTTG
The DNA here is from genome assembly GCA_013103745.1 of Gardenia jasminoides. Lineage (NCBI taxonomy): Eukaryota > Viridiplantae > Streptophyta > Magnoliopsida > Gentianales > Rubiaceae > Gardenia > Gardenia jasminoides. Next base: position 5,680,258 of record CM023104.1, on the reverse strand, counting down.
TTTTGAGTACAAAGGTGAGTGTTTCATGCTTGTTATTTGATTAACTTGATATCTGAAATATTGAAATACTTGAACTATGTGATGATTTGTGTTCTTGTGATTTGTGAACCAATTAATGTGATCGAGACGAGTGCGTACTTTATCACACTCGATCTCTTTTGCTTGAGTTGTATATCCTTGATATCGGATACTTGTGGATTTGGCCCGTGCTTATATTTAATCGTGAGTCGTTTGGGTAATATCCCATCGACTAACTGCTTAGAAGCTTGTTTACCTGCTTGTTTACCGTTCGTGAAATAGCCACTTGTGTGATATCACAAGGGCTACTCTTGTTATCGTTCTTGGGACCGCGGATCGAGTCCACTCCATCGGCTCATTTGGTCGAATCGAGCCGCTAGGGCTTGGTCGAGTAGACCAATGATGCCCTTGGATCCTGCTTTCTTGTTTTGGTATACCAGTATTACCTCCGTGTTGGTGTTCGCCCGGTAAGGTGGGAGAATGGGTGAACGGGTATGGTCGAGTGGGGTTCTACCGGATATTAATTCTTGCATTTCCTTGGTTGACTGAGTGTCAACGGACTTGGATCAAGTTGTCGCTGTGGAACTTGGCTCCCGAGAGCCATCTCAGATCCTTTTATATTTAAATTGTTATTTAAATGATCCTTGTGCACCGATCTTCCAAGAGAAGCTTGAGGCTGAACTCCTCGTGAGCATTGATCTCCAGTCGAAGGCTTGAGTAGTGCATAGGCACCATCTCCGGGTTGACAAGCTACTGTGATCATCTCTGTACTTATACCGAAATTCCAAATTTTATTGCAAATGTGCTAGTGTGATTGTTTATCAAAATCTTTGTGGTGCAAATGTGCTAATTGCTATTTTGCATGCCTGCCTTTTGGAACATCACGGGCTTTTAGCTCACCCTATTTTCCTTTTGTTTTCCTTAGGGGGATTTGCTTGAGCTTAGGATTGGAAGTACGCAAGTAGTTTAAGTTTTTGTTGTACTTTTGTTCAAGGGTGAATGTACTAGCAAACCCTATCATGGATAAGTTTAGAGGTTGATTTTGTATCCTTCAATACCCTGTTATGTTTTAAGTTGGAATGGTGGTATGAAACTTATGTATATATGCTGGTTGACTTTGAATTTGGGAGTTTTAGTTTTGTAAGTTGTGAGTTGTTGGTTTATATTAGCTATTGAGTCCCTGGCAAGGCACCGATACCCTAGGGTTCGCCTTAGGGAGAAGTGGGGCTGTCACATTTCCCCTAGTTGAGGTTTTATGGAGAAATTGAACGATTAAGGAAGTAACCTGAAAAGTTGAAGAAAAGATCTGAAAGGATTATCCAGAGTGGTTCGTAAATCGAGGTTTGAATTTCGAGGACGAAATTCTTTTAAGGAGGGAAGGATGTGAGGGTTTCAAAATTCAGAATTATTTTAAAAATGCACAATATTATTCATATTATGTTTATTTGTTGAAAAATGAGTGAATATAAGTTTAAAGTGAATATTTTCCAATTTAGAGAATTTTATACGATTTAATTGCCGGTGTGCGGTTTTGGCCGAGTTAAGTGCTTAATTTTCTACTGGAGCGTGATTAGTGACTTTAAGTTGAAATCAAGCATATGTAGTGATATTTTAAAAATATTATGAAGGTTAGACAGTGTTGGAATGGAGTAAAATAGTGTAAGTTGGACTGTCGCGTATGACGCGATATAAAGTGCCAAAAAGCACTTTTTCCCTTAAATCATGGAAATGCAGTTTTTGAACCATAAAGCCTTGACTTTCTTGCACCCTTAAACTTCATTTGCAGCTGCAACCTTGAGAGATAGAGAGAGAGAGAGTGCCGAGAGAGTGAGGAAGAGAGAGAAAGAGAGAAAAGCTCCAAAATCTTCCATTTCTTCTTCTTCCTTGTTGTGAATCTTCAAGACACCATTGAAGCCCATCATCTTCTTCACTTCTTGCAGCCAAAGAGAGAGGAGATAGAGAGGGCTGGTCCACTTGGTGGAGAAGAAAGAGAGGAAAAGCTTGTAGTTGAGCTTCAATCTTCTTGATCATCCATCAACTTGAAGTGTAAGATCTTAGTGGAGGATCCTTGGGCTTGATCATCCATCCTTGGCAGCCGTGAGTGAGTGGGAGAAGGAGGAAGAAAAGAGAGGTAAGTCTTGTGGTTAAATCTTCCATTTCTTCTTCAACTAGAACCTTGAATTTGTGAAGGTTTACGGCTTGAGTTTTTCCTTTCATGGCAGCCGATTGAAGGAAGAGAAAGAGGAGTAAAGTTCAAAAATTTGGAGGAAAAAGAAAGAGAAGAAAAAGCTTGGGTAGTTTGACTCAAGCTTGGGTTTGAGCTTGGTGTTGGAAATCTTCAACGAAACTTGTAGAGCGAGGGCTAAGATCGAAGCTTGTGAAGGTTGCTAGGCTTGGAAGCACTATTGGAAAGAGGAAACTCACGAGATCATCTTTGATCTTGTCGGATCGTGTTAGATCCGGAGGTATAAGCCTTGAAACTTGTAGATATAGCTTTATTAGTGTTAAGTAGTTCAGATCTGTGGTTGATATTGATATAATGATCTCATCTGAAAAGATGATGTTGGGCTCCTGAAATCCCAACCTAGGTAGCGGACTTGAGATGGCCTCTAGGTAGCGGACTTGAGGGCTTGGCTGTGGCCTTGAATGATATTTGTGAATTTGACATGATATGGTTAGAAATTAGGGTTTTAGTTGTTGAAAAAGTTTGAAGGAAAAGTGTATGTGATGGCCAAAACCAAGCTTGGTAATTTTAATGTTTGATTTTGAAATGTTGTGAACGTTCTCGAAGAGTTTTCTTCTGAGAAAAACATGTATATTATTCATTGTGAGTGTGTGTGTGTGAGGGAATGCTTGAAATTTAAAAGGTGAAAAGTGAAGTTTTTCATGAAATTCGAATGAAAAGTGCCGTTTAATTGAATTTGAGGGTTTTGCTATGTCTTGGACAAATTCTAGAGATTTTTAATATAATGGCGTGGTATGAAGTGTTTTATGTTAATATGAAAGTTTTAACTAAAAGTGAATGTCGAACGTGTTGTGCAAAAAGTGATTTTGAGGTGTGAGACCTCACTTAAATGTTTTGTGAAAGAGAACGTGCTTGTAGTGCCAGTGAGAATATCGATGGGGTGCTCTTTTGAAATAATAACGTGATATTTCCAAAAGGATCTATTTGGAACATTGTACCATGTGAAATGAAACTTTTTCCTCGAGTGAATTTTGGAAAATGTCGTTTGAAACTAAAAAGTGAAAGTGAATTGTGTTAGTAAATGAAAGATGAAGTGAATCTCATCTATTGTTTTAAATTGTTTTAGGGAGTGTGCAAGGCAGTGACTTTGATCCCTACGTGGAAGCCGAACCCTACTTCGGTGAGTTTCCATGCAGGATACTTGACTATGTGCATTTAGTTTGAAATGTGTCTGATTAGGTGAATTGTCGTGAAAAACATATTTTTCATCCATCAAATGGAGTAGTGTGTACTTTATCGCACTTACTCCCATTTGAATGGTACCATTTGCAAAAGTGTTGTCATGATATTTCAAGTATACTTTGAATCTCTTGACTTGTGACATGAATCCTGTTCTGAAGTATATGAAGTGATGTGACGTGTCCTGTATTTCCTGTTCTCAAGAATCTTAATCCCCTTGGTAAGTTATCGACTCGAGCCGTTGGGAAGGCCCAGGTCGAGGAGATTAACTACCTTTGGCTACGTGACGTGTTGTGTGCTCTGGACTTGGCAAATGGCCTTGTCCCTGTTGAAGAGCAATACACAAATATAAATTTCCAGTTAGGCTGGCGGGCCCGGTTGGGGGTTTTGGTAGAGAAAGGAGTAAGTGGTGTTCTACTTGGTTAAGTATGAAAGTTGACGGAGTGTCAACTACGAGAATTGCGCACCGGTCCAGGAATGTACTCCGCTTCGAGGACCTTAACCCTAAGGGCTACTCAGATCCTACTCTTGTGTGATTATTGGCTTTCCTTACTTGTTTATTTCCAAGTGTGAATCTTGAAGTGAAAATCATATGTGTTATGTGCTTTGCATGTTTTTTTTTTGGGAACTCACTGGCTTTTTATCTCAACCTTTCAAAATTGTTTTCCTTAGCGTGGACCGAGAACCCAAGCTGAAGGAGCTCACCGCTAGTCTCGAGATTTACTTTTGTATTTGTCTTGAGAGATTTGAATTGTAAATTTGGAATGTGGTTAAGGAATTGAGTACCCAAATGGAGAAGCCAACCCTTAGAATTAGGGTTTACTTATGTTGAATATTTTGAGAACTTTGGATTATGGTTATTGAAAGCTTTTGTAATATGGAATCCGATTGTATGGATGGAGGATTTATGTATTCAAAGTTTGTAATTTGAAGTTATGGGTTTGTAAGTTATTATTCGATTTGTACTGTGTTTAGATTTTTAGTTTGATAATTCATGTGATGTTTGAGTGAGTAAGTCCTGGAGAGAGTTAGACAGGTGCCTACTGATACCCTAGGGTACGCCCTAGGGAGAGGTGGGTCATCACAAATTTAGGGAGAGGTGTAAATGTAGCTATGATAATGAAAACTCATTTCTCTTTTTTCATACTTGGCCCTTAGATCCTGGTAGGTCATCCCTCACTCACAGGTGTAATCATTTATTTTCTCCACTTCCTTTTCCTTGTAATTATGTATATTTCTCTATGTTTCGATATCCATATTCAAATTGATATTCTCATACTTTTAGTTATAAACCTCTACATCCAAAGCATTATTTCTATTCCATAATCTAGTCATGTCAGTTATTAGTTGCTAAATATCATGCCCTAAAAAGACGTTCTCCATTTCTATTTTAGCATTTCAAGGCTAAAGTTTAACAAACTCTTTATACAAAGCATCATCTAGTAATTCCTACCTTTGAAACTCAATAGCTTTCTCCTTAAACTCCCTTTCCAAAATCTCATTCATCTCTCTAATGGTTTCCTCAACTTGTTTTGCTTTCAGCATCCACTCATCAAATAAATCCTTGAACTCCTTCTTTGACTTTTCAAGTTCTTGGGTCTTAGTTTTCAAGGACTCGTTTTCACCTCTTATGCGACTAATAACACATCCAATTATATTCACAAGGTAATTGGATTCTTCTCCATCAACATGGTAAGTTACATGTCAAGCCAAAACCTAAATGACTAAAAATGTTGCTATTTGTATAAATTTGACTTTGAGAGAATTTAAATCTCCTATAATGCATGTTAACATTTAAAATCTATTCTTACAAGATCTAGACCTTGCTTTGGTGCCACTAAAACGGCCAAGCCCCAAACCTACACTTTGCTCAAAAGTGCAACATTCACCATACTCCAAAGAACATAACTCTCCAAGATACAAGACATCATTATCCATTACATCACTCTTGCAGAAGCAATAAGTAATCTAGTGCAGAACTTATTTCTCATAACATAGTAAATGAAAAACAAAATAACTAAGTAATCGGTCTATAAATCATACATACTAATCATAGCATTTATTCAACATTATTTGCTTATTCGAATAGTAATCTAGCTCTATCATTCCCAGTCATCATCAATCTCAATCAACTCGTATACGTACTTGTCCTCTGCATAAAATGTCAAGGTATTGGGATAAGTATTAACTTACTCAGTGAGTAAAACATACTACCCTTATTGGACCGAGAATGCTACATATATACATCTATGGTCACACAATTGCATATAAATATTCATGTAACTATACAAATCACATCAAAAGAAACCAATCTTTGCACATTGGGATAACATATAAATATTTAGTAAGCATTTGATGGCTTTTAATAGTTACACACCTTCATCGGCGTTGAATGCTCAATATAGTGATTTACCCCACTAGAACAAGTAGTCAAAAGAGCCTCCGGAGTACCCTTTAACCTACGTTATACTTTACTTTACACTAACATTGGCAGGTGTGAGAACCCAAAAAAAAAAAATGAATTGATTGCACCATGAAAGCATTAAGTGCATTAGTTTCCTTTAAGTATTTTATTTTGTATGCATAGCATGACATTAATCTAGAATTCCATTTTACATGTTTCATGTAGCAAATTGCATAAAATTTATGTGGCATTAAGTAGGATACATTCTAATTGAGGGATTAGAAGCGAATTGCATAGAATTTTAACCCAATTCATGGTCCAAATTGGGACACTTGTCAATCACCTACTAAAGTCTTGACTTAAGCCTATCTATTTAACTTCTTATTTTCAAAAATTTGACCCAAAAACTCCCTCCCTTCTGTCTCCTCTTGGCTGAACTACATGAGTGAGGAAACACCAAAATCCAAAGCTTGATTTTAGCAATTTTAGTGAGGGAAAACATTTTCTAGTAAAAACCCTAGGTAGGTTGGTACCTGATCATCAAGCTTGGTTGGAAGAATTGAAGCTTTTGGGTGGATTTTCTCTCTCAACTCTCAAGGTAACTCACCACTTATCTATGTTTTAATGATCTTCAAATTCAAAGAGGATGCATGTTAGTTAAGCTTAAGGTGTTTGAGGTTGATTAGGGGGAGAAATTATGGAAGAGTTTCTTGTGTTTGAGAACTTGAACTTAGGCTTTTGTTTTAAGCCTCTATTTGTTTGATGAAATGTCTAAGGGTTTGTGATGTTTTATTGATGGATTTATTTGATTTTTTAGCATGTTATACACCTTACTAAGAGATGGAAATAACCTTAAAGGATTAATTGTAGTGATTGTGTCGAAGTTGGAATTTTAAACAGGAAATCAGAAATGGAATTCAGTGAACTTTCTGAACTTTCTGGTGATTATATGAATTGAATTAGAGCTTGAGATTTATACCGTTAGAAAGGTCTGTGAACCTAGTTTTAGATGCCACTGACGGAGCTCGATTTCGATTTTTCTACATCGAGTTATGGCCATTCTTCCGAGACTGTTCGACCAACCTGCTCCTAACCTAACAGTTTTCTGGTGTATCTGATTTTGGCTATTTCGACCCTGATTAAGTGTGATTTGATGTTCAACCTCTCATGAAAGTTTTAGCTCTATGTCTTAGCTTCAAAACGCCATAAAATTCGCCCCAATCTGATAACCACAGCCACAGTTATGATTAAAACACTGAAGGGTGGCAAACCTGTCGATTTTCATTTCCTTTCTATAAAGGCTTCTTTTATTCCTTTTGACTCATATTCACCTTTGCCATGTTCCAACCTACTTAACTCGTGATTTTACTATGTTTATAAGATTCTTCATTTGTTTTACACTCATACTTTGGATTAGACCTCTTATGATTTTGTGCATCCAAATTGTGATTGTTATCAAACAAAGAAACAACTAGTGTATGCATTTGGTCTCTCTTGTTTGGGGTAGTCAATCCTAAATGTTTTCATTCCATTTGCCATTAGACTTGGAAGGAGAAAATAAAGGAGATTTGGGACTGAACGCTTGAGGTTATTTTGCTAACTTGGTAAGTGTTCCAATGCATGTTTCCATGACGATGCATGATACTTGAGTAAATGCTATTATTTGTTTTACAAGCCTCTTTGATTGCCATACTAATGAGTGTCATGTTATTGTGATTTCCTATATTCGTTAATTCAATTAATTTTCAATAATTGCTTGCCACAATGTATAGTTGAATGATAAATGTACATAAATGTAGGCCGATGTGTACTTTATCGCATCAGCTAAACTGAGCTTATTCTGTGCTGGAACCCTATCCTTGATCAGCCATCGTGAGGTCAGGTAGGCCAAAAGCTTATCCTAGACCCGCCATTGCGAGATCGGATCAGCTGGACAGCCCTGGGTAATGACTTACCAACGATAAGTGCAAAGCTCAAAACTCTTCGCCGAAAGGCCTTGAGTATAATATCTAATGTTAAATTTTGGGGATTGTTTATCGTTTTGGAGGTGATAAGGTGAAAGTAAATTTCGGGAATTGTTTATCATTTTGGAGGTCATAAGGTGGGAGTTCGGAGGTTATAAGGTGAAAAATGTAGGGGATTGTTTATTGAAAGTTATAAGGTGGATTATGGCTCCCAATGAGTCCCGTATCCTTTTGAGATTTCATTTATTATTTATTATTTGATTTACTTGAATAAGTAATCGTTTATTTGAATTAATGTGATCGTTTATCACTCACTATGTACCTAACCTTGTTTTCTTGATTCCTAAATTTGGTTATGGTTATACTTGGAGCTGTGCTTCTTGATTACGTGTTAATATGATTAATTTTGGTATTGCTCATGTTTTGCTTGATTTCTTGGAATACTTACTGGGCGTAAGCTCATACCATGTATTTGTTTTCCTTCACAGGATTCGAGGCAAAAAGGGCTCAAGGATAACATTAGATCATTTTGGGATTTTAGATTTGTTTGTCTGGTATATCTACCTGTAATCCTCTTTACTTTTGGGAGAGGCGAATGTACTTAAGTTGAACTTTAAACGCTTGACCTTTTGGTCCATGAGTTTATGTAATTACTTTTGGAGATATGTAAATGTTATTATGAAGTACCTTTAAGGTTATGTTATCTCGAATGGACTTTTGAGTATTTGTATCTGTGAAGAAATTGTGGAATGTAATGAGTCCCGATGAGAGTTGGACAGGCGGTCTGCCGATCCCTTTGGTTCGCCTTAGGAGGAGGTGGGGCTGTCACAACAAGACTATAACCCCTACTAATTATACAGTGATCATTAAAGCCGTTACATCAATATTCACACTTAATCAAATAAAATCACGTAGCATTGTGTAAACATGAACAGTCTATGTACATATAGTTTTCATAGCAAGAAACATTTAGGTGCAATAATATATAGTCATACAAGGTCCATTTTTATATAGAAAACATTGTAAAAACATATTTTAGAAAGGACAAAGGGGTAAATCTTGCTCGCCTCAATCAACTTGAAAGAAAGCCCTATTAGAGTCCTTGACCTTTGCCTTCTAACCTTAGAGAAATAATATGTAAACCTGTTACTTTGTTTAAATTGGTCATTGTTCACTTATTTATTTAATGCATCCTCCAGAGATGTTTGAATATTTCCAAACAAGTGAAGTTTTTATATTTAATACTTTCTTTTAAGCAAATCTCCTATTTTAGGAAGTTTCCTTTCTTAAAAAGTTACTACTTTGGTAAGTCTACTAACTTTGAAAAGAATCTTTATTTAGATCCATATTCTTGAAAAGTCAACCATCAAGGAAAGTTTAGTTAATTTAACTAAATCTTTGCTTTAGAAAGACCATGCATTTACAGAAATCTTTAACTTATCAATTAGGTTTAATGGTCATACTAAATTCCAATATTTTTTTCAAAAGTACTTGTCGCTATTAATATCCCTAATGAACATCATAACGGGTTGTTACACATTCTTAAATTTTTTCCAGGCATAATAATCTGCACAAAACTGAAAGATAGTCCCTAATTGTATCCTTGTAGCTAGATTATTTAATTAATCATAGATCTATATTATTAAAGTTCATAGGGATCATATTATACATGTCGCGCCCCTTTTTTTAAGAAAAAAGAATTGAAAAGAGTGTCTGAAAATATATGTTTTGAACTTTAGCAAAATAAATGAAAAAGAGACTAATGGGGGTTTTGGAAATTGCGACGATTTTAGGCTCAAAAATAATTTAAAAAAAGGGTTTTTACAAAAAAAAAAAAAAATGGAGTCGCCACTTGGTATTGAGTTTTGGTGTACCAAGTCACCATAAAAAAAATTTTTAGAAAATAAAATAAACCCTTTTTAGACGACTCCGGGTCTTTGAAAATGAGAGAAAAAGATTCGGGAGTCACAGTTGAAAAAAGGGAAGGCAAAGGTACAATCGGCTTGAACCCAAGGCACCCTTTCAACTTAGTCTAAGCCAGTTGCGAGATTTAGTCAAAATTTTCCTAATATAACCCTTAAACTTATCATATTTGGATGTTTCTACATGGATGCAAATCTAAATCTAAAAGGGGGTATTGGGGGAATCAATATGTCACTTCAAGGTTGAATTGGTGCCAATCACATTAATTGTAAAGCCCAAATAATGAAGCCTTGAAGAGGTCACGAATATGCAAAAAATGAAACTCAAGAATTGTGAAAATAATAATGAATACGTACATATAAGTGTTCAAGGGAAAGGGGATGCATCATAATGGGTGCAGGGGACGAAATATTCGTGACTCATTTTTCCTTTTTATAGAGGGGGTGATGGCGTGCTAAGACTAAAGAATCATACTCGCTCATTTTCCCTATTCGAAGGGTAACTCTACCTAACCTACCCAAGCAAATGAACTACTTAATTTCTGAATTACTACGTGAAATGCAATTCTAAATGTCATGATTTATGCACATAAAGGGATTAGGAGATATAGTAGAGGGATTAACATGCAAATGATGAAAGAAGTCCTAAAAATAGAAAAATATGCATGAAATGACATGGATGTCACACAATCATGAATCTAGCGCATACGAAACCTAGGGGATCTAGCGTTGGACTAACCCTTTTCTACGAGTCACAACTAGCGTTTGACTAGTGTGAAAATAAAGCTGGTAACCACAACTAGCGTTGGACTAGTGTGGTGATGTCATACATCGTTTAAAATAAAACTCATAAAGCATAAAATAAATAAACACATAAGCATGATATCTAGATGCAAAATCCTAAGGAAAGCGGGAAAAACAAATAGCACAAAAGCCACATAAACACATAAACCTATTTATTACATCAAGGAACCTAACTACATTTCTAGGAGGGAAAATGCAGGAATCTAAACCTATCTAACCTATCTATTACATTTTCTATCTAATTTACAATATTTGCAAAAGTAAAACCTATCAATTACAATTTGGGTATTTGAGTACCCTTTAAATAATTACATAACTGGGATTACATAAATTAATTAAAATTCAAAACAAATAAACAAATAAATAAAAGAAAAGAAAAAACAAATAAAGGAATATGATAAAAATAGAACAAAAGAAACATGTAGCACATATGAGCACATTGATTCACATAGAAGCACTTAATTGGAATTTAAAGGTATCAGGGTTACCTCCCTTTGAAATAAGGACTCAATGAGGAAATGGGAACCACTCTACCATTCACAGTCAACAAAAAGGTCAAGGCACCAATTTATTTGACAATTAATCATAAAACGTCAAAATTGTGATTCATTAATGAAACTCACTAAATTTAAAGCAAGTAATAACTAGGAAAATAAATTAAGCTATATTAACACATTAAAAAATGGAAAAGATTTCAAAGATTTCCGAAAAATCAAATGAAATGCACCATAGAGAAGCTTAAATAACAATTAAAGAAAGGAAAAACTCATAATTGCAAAGTCAACATTCTATTAGGGGTTCAATTGAAAATATTTGAAAACTTTTTGGGGTCTGAACAGAATTTTTCAAAAGATTAGGGGTCAAAATTGGATAAAATAAAGTTTAGGAGTCAATATGTAATTAAAATAGAGACCTAAGTGAAAGAAATTAAAAGTTTTAGGGTCAAAGTGAAATTAATTAAGAAATTAGGGTCCAATGTATAAATTATTTTAAATGGACCGAAGTATGGGTTGGGAATATTTTTTTTAAGAGTTGGGCCAACATTTCTTTGGCCTAAACAAAATAAACAAAACCCAAATGAAACAAACAAAAGCTCAGCAAAAACCCAAATAAAACTAACAAAAGTCTGATGTAAAAGCCCATCCGATAATAACAAAAACCTAACCAAAAGCCCTAACCAAACTAAACACAAATCTGATACAAAAGTCCAAACGAAAATAATAAAAATCCAACCAAAAGCCCTAAGCAAACAAAACACAAGTCTGATAGAAAAACCCAAACGAAAATAACAAAAACTCAACCAAAAGCCCTAACCAAACTAAACACAAGGCCCAAGCCTCTTTTTTTTTTTTTCTTTTCTTTCTTTGCTTTTCTTTTCTTCTTCTTCTTCTCCTTCTTCCCTAGCCAAACCAACAAGCTCGCCGGCGACGCTGCCGAACCGCCGCCACCGACAAACTTCTGATCATAAAAAATTCCCAAAAATATACCTCCCTACTTGATTTTTCGCGTAGAATTCATTTCCGGATTTAGTTTTTGCAAAACACGCACCAAAAGTGCCCAAATATGTAATTTACAACCGACTAAAATTTTTTTCAAAATGCTCAAATCAGCCCCAAAATTCACGAAATTTATGTCTCAATGATCCTTGTGAATTCTACAATGTAACTAAGACACAAATTAACAAGAATTAAGTCTCGTTCTTTATCGAGGAATTTTATCAAACATGTAAAATGCATGATATAAACCCATTCTTTCTACCTTTAAAACTAACCTAAATGAGCAAAAAAAATTCAACAAACAATCCAAAAGTACATTCATGAACACCCAAAGTCCAGCATATAAACGTCCAGAAATGAGGAAAAAAATAAAAATAATAAAGTAAAAAAAACATGCATTTCACACTTGGAATTTTAAAGAAGGTTGAGGAATCTTACAATGCTTGTTTCAAGACCTCTGTGAGTTTTGATTCTTGTTGAAGTTTCCCCGGTAGTAGCAGCACTCCTCTTTGTCCTCTTTTTCTTTTTCTTTTCGTCTTCTGCTTTTCTCTTCTTTTTTTTTTGCTTGCGTGTGTTTGTGTGTGGAGTGAGGGAGCCGTGTGTGTGTTGTGTGCTTGTGTGTGTCTTGTGGAGAGTGAGGGAAAACGAGAGAGAGATGGACGGAATTGGGGGAGTGAGTGTTTTTTTTTTGTGAAATTTTTTGTGAGTTGTGTGTGTTGTGTGCTTGTGTCTTGCGTGTGTGTATGTGAGAGTTGAAAGTGTCAGGGGAGTTGGAGAGTGGGTGGATTTTTTGTCTGAGATTTTTTTTTTTGTGTGTAAAGGAAAACCGAGAGATTAGGAGAGAATTGGGGGGAGTGGGTAAAAAAAATCTTTTGATGTGATTTTACATTTTTTTTACAAGAAAAGATATGGAAAGTGGATTGGGTAATTGGATTTTGGTAGGAATTTGTTGGAAAAAATGATTGTGGTTTTTTTTGGTAGGAATTTGTTGGAAAGTGTCTTTTTTTTTTTTTGAAAAACAAAGAAAATAAAGTAGAATAAAGCAAATAAAACACAAATAAAAATAAAAAATGAGAAAATACTAATATTTTGAGGCTCCAAATTATTTTTCACCCATTATTTTGATTGATTTTCTTTTTCTTGATTTTTTTATTTTGATTTTGATTTTGATTTTTTTTATGAACCCTTAAATAAGAAAAAAAATCACAGTAAATGTAGAAAAATAAATGATCAATTAAATCAATAAAACTCTAGGAAAACATTAAAACTAACAAAAATTTGGTGTCTACAACTTGCCCCTCTTTGTCTAAGTTTTGAAGAAATTTTAGACAAAAACGTAGACACCAAATTGCTTGCCTGCTGTCGGTGGTTATTTCTGAACATTATAAACAACATGAGTGTTAGATCATCACTTATCAAACTAATATAATAAAATGCACAATGTGACCGAACTCGTAAAGAGCTGCCTACACATCTCGCCATGAGAATCAGGTCAAACGTAGTTCAAATGCAAATGAACTGTGATGAACTGAGTACTGGATCTTGTAAATTCGAGAACGAGAGATTGAAGGGTGCGCGGTGGACGCCAAGACTCACCAACAGGAATTTAAAATTGAAGCAGTGGAGATAGAAGGGTGCACGGTGGACGCTGAGACTCACAAACAAGAATTTAAAATTGAAGCAGGAGAGATAGAAGGGTGCGCGGTGGACACTGAGACTTACCAATAGAAATTTAAAATTGAAGCAGTGGAGATAGAAGGGTGCGCGGTGGACGTTGAGACTCGCCAACAGGAATTTAAAATTGAAGCAGGGGGGAAAGAAGGGTGCGCGATAGACGCTGAGACTCACCAACAAAAATTTAAAATTGAAGTAGTGGGGATAGAAGGGTACACGGTAGACACTGAGACTCACCAACGGGAATTTAAAATTGAAGCAGTGGGGATAGAAGGGTGCGCGGTGGACGCTGAGACTCACCAACAGAAATTTAAAATTCTTTCCGAATTTAGACTATTCAGTGGGACTGGACCCCAAACCTGAATAACTAGCTAGAGAAATGCAAATATGCCCTAGGTCTAAATTGCTGATAGAATTGGACCCAAATCTAGACTCTAGCAGGGGAGATGAAAAAAATAAGAACTGAAACATAAATTCTGGTTTGCCAAACTTTGGAAAATAAAACACAAGCTGTTCAAACATGATAAATGTAAAATGCAAGTAATGTTGCACTCAGTGAAATGTTGCATTGTGAGGACCCAGAATTTCTTGAATTATACACCCGAAATTTCTTGAATTATTTGCTTATATTTCTTGCAAGAAACCCTAAATTTTTCATGAATTAATTTTCATTGTATTCATTTAAGTGCAAATCATTTTCTTTAAACATTGGTAGCATACAATTTTCATTAAGTGCATTATTTTCCTTAAGTACTCTATTTTGTATGTATTGTACGAAATTAATTTGGAATTGCATTTTACATGTTTTATGTAGCCAAATACATCAAACTTATAGGGAATTAAGTAGTTATATTTTACATTGAGGGATTAGTGGTTAAATGTGAAGAATTTACTCCAATTCATGGCTTAAATTGAGCCACTTGTCAACCACCTACAAAGTCTTGACTGAAGTCTTCTGATTTAACTTCTTGTTTTCAAAAAATTGAACTAATTTTCCCTCCAGTCTTCTCTCTCTTGGCCGGCCACATCAAGGAGAAAACACTAAACCCTAAGCTTGATTTTAGCCATTTTAAGTGAGGAAAAAATATCTTTAAGTGAAACCCTAGCTTAGATTACTACTTGGGCATCAAGCTTGGTTGCAAGAAGTGAAACTCTTGGGTGAAATTTCTCTCTTTACTTGCAAGGTAACCCTCACTTATCTATGCTTTAATGAGCTTCAAATTCAAAGGGGAAGCTAGTTAGATGAGATTAACGTGCTTGTGGTTGTTTGGAAGGAAAGATTATGGAAGGAAATCTTGTGTTTGAAAACTAGAATTTAGGTTTTCATTTTTGGTTACCATGTGTTTGATGAAATGCTTAATGACTTGTGATGCTTTGATGATGGAATTAATTGCTATTTTAGCATGTTAAACACCATGTTAAGTGATGGAATAACTTTAAAGAGTTAATAGATGAAGTTGCACCAAAGCTGGAAATTTCACAGGAAATCAGGAATGAGAAACAGTGATATTCCCGAGGTTACTGTTGACTTTAGAAAACGAATTAGGGCCCAAGCCTTATACCGTTATAAAGCTCTATGAACTAGTTTTAAACGCAGCTGACGGAGGTTGATTTAGATTTTTCTACGTCGAGTTATGACTGTTTTCCCGAGATTGTTCGACCAACCTGTAGCCATTCCAACAGTTTTCTTGCTTCTCTGAGATTTGCCATTTTGACTATGATTAAGCATGATTTGGTATTCGACCTCTCATGAAAGTTATAGGCCTATGTCTTAGCTTTGAAATGCCATAAAATTCGTCCCAATCTGATAACCACGTAAAATTCGTCCCAATCTGATAACCACAGCCACATTTATGATTAAATTACTGAGGCGCGGCAAACCTGTCAATTGTTAGTTTCACTTCCTCAAGTGCTATTTCATTCCCTTTGACTCTCATGCCTTCTTGCCGTGTTCCGACCCACTCATGCATGGTTCTAAGATTTTGTTAAAACTCTTATTTGCTCACCCTTATAAATTGGATTGGAATTTGTGAAAGTCTTGTTATTTTACTTGATCCTAGGACTTGAATGTGCCATGAAGATTACATGGTGATTGGTGATTTATGTGGACGAGTGTGAAACTTGGTGAGTGTTCCAACTCGTTTTAACTAAATGTTTATTGCTGGTTTAAGGAAATAAATTGTTAAATGTTTTAACTCCTATACTATTTTGGATTTATTGTTGCTTTACAAAAGAAATTTTTATCATTAAAATGACTTCTAAAGGCACTGAACTGTTTTATCATTGATATCCTATATTGTGGTTTATTGTGGATTATGCGAGAAACAATTTAATCTCTTAAATCGCTAATATTGAGGTGATGGTTCTAATGTGTTTCGTCTTGTTTTGAATCTGTTTAACTTATTTTCAAACTGGTTCCAATTAATCTTCAAATAAAATATTTGACTATTACGCTTTGCAAATAATATGAATTTCTACTAAATTAAAAGTGTTTTAAGCTATTTACAAACGCTATGATTTACTACTGTTTTGAAATTAAATGATTTATTAAATGAGTATCAAATGATCTACTATAATTTATATATGAATTCTAAATTTCAAAGATGCTTTACCATTTACACGCAAAATGACTTGTGAGGGTTCTTGAACTTTTCCCTATATATTTTAATCTTGTTTTCCAACTTATTTTCACATGTACTATTTTGCCGCTACTCTTTATAAATGTAAATGTTTTCAATTAATTGTGAGTATTTTAAACCGTATTTCAAAATACTTATAAACCAATTCACTTGTTTATAAACTTATTTGTGATATACTTGTTATACATATTGATTTATTAATATGCACAAGTGAAATAATTACTGTGATATTAACTTCCATTTAACTTGCTATTACGTGTGAGTATTCCTTATATGTTATGTGAATTACATGCTTATGTGATTAATACTTGATGTTACTTGATTTCATAAGTGTTAAGTACTTGTTTTTAGGAGAGTGTGTACTTTATCGCACTCGACCTAACTGCCTATAACTGTTCAACTGTTTACTTCTCTACTGTTTGTATATTACTTGCGCATGACTGTAGGCCATGTGTACTTTACCACATTGAGGTAAAAATTGAACCGAGAAATCAGTGTTTAAAGGCAAAACAGTCCGCAATTGGCCAAAAATGCTGGACAGGGCAGTATTAGGTACACACGTTTTGTTTTACATTTGCCCAACCAAAATTCCAAATCTTCATCCCTAACTAACATATAAACATCCCCTAATAATGTACTATATCATTTATGCCCAACTTAGGCAAGAACCGACCAAAACACACACAAATTTCAAGCTAAAGCAAGTCTGGGCAGATTTGAGGTAAAAACAGAATTTCTTCCTAAGAGTCCACTAATCAACCATCAAACCACGCAATTAGCACTATAAACCCTAAGAGCATCATCAATCATTAGCCCTTAGGTGTCCATAATCAAGATTTAATCACAAACAATCACAATTCCAACCAAATTTTCTCAATTCAAAACCAAAGCACCAAGTAGGGGCAATAAAATTCCATGGCTTCAATCATCCAAACAAATACCCAACACTTCCAAAAATGTACCAAAAAACTCAAACAAGGAACCTAATTAAAGCTGAAATTCAAAATTTAAGGTTGAGATGAAGAGTTTACCTTACAAACACTTGAACACTAGTTCAAAATCCCCAAGAAATACTCCAATGTTCAACCCTAGTCAACTTCCCAAGTATTTCTTGCTTCCTAGAGCTCCCTTGGTTGATTTCCTTCCTCCAATTGAAAAGGGCAGCAATCAATCACCTCTTCTCTGCCCAAATATGGTTCGGCCAGCCTCCACCCAACAGCCCTTCTTGTTTTCTTTCTCTCCCTCCTTCAAGCTCTCGGTTTGCTCAAGAAAATGGAGGTGATGGCTTGGGTTGTCTTGCTTGAGCTTCTTGGAGTGGGTTGAAGGCTAGATGAAGAAGCTTCCTTGCCCCTCTTTTCCATCTCTTCCACGGTTCACAGCTCTCTCCCTCTCTCTCCTCTCGGCTGGAGTAGCAAGAAAGAATGAAGTGGAAGTGAAGCTTGGGTTTTGGCTATGGAGTTTTGAGTTGATAAAGAAGAAGGTGAAGCTTTCCCTTGGCTCTCCATCTCTCTCTTGTCTCTCGGCTCTCACAAGGGAAGAAGAAAGAGAATGGTTGGCGGAAAATGGAAGGAGATGAAGTGAAGACTTGGATTGTTTTGACATAAAGCATTAATAAGACTTAAAGCCTTATTTCAAGGGTTATTGTCCCCCATTTGAATTTTATGTCTTGCAACTTTATTTGGAGAGAATGGGAGGACAAATTTAGCTAGAAGATTAAAGGGGGTTATCTCGGTTAGGGGAGAGAAAGGAAGAGGAAAAATTAAGGTGATTTGGAGGACATCAAATGGATAAACAATCATAGGTTAAAATCCTAATTTTCGGGAAATTGGTCCAACTAGGTTTTAGGGTTTCAAAACCCTACTTAATCTCACTTCTGGTCCCTTCATTATATTCTTAACCTACGAGTGATCATCCTTACATTCCAGCACTACTTAAGTCATTGCCCGAATTTTACCTCGAAAAACGTGTTTTTCTCATTTTCTGTCTAATTAATACTAAAAGGGCGAAGTTTAAAAAAAAATAAATGAAATCTTGAAAATCAACGAGGAAATATGTGTGAAATAAATTTAAAATGGGCTCCCAAAAATAAAAAATGAATTTCCATTTAAATTTTCTGAAAAATATGTTTGAGTACGATATTAAAATAATCAAATAAACTGATGACAATATTAACAATATTTAGAATAATAAATACTAATAATATTTAAAAATAAATTTTTGAGGCCCTTACATTCTTCCCCCCTTAATAGAATTTCGTCCTCGAAATTCATATTTGAACTATGAAATAATTCTAGGTATTTCCTCCAAATTTTCACCTTGCTAAACAAATAATTCTGGATATTTTTGCATTTCTTCTTCCACTTCCCAAGTTCCCTCCTCGATGTCGTAATTTCTCCAAAGAATCTTGACTAAAGGGATTTCTTAGTTCTCACGTCCTTTGCTTTTCTGCTTCAGAAGTTTCCTAGAAGTTACCTTGAGCACCTAAGGCAATTACACCCGATGACCACCAAAAGTGAACCATTTCAAACTAATTCTCTTAAACCATCACGATACTTAATTGAGAAGGAATATCCACACGCTTAAATAACTACTGTAACGCCTAAAGAGGAGATCAAAATTTTTGAAAACCTTCATTTAAAAGAGGACTTAAAACTATAAGAGACCTCATTTTTCATCCACGAGTTTAAACTCGGATCAAATCAGCATTTCCAAAGTAAAGTCACAAGTTTTAAAAGAACACATTTTTTTTTAACCAGAAAATTCCAACTTTGCATATCCATAAATTGAAAAATTTACCAACTGTATACCACTGGAAAATAGACTTAAAGTACTACAACTGTTCAAAAGACATCTTCTTAAGATTCAATTCGTAAATAAGACAAATTTGACCTCAAGTTATGGCTTTAACAAATAGAAAAACAGAACAGGTTTGAGATTTTAGTAAACTTTG
The DNA here is from genome assembly GCA_013103745.1 of Gardenia jasminoides. Classification (NCBI taxonomy): domain Eukaryota; kingdom Viridiplantae; phylum Streptophyta; class Magnoliopsida; order Gentianales; family Rubiaceae; genus Gardenia; species Gardenia jasminoides. Next base: position 5,660,963 of record CM023104.1, on the reverse strand, counting down.
AAAAACCATTGGTGCTTATAAAGATTGAGCAAAAATCTAAAATTCACAAGGTTGAAAAACTCTTGTCTTGTTTCAAATCTAATAAACAAAACCCAGATTAAAATTTCATTTTACACCGCGATATCAGAATTTTCTAAAATTGTACAATGCTCCCTAAGGATATGTCTAGCAAAACAAAGTTCAAGAAGTTATCCCTTTTTAACTTCTAAAATCACATTTAAAATTCAACATCAAACAAAGATTATTGGGCAATATTTTTTTTCCAAAAAGTTGTAAGAAAAATAGGACTAAAGGTACCGGAACGGATTCGGCCAGCAGAGAGGTATTTCTAGAGGTTCCACCAAGATTCTTGCACTAATCTCACATCTATAATTCATCAATCTCATGAAATAACCATAATACATAACAATCGACATATTTTAAGCTATTAACCATCAAGATTCACCAACAAGTTTACACTACAAAGTATGGAAAATTTTCAAGTCATTTAACCTGGTACTCAGTTTTCAAGAGATCCCTTCAATAACCTAAACTCTTCTAGCCATAAATCGTTAGATTTAAACCGTAAAACTTATAGGTCTAAAGAATTCAAACCCTTCCCACAAACATAGTCTTAACCCTAATCAAGGTAAGTTGTAGACCTCCAAGATTCGCCACAGGATTTACCTTTCTCTCGAACTGGATCAGGAGTAAGTGAAGTTGGAGGGGGTAATGGTCTTGGAGCAAAATTTATGAAAGAACAGATGAAATCTTCCTCCTCTATTTGGAGCTTGAAGAACCAGCTAGAAAAGGACACAAGGTGAAGAAAATTGTTGAAAAATCTCGTCTCTCTCATCTCGATAGGGCCGGCTACAAGGAAGGAGGAGAATGGAAATTCAGGTGGTGATTTTGTGGAAAGACGAAGGCAAGAATGAAAATAAAATATGAAGCAAGACCCTCGTTCACTAACCATCAATTTCGACTCTTGATTATCTCTCATGTTTTGGGGTTGCCTAGCCCACGCCCTAATCCTCGACCTCAACCTCGATCTCGGCCTCGTCTATCATCCATAATCTTTATAGAAGGTAGACATTTTTAAAAGGAGATACGAAAATGAAATGTAGTAAAATAAAATAGAATAAGGGAGGATGAAATATACTGAAATAACACCAAAATAAAATAAACAATTAACAAGTTAAATTTTGGGAACTAACAAGAGAATTTCTTAGAATCAACCAAAGTGCCTTACATATATACTCCGAGAGAATCAAGTACATCACGGTGGCATGTTTATTACAAAAGGACACACAAAATCGTTTTCACTACCATTTTACTAAACGAAAACACAATAATGAAAGCGATAAATAAACATGCACCCACAGAGACGAGAATCACCCTAGTGGTCCCGCTTTACAAAAGGGTTAAAACATGTCTATAAGATCAATCACAAAATGTATATAAAGCAATCATTAGGGGGAACCTTATAAGTACGCAACTAGGTCAATCAATCATAACACTAGTAGATCTAATCTCCTACTTCAGTTTCGGCTCAGATCAAGTATTAGGGTCCCATTAGATTACACAAGACTATCTATCAATCTTTCCTTCCATAATCCCTCAGTCATAAATTGACTTCAGTGTTCCAAGAGGTTTCAACTCTAAAAGTCAACCTTAATTTCGCAAAATATTCATGCTTAGATACGAGTTCCAACTTACGGGTTCGCACTCTCATTCTCAAACTAAGACCCTTGTCGAGCCAGAACATACGTAAAGTAACAATGTATATAAAAGTTTATAAAAATTAATGTAGTTACAAGTGGCGAAAACTTTCAAGGTTAAAATCTTCAATTTCATTCAAACTCATTAAGTTTTCTTCGAGTAAATAGAGTAATATGCCTCGTGCATACTCAAGTTGTTTTATTACAAGAATAAGGTATAAGATGTCTTGTGATTCCGCCAAATGTTGAGTTTAAAAGTTAGTAAATCTCTCTTCACACCTCAGGTGCAAAGTTGCCAAAATTTTCAAAATTAAAACACTTATTGTCTTCCAAAATCGTCCCAGTTTCTGGTCCAAATCATGAAACTCAACATGCGTGAAGAGGTTAAATAAAAGAATGTTTAGAATAGACCGAAGATACAAAATTTAAAACTTCATGGAAAACAAACAAGGAAGTATCGAGTAGAACACTTCCTCGCTAATTCTCATTGGATCTCAAAGTCACACATCACATAATAGCAAATAGAGCTTAAGAAGGGTATCTCTTAACCATCCATCAATTGGTTCACTGGAAATTTAATATCTCCCCGGTCTAAGATTTCTTAAGTACTAGCCACAATAGAGACTCTCGATTCAATACCAACCACAATTAGGAAGGGGTTATAGTTATTCATATTCTTAAGAAGATCTCTTACTAGCACACATCCAGAATTAAAGTCTTAGTCCCTCCATGTCAATTCCTATCAGTTTTTCCATTTTTCTCGTCCAGTCTTCGAGTACCAAGCTCATCTTTTCAATCAAGAAACACTCTAGCACCACAGGCCGGTATCCTAAACAATTTTAAGTCTAGGATACACTACAGAGATCGGCAACCTAGGGCTCTAATACCACCTGTAACAGCCCCACCTCCCCCTAAGGCTAACCAGAGGGGTTAGCGGGCTGCCTGCCCAACTCTCACCAGGACTCATGCATGAAAAGATACTAACTTAAAAGAGTAAAACCTCCAATCATAGCAACATTAATATTAAAATTGTACAATACTGTCAAATCTTAGAATTACAGTTTCCCACTCAAAATTACTTAAAATCCTCTAGCCAGATTTTAGTACATTTTCCATAATTCTAAAATATACAACACCAAAAGAATATACAAAACATTTCTCCAAATTCGAGATAAAAGTCAAAAGGACAAGAACTAGCCCTATTTAGGTTTCTTGATTCTCGTCACCTGTTAAGGAAAAACAAAGGGGAACGGGGGTGAGCTAAAAACCTCGTGAGTTTGCAAAATTCATGCACATGCACTTAAAATGATAAAAGTAAAAGTAAATAAATAAAACACATAGACAAATCAAGTTCACACACATTGAGGATACGGGGGCTCTCAGGAGCCATTTTCCACAATTCCCGAGCGTTTATAGTAGTCGACACTCCGTTGACTTTCAATCCAAGTAGACGACTCTTCACGCCAAACTCCAACCACCAAACTCCCCCTACCGGGCCCGCACGTCAAATATTTAAACAGTGAACAGTAAACAGTAAATCACTCAAGGCACTCGGCCAAGAGTGATTGTATAACACGTTTCCGTCTCCCAAATTCAATATATGCAAACAAATAAATCACCGACTCTACAAAAAGGGAGCAATAAAGTATACTCTCCTTTAGGTGAGTGGTTCAACAGTTTCAAGTTTCAACACAAGCACGTAACAAGTCACATAGCACATTCACGCACTAAGTTCGTAAATTAAGGCAATAAACATGAATTGAAAAACTCACCGACAAAGTAGGGGTCGGAGTCCAAGTTTTAATCAGTAGAAAAATCAGCACTTTTCCCTAAAATAATTAAAAGAGAACGAAAAAAAGTTTTCCTAGTTCACCGACCAAATTTATTTCAAAAAGTAGAAAGTTCGACAATTTCCTAATTCGAGCTGAAAATTTTGAAAAATCATAACTCAAGTAATACAAGTCAGAATTTTTCACATTTAGTACCGTTGGAAACCTCTTTGAAAGTTCTAAAACTTTGTAGAAGACATCCAATTAAAATTCTGGACGGAATTAGCCCAGATTTTCGTTCAACAGACAGCTACAGTACAGAGACAGGGCATATCAGGCTGGCCATCCAGGCTACTTTGAAAATTCGTCATAAATTACAGAAAATTAGTTAGCCTTTGAAATTCATACACAATATATTAATACATAAGGAGTTTCAACAACCACTGACAGAACTCAATTCTGACAGCCGAGCATGAAATTATAACAGTTCAAACAGAGGGGGTTCAAATTTCTGAAATTTCTGGGTTTCAAACTTACTGGATAGAGTTTAAAGCCCTGTTTGAATGACAATTGCATGTCCAAAAATTACCAAATTTAGTACACCAATGCTTCCACATACAGGTTAAGTTTCTACCAAAATTCAACCAAAAATTCGAATGGGAAGATAGTGTTTTTAATGCTCAAAGTGGACTCGACAAACTCAACTCAAACCTGCGGAGTTTTTCCTTCTTCTTCTATGAGCTTCTAAGACATTTAAATTACCACCAAAAGCCCTAATTATTGAATCCAAGCTAGTATTAATCTTCCTAAGCCCAATGGTGGTCAAAAATGATGATGGCTTTTATCAAATTTTAGCTCAAAACAATCTCACAGTTCCGGACAGCAGCTTGCTCAAAACAGTTTTGGTGCAACAACGATGATAAACCTACTTTTGTCAAACCACATTTCGAAATTCCAACACAAAACTAACCTATATATATAGTATAACATGTTGGCAACTCATTTGGACCAAAATTGAACCGAGAAATCAGTGTTTAAAGGCAAAACAGTCCGCAATCGGCCAAAAATGCTGGACAGGGCAGTTTTAGGTACACACGTTTTGTTTTACTTTTGCCCAACCAAAATTCCAAATCTTCATCCCTAACTAACATATAAACATCCCCTAATAATGTACTATATCATTTATGCCCAACTTAGGCAAGAACCGACCAAAACACACACAAATTTCAAGCTAAAGCAAGTCTGGGCAGATTTGAGGTAAAAACAGAATTTCTTCCTAAGAGTCCACAAATCAACCATCAAACCACGCAATTAGCACTATAAACCCTAAGAGCTTCATCAATCATTAGCCCTTAGGTGTCCATAATCAAGATTTAATCACAAACAATCACAATTCCAACCAAATTTTCTCAATTCAAAACCAAAGCACCAAGTAGGGGCAATAAAATTCCATGGCTTCAATCATCCAAACAAATACCCAACACTTCCACAAATGTACCACAAACCTCAAACAAGGAACCTAATTAAAGCTGAAATTCAAAATTTAGGGTTGAGATGAAGAGTTTACCTTACAAACACTTGAACACTAGTTCAAAATCCCCAAGAAATACTCCAATGTTCAACCCTAGTCAACTTCCCAAGTATTTCTTGCTTCCTAGAGCTCCCTTGGTTGATTTCCTTCCTCCAATTGAAAAGGGCAGCAATCAACCACCTCTCCTCTGCCCAAATATGGTTCGGCCAGCCTCCACCCAACAGCCCTTCTTGTTTTCTTCCTCTCCCTCCTTCAAGCTCTCGGTTTGCTCAAGAAAATGGAGGTGATGGAGGTGATGGCTTGGGTTGTCTTGCTTGAGCTTCTTGGAGCGGGTTGAAGGCTAGATGAAGAAGCTTCCTTGTCCCTCTTTTCCTTCTCTTCCTCGGTTCACAGCTCTCTCCCTCTCTCTCCTCTCGGCTGGAGTAGCAAGAAAGGATGAAGTGGAAGTGAAGCTTGGGTTTTGGCTATGGAGTTTTGAGTTGATAAAGAAGAAGGTGAAGCTTTCCCTTGGCTCTCCATCTCTCTCTTGTCTCTCGGCTCTCACAAGGGAAGAAGAAAGAGAATGGTTGGCAGAAAATGGAAGGAGATGATGTGAAGACTTGGATTGTTTTGACATAAAGCATTAATAAGACTTAAAGCCTTATTTCAAGGGTTATTGTCCCCCATTTGAATTTCATGTCTTGGAACTTAATTTGGAGAGAATGGGAGGACAAATTTAGCTAGAAGATTAAAGGGGGTTATCTCGGTTAGGGGAGAGAAAGGAAGAGGAAAAATTAAGGTGATTTGGAGGACATCAAATGGATAAACAATCATAGGTTAAAATCCTAATTTTCGGGAAATTGGTCCAACTAGATTTTAAGGTTTCAAAACCCTACTTAATCTCACTTCTGCTCCCTTGATTATATTCTTAACCTACGAGTGATCATCCTTACATTCCAGCACTACTTAAGTCATTGCCCAAATTTTACCTCGAAAACGTGTTTTTCTCATTTTCTGTCTAATTGATACTAAAAGGTCAAAGTTTAAAATAAAATAAATGAAATGTTGAAAATTTACGAGGAAATGAGTGTGAAATAAATTTAAAAAAATTGGGTTCCCAAAAAAAAAAAATGAATTTCCATTTAAATTTTCTGAAAAATATGTTTGAGTACGATATTAAAATAATCAAATAAACTGATGACAATATAAACAATATTTAGAATAATAAATACTAATAATCTTTAAAAATAAATTTTTGAGGCCCTTACACTATTTAGTCATCTTCCCAGTCAAACTAACCAATTACAGAGGCTAATTATCTGTTTGGACAGAAACAGGGCATCAGGGGTAATTTAGTCATTTCACATGTTACAGTGCTCCGATTCATCTAAAAATTTACAGGCAGAACTCTCACTCAATTCTCTACAACTTTCATGCTTTAGGCTAAGGCTAATTCAGCTCCCAACATCTTCAAATATACCAAGCAAGTTCGGACAGAAAACGGACAGAAATTCTTGGCTGAAATTTTGAGAAGCAAAACACCAAATCCAATCTATCTAATCATCCCCAAACACCTTAAACTTAACTATCATGCATCCTTTTTGAATTTAAAAATAACTAAAGCAAAGTTAAGTGACTAAGTACCTTGAGAATTGAGAGAGAAAACCACCCCAAAAGCTCCAATTCTTCCAACCAAGTTTGATGATCAAGCAACAATCTAAGCTAGGGTTTCACTTGAAGATGTTTTTCCTCACTTAAAATACCTAATCCAAGCTCAATGTTTTGTGGTTTTCTTGTCCATGGAGTTCGGCCAAGAGAGAGGAAAAAGAGAGGGAGTTTTGTTTGAATTTTTGAAGACAAGAGTTTAAATAGAAAGCTTAAGTCAAGGATTTGTTGGATGGTTGACAAGTGTCATCTTCTTGGCCAAAAATAAGATAATATCTTTGCAAATTGCCATCAAATCCCTTAATGTAAAATATGACCTACTTAATACCATATAAGTTTTATGTATTTGGTTACATGAAGCATGTAAAATGCAATTCCAAATTAATGTCTTACAATACATACAAAATAGGGTATTTAAAGGAAAATAATACACTTGATGAAAATTTTATGCTACCAATGTTTAAAGAAAATGATTTGCACTTAAATAAATACAATGAGAAATAATTCATGAAAAATTTAGGGTTTCTCGCAAGAAATATAAGCAAATAATTCATGAAATTTCGGGTGTATAATTCAAGAAATTCTGGGTCCTCACAGTGTGTGTGTTGTGTGCTTGTGTGTGTCTTGCGGACAGTGAGGGAAAACGAGAGATAGATGGAGGGAATTGGGGGAGTGAGTGTTTTTTTTGTGAAATTTTTTGTGAGTTGTGTGTGTTGTGTGCTTGTGTCTTGCGTGTGTGTATGTGAGAGCTGAAAGTGTTAGGGGAGTTGGGGAGTGGGTGGATATTTTGTCTGAGATATTTTTTTTTTTTTGCATGTGTGTGTGTGAAGGAAAACTGAGAGATAGGGAGAGAATTGGGGGGAGTGGGTAAAAAAAATCTTTTGATGTGATTTTACTTTTTTTTTTGACAAGAAAAGATATGGAAAGTGGATTGGATAATTGGATTTTGGTAGGAATTTGTTGGAAAAAATGATTGTGGTTTTTTTTTTTGGTTTTTTTCCTTTTTTTTGAAAAACGAAGTAAATAAAGTAGAATAAAGCAAATAAAACACAAATAAAAATAAAAAAATGAGAAAATACTAATATTTTGAGGCTCCAAATTATTTTTCACCCATTATTTTGATTGATTTTCTTTTTCTTGTTTTTTTTTTATTTTGATTTTGATTTTGATTTTTCTTATGAACCCTTAAATAAGAAAAAAAATCACATTAAATGTAGAAAAATAAATGATCAATTAAATAAATAAAACTCTAGAAAAACATTAAACTAACAAAAATTTGGTGTCTACAATACATTAGAACTATTGGTTTGTACTAATTAAAGGAGTCATGTAAAGCATTCATAAATTGACACTAATTGTCATTATACTCCTTCAAGCGATGAAACACATATTAATACTTCAAGTCTTTCATATTTTATATCACGTTCACATAAGTTAGGCAAGGGCACAATAAGAAATTGGTTCCATACATGTGCAGCGTTATCTAAAACAATGAAAATGAGTTCTCGATTTTCTCAACTAAACTAATTAGACTAGTCATGTCTTCTTGATTCTTAAAGTGCATACTAATTCTATTGACCAATACAATCCAATATACAATTAAAGTTGTCAATAGTGTGTTGAAAGTGAAAACATAATATGTCAGACTTTAATTCAATACCATGAAAACATAAAGTAATCAGAAAAAGTCATCCAACAATTCCTATGTCTTTGATTCTTTAAGCATGAAAATTTCATATTCCTTGATCGGTTGTTACTAGTTACTACTGCTGCTACTAGATTCGACTGAGAAAAATACTTAACTAACTAGAAATGTATAACGCTAGCAATACCGAATTCTTACTTACTTGACAAATGAAGGTTGCAGTTGGCTCTCCTCCTTCCTATTTCTTGTCTAGCACCTAGCGTGAATGCTTTCTAACTCTCACCCTCAATCTCATTTTGTATTATATTTTTGTTAGAGAAGAAAATAGATTTTTTAGGTTTTGTGTGTTCGGTATATGTAAATCTCGTATTAGAAGCAAGGTCTCATTGAAAAGGTGTATCCTTATTTCTAACTAGTAATATCATGTAATTGGGCTTGATTGTTATTTGATTGGTAATCAACTATTAATGATACTAAATGTAATCAAATCTTACCATATGAAATATTCTAGTTGGCAATGAAAATGAGTTTGGATTCGCAAAGGATCTTCTGTCTCACTCCCTGTGCCATTCTCTGTCCCACATTTTATTATTTTGCTATTTCTCCTTCATAAACATCATATTTTAATTCTTTTTTGTTCCCTTGCTATCAAATAGCTACCAACACAATAAAAAATAAATATAACAATCTCAAAAGAGCATTATATAATAGAAAGCTTAAAAATGCATAAGAAAATTCATAAAGATCTTATTTTTTGTGTATTTTAATTTTTTGAGTTTTGTTAAATTTTGTGTGTTGCTGTATTCTCCTTCATTTGATAGCAAGGGAACAAAAAAGAATTAAAATATGATGTTTATGAAGGAAAAATAGCAATATAATAAAATGTGGGATAGAGAATGGCACAGGAATTGGGACAGAAGATTTATTGTGGTTTTGATTGATAGTTAATTTGTAAATTTATATTAATGTCATTAAATGAAATTAAAATCTTACCATGTAAATTAAAAGAAATTAAAGGAAATTAAGTGACTAATTTGGGATTTTATTAGTTAATTAATTATCTATTAAAATGGTAAGTAAAAAAAAATTATGGATATTACACCAACTTATAAACTTTTACCTTTTTTGATTTCCAAGTCATGCATAATAAACACAGAGACAATGAGTCACAACTTGGCACTAGTTTTCAGGACTAGGTGTACATTCCCACTGCCCGTCCTAACAAAGGTTTCTTCTTCGAAACTTAAACGATATAGCCATCAAGAAAAAGTTATCATGATTTCCAATGTCCTTGCAGACCATCATTCGGTTAATTGCGAAGTGCCCAATTTGGATTTTCTTATTTAATTCATAACGCTTCCACTGTGCACTCTATATATTTTTAGAAACAATACTGACTCAATGACTATTTGATAAAGGTACTTATTCAAAAATTATGTTGTATGTTTTCTTGGGAAATAAAATTATTAAATTTTAGTTGCACACTTTATTCATTTTAAGGGAAAACCTATGAAAAATTATGTATTGTAAGAAATTTATAAAATATTTATTAACTAAACTTGATATAATAATACTAGTAATAATAATATTTGCTAGTCCAATAAAAATTTGGAGCATTATATCCAATCATTCTAAACCTCATAAGCCAACAAAATCCAAAGGTCTAATATATATTGCTTGCGTTCATAATAACATAATAAGTTCTAGAATGCTTGAACATGATTTGTTTGTTTGATCCATCACGTTTTTGTTGCACCCTCCAATTTTTTTAATACTTTCAATTTTTCTCTATTCTTATACTTCACATAGACATAAGATTATCCACAAGTCCGACATTTTAAATGACCAGCTTGGAATGTACTACAAGCATCAAAACTTATTAAAAGAGCACTATAAACATATAGTCACAACTTACTATCGTAAAAAGTAATCATTATCTCAATATATGGGTTCTTTCCAATACTTGTAATCTAAAATTCTGATATCCTTAGATGTCACGGGAATCTCGTATTTCCTTTTTTTTTAATCCTTATACATCTCATTCTAATTCTCAAAATTAGTAATATCTCAAACATCATTTCACATACTTCCCGATCATATAACCTAAACTCTAATACTATTAAATGTTATAGGAATTAGAGCTATTAATCGAGCCGAGTCGAGTCGAGTTTCTCATGTTCGAACCTGACTCGAGCTCTTATCGAGCTAGGCTCGAGCTCGCTCGATTACTAAATCGAGCTACAAATTGTGTTCGAAATCGACTCGGTAAACTCAGTTTTGATCTCGAGCTCGAGCTCGAGCTCGTTTAGTACTAACGAGTCGAGCTCGAAAGCTCAAACTTGAGCTCGATCAAGCTCGTTTAGCAGCAAATATAATGTGATCTTTCAATTCAGACAAATCTCATTTCTACAAACCTGTGAGGCTATGATCAAATTTACTAATACAGCAAAACTCAAATCCGCACCAATATAGCAAAACTCAATCCATACCAATCACATTTTCCAGAATCTTAAACCAAAACATACATTTGAAACACTCAAACACACAACTTGAGAAAACTAAGTGGTCCATGGCCTTTCACAAGTCAGGAATGGCCATCGGGGTTGCTGAAATGTCAACACCAATGAAAACAGAAGTCACAAATACTCACATTTCACAAGTCACAGTCACAAATACACACAAGTCACAGTCTCACAAGTCATAATACACATTTCACAAGTACTCAAACACCAATGAAGTATTATCCAGATTCTTGTATCAAGTCCAACTAGTAGAATTTTACCAATGCACAAAATCACTATTTAGTTGCTAATAGTAAGTACAAACACCCTATTTAATGAAATAAATCCGAAATCTAATACAACTTAAAGATGTCAAGTACAGATTTCAATCAAGAAGAACAAAGCAGGATTCCATGAAGGACCAAATCCAGAATTTTGCAACTTGTTCAACTCCACATTCTTGCAAATTCAAGTCCAGTTGGCAGCCACCACTCCAACATCCATTCAATCATCAGGAAGTTCAACTTCTTCAAATTCGAATGATTCTGCAACATCCGGCTGTTCCTACAAAGAAAAGGAAGTTATAAAATTACTTAAAATTAGATTTAAAGAACTTTTAAACATAGTAAAACATTGAATCAAATAGACTAATATATGAATGTGTATCACACTTACACGAGACTTATTTTTTAGTCCATGAAGACTACGAATCCAGTCATTGCCACAAAGCAACATTTGCACTGTTTCAACCGACATAGAAGCACGTCGATCATCAATTACTCTACCACCAGCACTAAAGGTAGATTCTGAAGCCACAGTTGTAACAGGAACTGAAAGTATATCACTAGCCATTCTTGACAAAACAGGAAATCTCCACCTTTCCCCTTTCCACCAAGCCAAAACATCAAGATTTGCATTTGCATCACAAACATACCTACCTTCTTCTAAATAAACATCCAAATCTGATTTTTCAGGTGGAGACTTGTCAATTTCACTCACATGCATTTGAAATTTTGCTTTACCAGTCAGTACATTACTTGCAATCTTTTTAGCATTTCCTTGACTAGAAGAACTAGAAATTTCCATATGTTTCCGTTTAACAGCCTGCCTTTGTGATTGTTCACCATGAGATGCAATATGAGAATCAACATATTCACGATACAGCTCATAAAGAATGTCTTTAATCTCAGAAATGAATTGAGGAGCTGAATCCTCACCATAAATAACTGGAAAAGCATGATTAATGAGGACCATTTTGTATCTCGGATCCAAAACAGCACCCAATGACAGTAGAACATTACTTTCTCCCCAATATTTATCAAATTTTATCAGACATACTTCTAGCCATAGCCCTGATATGGTCAGAAAAATCTAAAGCTTTCTCATGTAAAAGCTCCTTAATCCTATACAACTCCACAAGAAAGATGTTAGCAGTTGGATACTCGGTCCCAGAAATCATATTAGTTATTTCATAAAATATACCCAGAAATTTGCAAACTTGTTCGACCATCATCCACTCAAATTCACTAGGGACATATCGAAATCCAAGGTCAATGTCTGCAAATCTAGGAAAGACATCCTTGAACTCTAAAGCTGCTGCCAACATCAAATATGTGCTGTTCCATCGCGTAGGACAGTCCAAAATCAGATTTTTAGAGGGTAATTGAAGCTGTTTTTTAATTTTGGAAAATTGAATAAGCCGAGCCTCTGAGTTGTTCACGTACTTGATTCCCTCTCTCACTACATCAATCACATCACCTAGTTGATTAAGACCATCTTGCACTAAGAGATTAAGTATATGTGCACAGCATCTAACATGAAAAATTTTTCCTCCAATACTTAATCTCTTTCTTAAAGAAAAATCCTCCCTAAGCCTCCTAATGCACACATCATTGTAAGAAGCATTATCTACAGTTATACTACAAATCTTATTCTCAATCCCCCAATCAATAAAACACTTGCTTAGTGCATCTGCAATGATCACCCCTGTATGAGGAGGTGGAACATTACAAAAATTCAACACACGCTTTTGTAGTACGCAATCAGCATCAACAAAATGGCCCGTTACAACCATATATTGAATTTTCTGGCCAGATTTCCATAAATCTGTAGTAATACTAATTCTACCAGCACCCTTTAATAATGATTTCAGCTTTCTTTTTTCAAGATTGTATGTAGCAATGCAATCTTCCTTAACAGTCTGTCGGTTAATCTTTTTATAGAATGGAGATGCAACTTTCATAAATTTATTGAAAACAACATGGTCCATCATACTAAAGGGATACTCATGTGCAAGAACCATATGAGATGCAAGTTCTCGAACTTTGGCATGGTCATAAGAAAAATTAGTAATAGAAGTGATACCATCTGATGGACCTTCTGTAAATGACAACACTTGCTGCTTTTGTCTACTTTGTTCCCCAATTACCAACTTCCTTTGTAGGCAAGAATTCAAGTGACATTTGTGTTGAGATGTTGCTCCAGTTGCACTCTTGGCAAATAACTCCTTGCAATGATTACATTTAACTTTGATAGCTCCATTTTCCAGCTTAATAGTGGTCATTTCATCCCATATACTTGATTTCTTTTTTCTTTCCTTTTTCTCAAAAGGTTTTTCTCCTTCATTACCTACTTGTTGTGCACCTTCATTGTCTTGTTCTTCTAATATTTCCAGGTCTTCTTCACTCATTTCATCTAGATTTTCTTCAATGTCATTAAATTGCTCTACAACTTCATTATTTGGCTCCATCATAGGGCTTGACGATGAACCTTGAAATGAATGAAATGGAGGACTGTACATACCTATTAACCAAAAAGTTTAGAACCAACACATATTGTCCATAAAAAAATAAGAAACAAAAAAACATGTTGTCCGAAATGGAGGAGCTAGGGAGAAAAAAAGGAAAAAATAAATCAATTGATTACTCTGGCTCCTAAAGTGACCAAAAAAGCATATTCAAACAAATGTGGTGGAAGTCAACTGAACAGTAGTGGAAAAGAATTAAATTTTAGTCATTGCATTCTCCAGTTTCATAACTTGCGATAGTAAAATGGAAGAGCTTACATTGGAATCAGAAAAAATCCAGCAAAATGTTTTGCAGATTGCCTCATAATGTTTCCAGGATCCATATCACAATGTATGAGGATACATATAAGATGCAAATGCTACTGTTATTTCTAGTAGATTTAGAAAGAGCCCTTATCTCTAATTATCAATGTTTATGGGATTACATTGTCAAAGTTTTCTTTTATACCATGACTTGTGGTAATTCAAGATTTGTGTAAACATTAAGAGATATCTCTTTTATATTTGACAATCAGAAAAAAAAAACAAAAACAAAAACAAAAAGTAGCAAAAGAAGCAAAAAAAAAATTATATATTGCAAGAAAGCTGGTTTTACATTTTGATGTTAAATAAGTGAAGAATTTCATTTAAATAAGAATATGCAAATGGAGAGTTATCTAGTAGTTATTAATAATCCTAATTAAAAGTTAGGGATATATTAAATGACTTCGATTATTCTCTCAAGTCTAAAAGTTCTAGAGGTTTGTACTTCTATTTTTCTATGTTTTTCCATAACGTAGTGTATGATTTCAAGCCATATCTTCATACGCCAATTTTAATTTCATGAGCTTTAATCCCTCAGCATTGATTAAGTACAACAGATTGAACAAACAGCAAATTCTGAGTTCAGCTTAAAGAAAAGATAAAAGAATCAGGGACCTACCCCAAAAAAATAAAAAATAAAATATAAAAACTAGGGAAAGCAGGATTCTTGCATGACATCTTAACAAGGGCAGAAAAAAAAAAAAAAAAAAGAGGAACGAAATCATCATGGGCCACTCTGGTTTACGATGGATGACCAGCAACCTCTTCCATTCCAAGTGAAACTCGTCAATGGGAATTGCTGCAATAATGTCCGTTCGAGTTTGTTTGGGGGTCATGAATCATGATGAACGGGAAAGCTAGAGCCAGCAAGATCACCACCAGGTAGAATTAATTCCATTAAATTTAATGGCTAGTCTAGCAAAGTAGTAATAACGTGCACATTCCAGGATGGACTCACTGAACCAAGAGGAGCAGACTTAAAACAATTTTACCTTTCAAGCATTAGACATTTAAAATCTTAGAATGTCAAGCATTAGCTAGGTTTAAAATACTTTGGGAACTAATAGAAAGGAATAAGGGATTAAGCACTTACCAAATTAGACGCGTTCAGATGATTATACCAACCACCGGCTACACACTGGTGGTGGTGGTGGATGGCGGTGGATCGAACGGTGAAGCCACGGAAATCCGAGATTCGCTCTGCACAGCGGTCACTCTTCACAGCAGTTCTTCCAAGTGGTAACGACAGTGCTTTGGTAGCCGGTAGGGACAGACGGTAGGTTGTGAGTTGTGATGGTGGTGGTGGCCGGTAGGTGGCTTGGTGGTCGGAAGATGATGATGGTGATTTTGATGAACAAAAAAGAAAGAAGCGGCAGAAGAAGAGGTGATCGATGGAATGTGTTATTAACCTAATGGGCGAAATGACAATTCTGCCCCCACTTACGAGCCTTATTTCGAGCTTAACGAGTTGAGCCGGGCTCGGCTCGTTAGTTATTTGGGTTCTATGTTAGGCCCGAACTCAGCTCGTTTATATTAATAATCGAGCCGAGTTCGAGCCTTCACGAGCCGAGCCGAGCCCGGCTCGCGAGCTACCCGGTTCGATTGACAGGCCTAATAGGAATCAATTATTTTCCTCAAACTTTTAATCTATCTTGATTTCAATTTTTAAAATCATTAATATCTTCAACACTGTAGACACCAAATTTTGACTATTTCAATTGTTTTCTTATGTTTTTATCTATTAATGTTTAGTTATTTATTTTGAATATTCTAACACATCTTTCTTATTTTGTAGGTTTTTCTTTAAAAAAAAAGAAAAGAAAAAAGAAAAAAAAGTCAAAAGCGGACCGATTCGGATCAGTCCAGTAACCCGAAAAAAAAAAATCTGGCGTTTTCCAACCTTTTTTCTCCTCATTTCAATTTGTATTTTCTGAGCATCAAGAAATCAATTTAGATAATACCAACTCACCCTTAATCCCTTAACAATTGATCTAACGTTCAAAATCAACCCACCTCACCCCAAACTATCCAAACCCTTCATGCTAGGTTTTTGTGGCTATAAATAGCTTATGAGAGGGTTTTCTGAAAAAAGAGGGGTGTTTTGGACTGAGAGAAGGTTCTTAGGAAAAAGGCTGAGAAAAGAAAAGATAGAAAACGAGAGGAAAAGAGGAGAAAAGAAAAGAAAGAAAAGGATTCTAGGGTTTTGCTTTGGGAAGAGAAGGAAACCATCTTCAAATCCGAACTTCCCTTTTCTTGAGATCAAGAGGCTCAGTGATTCCTTTCTCATCCCTTTTTTTTGAAGCGTGAATCTTTGAAAATGTGACCTTTGGTGGAACCAAGGTCTTGACTATGTTTTTTTGATGTTTTATAATAGTTGATGATGTTTATCTGTTGTTATATGAGTATGTTATGTTTAGATAGCCTTGGCAAGGCTCATAGTCTTGTTCTGACGTTTAAAATCAGACATTTGATGCTTCTGTGTTGATCTTGTTGTGATTTCTGAAAAATTTCTGGAAAAATGTTCTTCACGTTTTGAAGATGTGAAGAAACGCGGGCTACTTGCGCAGCTTACGTCGCGTGACGATCCGCGTTTCCTCTCGAATGTTTGAAGATGTGAAGAAACGCGGATCTCTTGCGCGGTTTGGTTCGCATAACGCTCCGCGTTTCTGCTTGAATATTTGAAGATGTGAAGAAACACGGGGTGGTTACGCAGGCCAGTCCGCGTAACTTCCCGCGTTTCTAGCCTGACAGTTCTTCCCTTTCCCCTTTTTTGTCTATTTGATGATGTTGATGCTTAAGATTTGGCCTTTTTCGGTTTTAGCTCGTATTGTCATGATCTGAATGATGATGTTTAATGCTTTAAATAGATCCCCTTGCCTCTGAGGATTTTGTTTATGTTATTGTCTGAAAAAATGGAAGCAATCTTCCTGATATTTTGAAGATGGGAAGAGACGCGGACAGTTACGCGGCTGAGTCCGCGTTTCCCCTCTGAACTTCACATTTTACATGTAACGCGGACGTAGTTGCGCGGATCTGTCCACGTTTCTTCTCCGTGTAACCTCTCTGTTCCTCAGTTTTGCTGCTATTTCCTACTCTTTTGTTCCAGAAACTTTCTGTAGTGTTCATGTCTTCCAGTCTCGTCCAATTTTCTTGCATAATTTGTTTTGATATCTTTTCTTTGAATTTTTGATTGATCTTTCCTTTAAATTGGTACCTTGACCCTTTTTGTTGACATTGAGTCTTAGATAGCCATTCCCCTCATTTGAGCATTCAGTTGAGACATCACATCAAGGGATGGTAACTTCTTTCCCCTTATTATGTGCTCTTATGTGTTTTATGTGTTTAAATTGTTTTATTAGTTAGAATTTCAATTATGGCATTTAATTGTTTTTGCAAGTGGTTAAGAGGCCCTCGAAGGCCAAGTTGTAATAGAATAGGTAATTATTTTAATTTTCTTTTACATCTTTCCCCCCTTAGATTGTAATCAGGGCCCCAAATGTAATAATCTTTATGTGCTTATGTGTTTAGGTTATTTGCTTTCCTAGGATTTGCATCTAGACATAATGCTATGTGTTATGTGTTTATGTATTTTTATGTGTTTAATTGCTTTATTATCATGTCTACATGTTTATTGTGTAAATGTGTTGACGCCACCACACTAGTCCAACGCTAGTTGTGGCCTTTCCTTTCGATTTCTCACCAATCCAATGTTAGTGGGAACCTTTAGACAATGGCTAGTCCAATGCTAGACCCTTAAGACCGTTCATGCATTAGATACAAGTTTCACACACTTTTCACTTTTAGGGTTTCTTTTCCATTTGGCATGTTATCCTTCTCCCATTCCGTATGCGAAACATGTCATTTAGTTTTCTTTTTTTGTCAAAAAATAGATTAGTGCATTTAAGGCATTACCCTTTGAATTAGGGAAGAGAGCGAGTATGGCTTCCTAGCCTTAGCACGCTTTTATTTCCTTCTATGAAAAGGAAGAATTAAAGTCACGAACTTAGTCCCCCGCACCCATTATGTTGCATTATCCCTCTTTAGGACATACATATACATTATTTTGAATTCTATCAAGATCATTCTTTAAAAATCAAGTTTCTTCTTCATGTTTAGCAATTCAGAATCAAAATCCATTTTCCTTAAAATTGCATCTTTTGGAAATTCAAGTTCCTCTTTGCACTTAAAATTGATCTTTTCAAAAATCCAATTTCTTTTCCCTTGAGATTTTATAAAATTGCATTTCTTTTGAAAACCCTATTTTCCTGTTTGTTCGAGTCTCATCATTTGCATTTTTCGTGACCTCCTCGAGGGATCAAATTTGGATGACACAACTAATGTGATCAATTCCAATCAAACCTCAAGGAGATATTTTGCCCCTTCCCGACCCCAACATTAGGTTTAGGTTTTGTATCCATATAGATAACATCCAAATGTGATAAATTTTAAAATTAGAATTAGGAAATTTTTAACTAAATCTTGCAACTAGCTTTGGCTAGGTTAGAAGGGTGCCTTAGAAACGAGTAACATCGAATCTTTGCCTTCCCTTCTTTCAACCGTGACCCCCGAACCTTTTTCTCTAGTTTTTCAAAGACCTGGAGTCGTCTAAAAAAGGGTTTTCTTAGTTTATTTTCATTAATTAAAATTTTTTTGGTGACTTGGTACACCTAAGCTCCATACCAAGTGGCGACTCCAAACTTTTTCTAAAAACCCTTTTCTAGACTTTTGTTTTTGGGTCCAAATCGTCGCATTTTTGTAGTCCCATGACCCCTTTCTTTTTCAAAAAATCAATTTTTAAAAAAAAATCTTTTTCAACTAAAAACCCGAAACGACGAGGGGTTCTCATTCCCCCTCTTCCGTTTTCCAAAAAATGGGGCGCGACAAACACCTTTTCACATACTTTCAGATCCTATAACCTGAGCTTTGATACCACTTAATGTCGCGCTCCAAATCCAGGTTCCAAAATTAGATTGGGAATGTTGGGAATGTGACACATCATATTTATGAGATTTTACTCTCAGAAATGTAAGATAACATGATCACAACTTATAAAAATTTGCTAACAAAAAAATAAATATGTAAGACTTACAATACTAAAGTAATACGTAGCATTTTCAAACTAACACATTTGCTAAACTCTTATTCTACACCTTCAATGGAAAAATAACCATCTGATAAGTAAATATTTTTCCTATTTTAGTGTGTTTTATTTATCTATTTTTATGTACTTATTTTATGAAAAATGATGGAATTAAGCTCTTTATTAATATGCATTCAAGTGTGAATTTTAAATAGAAAATGCTTTGTTAATTGTGATCCCGAATTTTGATAATTACAAAACAATTGAAGAAAATTGGTCTAATGTTTTCTAGTGAGATCCTTGACGAACAGACATCGAGGGAAACCCGTTGAGAAAGCTTGTTGTCGGACGGACGATACCTTGTATCGGACGTCCGATAAAACTCAAACTTTCCTATCGGACGCCAACGACGTATCGGACGTCCGATAGACAGGGGATCTGTTGGACACCTCTTTCGGACGCACAACATCTACATCGGACGTCCGAAGATATCCAAGAAATTTGATGAGCTTTTGGACGCAAGCCTCGGATGCAAAGACATGTATCGGCCGTCCGATCGATTCCATGAAAATTTCCCGAAGCAGCCGCCGGACGCAAAGCTATCGGACGCAGAATTATTCATCGACCGTCCGATAAGACTCGAAACTTGCCTATTGGACGCTAGCATCGGATGAGCAACAGAGTGTCGGACGTCCGATAGCTCCAACGGCTAGTTGACCTTTCAGCTTCTACTATCCATTGACCTCGTTTTCTAGGCACTTTTGGTCTCCTATAAATACAAGCACTGTCCAAATATCAAACAATCGTACACTTGGATAACAAGTTCTTAAGAGTGATTTTAGCTAGAAAATACTCATTTTGAGTAAGAATTGTTAGTCTTGTAGTGTGAGTTCATTGAGAAGCTTTTCAATTGTGAGTGAGTTCATCAATTGTGTAGCTATGTGAGGGTTTTCTATAAAGAGTGTAAAACTTCCTAGCTTGACTAAGTGGAGCTTGGGGCAAGGAGGAAGTGATCCTTCTATTGTACACAAGAGTGATCGAATTTCACCAAATTGAAGAAGCTTGTTTTGAGGAATTCTCTTTAAGCTCAAGTGGAGTCTTGAAGATGTTTGGTTTGCTTTCCATCATTACTCTTTTTAGCTTGCGTATCATATTCATTGTTTGAAATCTCATCCATATTTATCGATCTCGACTTGTCTATTTGTTTGATAAATCATTTGTTAAAGAGCTTGTGATTAAAATTTGAAAAAGAGGTAATACTTGGCTGATTATTAGTCAACCTAATTCACCCCCCCTCTTAGGTTGTATTTGGGCCTTACAATTGGTATCAGAGCTTGGTCTCTAGAGTCAAGTTTAACCGCTTAGAGTAAAGATGACAACCTACAATGCCATGTTCTGTGAAGGTCAATCAATTACTAGACCACCAATGTTTAATGGATCAAACTATGTAAGTTGGAAAGAACGTATGATCATTTTCTTGCAATCTATTGACATTGATTTATGGTTTATTGTTAGTGAAGGTCCTTACACTGCCATTATAGATGATCCCATCACTCATGTTCCTAGATTAAAAACTAGAGATGAGTTGAATCGAGAGGATAGAGCTAATCTCACATCAAAAAAAGCCATGAATGTTCTTTATAGTGCACTAGATTCAATGAATCCATTAGAGTAAAGGGTGTAAATCGCCAAAGAAATTTGGGATAAATTAAGAGAAATTCATGAAGGTAGTGAGGATGTAAGAGAGCAAAAGAAATCCATTCTTGTTACTAAATATGAATCATTCAAAATGGAACCTCATGAAAACATTGATAAGATGTACTGTAGATTCAATGATCTTATTAAAGATCTAGAGATTTTGGAAAAGGAATACACTCTTGGTGAAAAGAATAGGAAAATTTTGAATGCTCTACCTAAAGAATGGGAGAACAAAGTGACTGCAATTGAGGAAGCCAAGGACTTGAACTCTATGTCTATTGAGTCTCTCATTAATTCTCTAACATCTTATGAATTAAAGCTCAAAAGCAAAGTACAAGATGAAGAGGAAGCAAGAGCTAAAAGAAGCATTGCTCTAAAGGCTGCTCAAGATGAGGATGATTTGGCTTGACAAGATGAAGAAGATGGTGATTGTGATGATAGTGATCTTGCACTCATCACAAAAAGCTTCAAAAGAATACTCAACAAGAGAAGATTCAGAAAAGGAGGACCAAGCAATCAAAACAACAATCAACTCAATACAAAATACAAAGAAAGATATGATGCAAACAAGAAGCAAGGAGATAAGTGCTTCGAGTGTGGGCAGCTCGGGTATTATGCGGTGGACTGTCCAATGAAGAAGAAGAAAGATATGAAGAATGAAAGAAAACCGAAGTTTAACAACTTTCAAATTACTTGGAACGAATGCAACTCGGAAGGAGAGATTGAAGAAGAAGAAGAATCAGCTCAAATTGCCTTTATGGCAATTGGTGACAATGAGGTAACTTCTCATCCACAATACGATAGTGATGATGATGATGATGATTTAGAGTCATTTGTTGCAAAACTGCATGAAAGCTTAAAGAGTCTTATTCTAGAAACAAAGAACTAAAACAAAAATTACTTTTCTTTTGCAAGATAATGCAAACTTGTTTCAAGATAACAAGAAGTTAAAATATGACAATGATTGCTTAGTAAAAACTGAAATGGAATTGCAGTATGAACTTGATAGAAAAACAAGCCTTTGTGAAATGCTCAAAGAAAGACAAAATGACTTGAAAAAGAGAATGGATAACCTTGACGTGATGCTTCAAAACAAGAAACAAAATAGTTTCACAAGAAAGGTGTTTAAGTCTCATTCTAACCCTTATGAAAGGAAAATTATGTTTAATGCAAATGAATTTACAATCCATAGAAAAGTGGAATTAGATTCATTAAATCAGTTCATGTAAACGACTCTACCATTATGTGTGATTTTGCTGCCAAGTAGGTCACTTGAAGCATGATTGCTATGTGAAAAGAAACACGAGAAAAGGAATGAGATGCATGTGGTTAGTCAAACATTGACTCTAACCATCAAGGACCCAAAATTAAAAGGGTACCAAACTTTCTAGTTCTTGTAGGTAAAATTGAAAAGGATATGAAGAAATCAAAATGGTTCATTGATAGTGGATGCTCAAGGCACATGACCGCGATCCTTCACAATTCATCAAGCTCAAATCAAAGTCAAGTGGAAAAGTAACTTTTGGAGACGACATGAAAGCTAAAACAATTGGAGTAGGTGATGTGGGTAAGAATGGTGAAACATTTGTGCATAATGTTCTGTTAGTAGATAATCTAAGTTATAATTTGCTTAGCGTTAGTCAACTTTGTGATAAAGATCTACTTGTTTTATTCAAAAAGCATGAATGTTTGGTTCTTGACTCGAAATTTAATATTGTTTTCAAAGGAAGTAGATACAATGACATCTATGTTGTGATTCTTGAGAAAATTGACTCTTCTAGTTTTAAATGCCTTAAAATCTCAAATGAAGATCCTTGGTTGTGGCATAGAAGACTTTGTCATTTTAACATGGATGTGATAAATGAAATTTCAAAAGGGAACTTGTTAGAGGACTTCCTAAGATTAAGTTTGAAAAGGATAAGATTTGTGATGCATGTCAATTTGGGAAACAAACCAAAACATCTTTTAAACCTAAGAAAAACATTTCTACATCTAAGCCATTGGAGCTTTTACATCTTGATCTATTTGGTCCTACACCTATTGCTAGTCTAGGTGGTAGAAGATTTTGTTTCGTTATTGTTGATGATTACTCTAGATATACATGGACTATTTTTCTTACTCATAAAGATGATGCCTTTAAAAGTTTTGTCTCTCTCTTTGCAAAATGCAAAATTTACTTGGATTGCATATTATTAAAGTTAGAAGTGATAATGGTTGAATTTAAATATTGTGGATTTCGGATTTTGTGATCATAATGGAATAACTCATGAATTTTCTATTGTAAAACCCCTCAACAAAATGGTGTTGTTGAAAGAAAAATAGAACACTTGTAGAAGCGCAAGAACCATGTTAAGTGAAAATGATTTACCAAAATATTTTTGGGCGGAAGCCGTAAATACAGCTTGCTATGTAATGAATAGAGTATTACTAAGACCATTTTTGAACAAAACTTCATATGAGTTGATGTTTGATAAAAAGCCAATCGTTGGTTATTTTAAAGTTTTTGGATGCAAATGTTTTATCTTAAATATCAAGGAACACCTTGGAAAGTTTGATAAGAAAACCGATGAAGGTATTTTCTTGGGATATTGTGAAAATAAAAGAGGATATAGAGTTTATAATAGAAGAACTCTTGTGATTGAAGAAGCTATACATGTTTCATTTGATGAATCTAATGGCAACTCTTCAAATAGTACTTGTGTAGATGATGATGTAGGCATCCAAAAGAATCTCGAAGCTCACACTTCAAGAAGAAAACAATTGTGATATGGAAGAAAATTCAAAAGATGGTGATTCTCAAGAAATCCGAAGGCTAGATGAAGAAGACAAGAATGATGAATCACTAAAGGATTTTCCTAAAGCTTGGAAGTTCATTCAAAATCATCCAAAGGATTTGATCATTGGTGATCCATCCGAGAGGGTAAGAACTCGTTCCTCATCAAAGCCATTATTTGATAATTTCGCATTTGTATCTCATATTGAGCCTAAAAACATCAATGATGCCTTAAAAGATGACTATTGGATTATGGCCATGCAAGAGGAGTTAAATCAATTTGAAAGAAATAATGTTTGGACTTTAAGCGAAAGACCTCAAAATTATCCTATCATTGGCACTAAATGGGTGTTTAGAAATAAATTAAATGATAAAGGTGAAATTGTAAGAAATAAGGCTAGATTAGTGGCTAAAGGGTATGCTCAAGAAGAAGGTATTGATTATGATGAAACGTTTGCTCCCGTTGCTAGATTAGAGTCTATTAGGATGTTTCTTGCATTTGCGTGTTTTAAGCGTTTTAAGTTGTATCAAATGGATGTTAAAAGTGCTTTTCTAAATGGTTTCATTGATCAAGAAGTGTATGTGGATCAACCACCGCTTTGAAAATGAAAAGTTTCCTAATCATGTATTTAAACTTTCAAAAGCATTATATGGCCTAAAACAAGCCCCTAGGGCTTGGTATGAACGCTTAAGTGGGTTCTTAATTGAAAATGGTTTTAAAAGAGGCATAGTAGACACAACTCTTTTACAAAACAAAAATCAAATGATCTTCTTATTGTACAAATTTATGTTGATGATATTATATTTGGTGCTACTAATGAGGACTTGTGCAAGGATTTTTCCACCATTATGCAAAATGAGTTTGAGATGAGCTTAATGGGAGAATTGATCTTTTTTCTCGGACTCCAAGTCCTTCAAACATGTGAAGGAACCTTCATCAACCAAATAAAATACACCAAAGAACTTCTCAAAAGGTTCGGCATGGAAGATTCAAAGCAAGTGGGAACACCAATGTGCACGTCCACCAAGCTTGAAAAGGACGAAGAAGGTACAAATGTAGATGGGAAAAAGTATAGAGGTATGATCGGAAGCCTTCTTTATTTAACTGCAAGTAGACCGGATATTATGTTTGCCGTATGCCTATGTGCTCGTTTTCAATCTTGCCCAAAAGAATCTCATTTGAATGCCGTTAAAAGAATTTTTCGTTATTTAAAAGGAACCATGAATTTTGGTCTTTGGTATTCTAAATGTAATGAATTTACCTTGTGTGGTTATACGGACGCTGATTTTGGCGGATGTAGAATTGATAGAAAGAGTACTAGTGGATCTTGTCATTTTCTTGGAAAGTGTTTAGTCTCTTGGTTTAGTAAGAAACAAAATGTTATTTCCTTGTCAACAACCGAAGCAGAATATGTTACTGCTAGTGCATGTTGTGCACAATTAATTTGGATGAAACACACCTTGAATGATTTTGGTTTGACATATGATAATATGCCCATTTTTTGTGATAATACTAGTGCAATTAATTTGACAAAAAATCCTATTCAACATTCTAGAACAAAACATATAGACATTAAGCATCATTTCATTCGTGATCTTATTCAAAAAGGTGAAATTTGTGTAAACTATGTCTGCTCGAATGATCAAATTGCTGATATTTTCACAAAAGCACTACCCTTAGAACAATTTAGACATCTTCGTTCGAAATTGGGTATTTTAGAAAAGGAGCCTTAAGCTTTTCTGGTGAAAACTTATCGGACGTCCGATCCTGATGAACGGACGTCCGACAGTGTTCTTGGTCATTTTCCAGAAAATGCTATCGGACGCATGGGTCGGACGCTTGACGTTCGGACGTCCGACACATGAATGAATCGGTCATTTCACTTCACTTCCATCAGTCAACCACATTTAATTCGGACGCATCTTCCCAACCACCTCAATTCAAAACTCCAAATTCCCAGCCAAACCTTCACCATTTCTCAAAATTGAAAGTTCAGACTTTACCTCTCACCTATTGCGGTCCAATCTTCATCAATTATCCGCACTATAAATCACTCCTCTTCTCATTCCCAAATCACACCAAGAAACCCTAAGTTCTCTTTTCTCCTCTTTCTGGCTCGAAAAATTGATATATCTTCACCTAATTTAAAAGTGTGTCACTCTGCATTACGCGTAAACATCTCCTCATCACTCAAATCACACAACACAAGCAAGATGGTACGCACTCGTGGAGCTCTGTCATCTACCGGACGCAAGAAGATGCCAAGAGATGAAGATACTTCCTCCCCACAGGGCAAACGCACCTCCAAAAGAACAAGACGTGGCTCTGCTACAAAACAACCACCTCGTACTACTCCTTCTGATTCTCAGGTTATAAAAGAACCTGCTCCTTTACCTAAATTCATAGATTCTGATGCTGAGTCTAAGTTTGCCTTATTCTCTCAAAAAGGTTTCATTATTCAGCGATCCATTGTTCCTTCTGAGTTTAAGAAAATCGATCTAAAGTCTGTCCTTAAGTTGTTTGAATTTCAGAAATGGTCTCACATCATTGTTATGCCTAATATCTATTACCCTGACATGATGTATCAGTTCTTTGCTAATCTTAGGAAGGGTAATTCCCGTGATGAGCTTAAATCCCGTGTCAATGGAATTGATTTGGTATTTGATTCTGATGTTGTGAATGAAATTTTAAAAACCACCATTGAGTTTGGGTGCAAAAGTAAGATTGCAAATTTCTTTTCCTATGAGGAAACTCCAACAAGTTTGAATCATTTCAATGCTGAAAAACTAATGGCTTATTTTCAATCCCCTTTTCAAACCCCTGTTGATGCCAAGTTGGAAGATTTAAGTCCTAAAAATCTTATCATCTTTTCAATCATCTCAAATTTGCTTGTTCCAACTGATGGTCATCGGACATATGCAAACAAAATGGAGTTATATCTGTTTTATTGCTTTGTTGAAAGAATCCGAATAGATTTTGGCTTTGTCATGTGTAAGTTTCATGAAACTCTCCAGCGATACAAGAAGAAAACTCTCTTATGGAAAGTTTTAATTCCCATCTTTGAACATTTCAAAGTTCCTATAAGTGGTGTATGTCCCAAGGACTTAACCACCTCGTGTTTTCAAAACAGTATTTTGAAAGAAAGAATTTAAAATTCTTTGATGGTAATTGGTGCACCAAGGAAGCTGTCTCTGAGTCTCTTTCAAAGAAAGGACATGATGCTCCTCTCTCTCCTAGTATTACTAGAACTCTTAGATTTACCCCAGGTCCATCAATTCATCCTAGGAAGTCAGCCTCTAGGATTTCCTCTCAATCTGATGTCATGGATTTGTTAAACGAGCTCAAAAGTCATGTTCTTCTACTCGAACATGGTCTTATGTTAACCATGACATCTGACCAAAAATCTGACTTTCTTGACAAAAGAAACCTGTTACTTTCTCCTCCCGAGGATGAAAACACCTCCCAAGCCAAAGAGCACCTAACCGATCCTCCATTGGATGACCAAGAGCCGATCAATCGCAAAATCCACGTGATCCCTCATCATCTACCAAGGGAAAAGAACCAGTGGTTGTGGAAGATGAAGAAAACGAGGATGATGGGGAATAAACTGCAGAAGAAGATGATTCAACATATCGGCTTGTCAGAAGGCGACCTGAAACTCGATCAACATTCACCCTTTAGGCACACTAGGATGCACTTACACTTCACATTAGAATGCACAAGTCTATTTTTGTTCCCTTTTGCTGGTGTGAAAGTGTATCAATCTATTTTACTGCTTTCATCTAAGACTTTTGTAGAACCAGCACTTCAGTACTCTTATTGACATTATTTTCAGTTAATGATGATGGCCTTAAATGATTTTGGATTATGTTGCTGGATGATGTTATCTGATGTAATGGAATCTGATGTTATCTGATTTTGGAGATTTCACTGCTTGTTTACATTACTACATTATGCTGATTCTGCTACATATCTGGCATTAAAGTTTTCATTGCTTGCTTCGCACATTTTGTGTTGAATGTTTTTGTGATGACAAAAAGGAGGAGTAAAAAGAATAAAAAAGATGAGTTATTCGAGTAAGGGGGAGTAGATAGTTATTCAAGTAAGGGGGAGTTTTTTAAACTCAATATTGGTTAAATTACATTCAATTGTTTTGTCATCATCAAAAAGGGGGAGAACGTTAATTGTGATCACGAATTTTGATAATTACAAAACAATTGAAGAAAATTGGTCTAATGTTTTCTAGTGAGATCCTTGACGTAACAGACATCGAGGCGGAAACCGTTGAGAAAGCTGACTATCGGACGGACGATACCTTGTATCGGACGTCCGATAAAACTCAAACTTTCCTATCGGACGCCAACCGACGTGATCGGACGTCCGATAGACGGGATCTGTCGGACACCTCTTTCGACGACAACATCTACATTGACGTCCAAGATATCCAAGAAATTTGATGAGCTTATCGGACGCTTTGGACGCAAGCCTTGGATGCAAAAACATGTATCGCCGCCGATCGATTCCATGAAAATTTCCCGAGCTATCGCCACCGCCGACGCAAAACTATCGGACGCAGAATTATTCATCGACCGTCCGATAAGACTCGAAACTTGCCTATTGGACGCTAGCATCGGATGAGCAATGAGTGTCGGACGTCCGATAGCTCCAACGGCTAGTTGACCTTTCAGCTTCTACTATCCGTTGACCTCGCTTTCTAGGCACTTTTGGTCTCCTATAAATACAAGCACTGTCCAAATATCAAACAATCAGTACACTTGGATAACAAGTTCTTAAGAGTGATTTTAGCTAGAAAATACTCATTTTGAATAAGAATTGTTAGTCTTGTAGTGTGAGTTCATTGAGAAGCTTTTCAATTGTGAGTGAGTTCATCAATTGTGTAGCTATGTGAGGGTTTTCTGTAAAGAGTGTAAAACTTCCTAGCTTGACTAAGTGGAGCTTGGGGCAAGGAGGAAGTGATCCTTCTATTGTACACAAGAGTGATCGAATTTCACCAAATTGAAGAAGCTTGTTTTGAGGAATTCTCTTTAAGCTCAAGTGGAGTCTTGAAGATGTTTGGTTTGCTTTCCATCATTACTCTTTTTAGCTTGCGTATCATATTCATTGTTTGAAATCTCATCCATATTTATCGATCTCGACTTGTCTATTTGTTTGATAAATCATTTGTTAAAGAGCTTGTGATTAAAATTTGAAAAAGAGGTAATACTTGGCTGATTATTAGTCAACCTAATTCACCCCCCCTCTTAGGTTGTATTTGGGCCTTACATGCTTTTTGGGCAAATTAATGCACAATTGAATGTTTATTTAAAGGTAATGAAGTTTGGAAGAAAAGTTGGAAAATTGAAGTATCAAAAGTCGATGAAATTCTAAATTGAGATGATCAGAATGCAATTCAAACATCGAGGAATCAAGGGATTAAAAGTTGGAGGATTGAGCGCTTCAAAATCACAACAAAAAATTCAAGTTTTGAAAATCTGAAGCAGATTCGCGAGTAGAAACGCGAGGTAGATAATTGGACAATGAAATGGTTCGCGATTCTCTCTCAGCAGAGGTAGGGGAGTAGGATCCGTGAGGGCATCCGCGAGCTATGCCTCGCGGAATTGGTTTCCGGATCGCTGACAACAATGCTGCAACTTGCAGCCAATTTCCAGAATTTTTCCAACTCATTTCCAGCTCAATTCTGATGGAATTTCGGCTAATAGCTATACAATGTGGACTTGTGGAAACAAAATTTAACTTTAGGTCTTTTCATTTGTAATCTTTTCCATCATCAATCCTCTATAAATACCCCATGTATTCCAACAAGAAAAAGAGATAGAGGGAGAGAGGAAAATAGAAAGAAAAAAAAGAGAATAGAATAGAGAGGGAATCTAACTAGTTCTTAACAAGAATTAGTTTAGAATCAAAGTGAGAGGTCTATTGAACAAGGAGAAATCCTTTGTGAGCTTGTAAGTGAACTTAAAGATTGCAAAAGTGAAGAATAAGGGCTTATTTCATCAATTGGAGAAGTTCATTTATCCTTTGCATTTTATTTCTTAAAGTTCATTCATGACTTCTTATGCAAGTTTTGTGTGCTTAATTAATATGAATAGCTAAACTTCACTATCCTAGGGGTAAGATGAACTTGTAACGGATTGGATATTGTTCACTTAAGTAAAGAAAGGTTA
The DNA here is from genome assembly GCA_013103745.1 of Gardenia jasminoides. Lineage (NCBI taxonomy): Eukaryota > Viridiplantae > Streptophyta > Magnoliopsida > Gentianales > Rubiaceae > Gardenia > Gardenia jasminoides. Next base: position 5,631,330 of record CM023104.1, on the reverse strand, counting down.
ACTTGTGATTGTTAGTTCATTTATTTGTTCTCAATATTCATGGTTGCTTGATCATCAATTGTGAATTATTCAAGCATGTGCTAGTGCATTAAATAATGTCTTGCATGTGCAGTTCAAAATATATGAACCCTAGATTGCATGTTCATGATAGTAGGAGATGCATTTAGGAGGAATCATAGTTGTAAATCATTGAGTTTCATGAACTTATGTTAAGCCAATTCATCATGTTAATAGGTGAAGGTTTAATATGAGTATGTTTGTTTATTGTGAAAGCAATCTACAAGTAAAATTGGAGGTTACTTCCTTGACAAGCCTCAAGTTTATAATCTAACTTAACTAAGTGAATATATCCTTGACCTAACAAGGGATTCAAATCCCTAGGAAACTCTTACTCTATTCTAACTTCTCTAACTTGTTAGTTTATACTGCCAATTGGAGGATTACCCCGTTGGATGGTTTTATTTATTTTCTTATTTACCACCAATTGGATGTCTTCGACACCTAGCGGTCAGTTCTAATTGCTTAATTCCCACTCCTTAGGTCTGATTAGTCTGCCTTCTCCTGTTTTCATTCCCTTTTTATTTACTTTTCATTTACCACCAATTAAGGTTGGTTCTACCACCTTAACCTGTTGGTTTTAATTGCTTTCAATAGGGACGGTTGTACCGACCGACTTTTTATATTTTGCACTCATCTATTATTTTCTATTTGGATAATAAAGCAAGCTAAAAAGCTATAGTACTTAACCGAGTCTCTGTGGGATCGATCCTTAATTATCACTATACTCAATAATAGATTAAGTATAGTTAATACTTTTTGGGCATTAATGCACAATTGAATGTTTATTTGAAGGTAATGAAGTTTGGAAGAAAAGTTAAAAAATTGACGTATCAAAAGTCGATGAAATTCCAAGTTGAGATGATCAGAATGCAATTCAAACATCGAGAAATCAAGGAATTAAAAGTTGGAGGACTGAGCGCTTCAAAATCACAACGAAAAATTCAAGTTTTGCAAATCTGAAGCAGATTCGCAAGCGGAAATGCGAGGTAGATAATTGGGCAATGAAATGGCTCGCGATTGTCTCTCAGTAGAGGCAGGGGAACAGGATCCGCGAGGGGATCCGCAAACTTTGTGAGCTTGTAAGTGAACTTAAAGATTGCAAAAGTGAAGAATAAGAGCTTATTTCATCAATTGGAGATGTTCCTTTATCCTTTGCTTTTTATTTCTTAAAGTTCATTCATGGCTTCTTTTGCAAGTTTTGTGTGCTAAATTAATATGAATAGCTAAACTTCACTATCCTAGGGACAAGATGAACTTGTAAGGGATTGGATGTTGTTCACTTAAGTAAAGAAAGGTTAACTTGTGATTGTTATTTCATTTATTTGTTCTCAATATTCATGGTTGCTTGATCATCAATTGTGAATTATTCAAGCATGTGCTAGTGCATTAAATATGTCTTGCATGTGCAGTTCAAAATATATGAACCCTAGATTGCATGTTCACGATAGTAGGAGATGCATTTAGGGGGAATCATATTTGTAACTCATTGAGTTTCATGAACTTATGTTAAGCTAATTCATCATGTTAATAGGTGAAGGTTTAATATGAGTATATTTGTTTATTGTGAAAGCAATCTACAAGTAAAATTGGAGGTTACTTCCTTGACAAGTCACAAGTTTATAATCTAACTTAACTAAGTGTGTGATGACCCCACTTCTCCCTAGGGCATACCCTAGGTATCCGTGGAGCTCCTACCCAGCTCTCGCCAGGACTCACTCACTAGAATAACTAATAATACTTCAAGAGTGAACATACATACCTCTTCCAGTACAAATCACAAATAATACATTACTAAATTCAACTTACAACACGATTCTCAAATTATGGTTCAATGTATTTAAGGTACAACCACCATTCCATCTTACAAACCCAAATATATCAAGAGTCCATCCATCTCTGATTACAAATGATACAAGAAGTAATCCAACCCATCACGCTAAGATAGATCATACCTCATACTTTCCTTCGCCACGAACCCTGTGGGAGGGGAGGAAATAAAACATTTTTGGGGTGAGCTAAAAGCTCAGTGAATGTCCAGTAAAACCAAGAAATTCATGGACCTTTTGTAAAGCATTTGAGTCTTTAAACAATCATTTCAGAAACACTTAATTTAGCAAACAACATACAGTAAGCAATAATTTAGTAAGCATATAATTCAAGTATTGAAAGGATACTGTCCTCCTTGGCGGTTGCAGTCCGTCTTGTCAGTCAGTCACCCTCCTACTCCACCTTATAACACCCAGTGGTAATACTCGAGTATACCGTACATTGCCTAAGTATCGACCTACCCGACCGTCCGCTTCGCTCGAATAGGCCGATAACGAAGGGGAAGGCCTTGTTCAGCCAATGTGATAAAGTACACATGGCTTACGGTCATGCGCAAGTAATATACAAACAATGGAAGAAGTAAACAGTTGAACAGTTAATAACAGTTAGGTCGAGTGCGATAAAGTACACACTCGCCTAGAAACAAGTATTTCACACTTATGAAATCAAGTAATGTCAAGTATTAATCACATAGACATGTAATTCACATAAGCATGTAATTCACATAACATACGAGGGATATTCACAAACTCATTTCTTTGCAAATATGAGTTGAGCAAATCGTTTCACCAGTTATTTTCACATAGCAATAAAATATTTGACTCAAAACAGATTTGAATATTCATAAACTCTTCATAAATGGTTTCACCTGTAAAAAGCATTTTACTTGGAAATAGTGATACATCACTTCATTACAATTACAAGTAAATTGTTTCACCAAAACGTTCATTTGCAAACAATAATAAGATTCTTCATTTAAAAGGGGTTGAGACACTCACAAAATAAAGTTAAGTAACCGAAACGTTCGAGTCTTGGTCACCCGCGATATCATCTTCGATCCTTACGTACAACCAATATATATAACCATCAATTCAAACCAAAACAACACTTAAAAACACTCAAAATAGAAAAGAGAGCACATGCATGGGCGCTCGAACCAAAACGGACGACATTAGATACAAAACGGAAAACACACACTAGAAGGTGTGAAAGGCAGATTTGACACCTTGAACTATTTTGATCATAACTCATGGTACGAGTGTCGGATTGAAGTGGACGAGGTGCCGTTTTGAAGCTAAGAGAACAAGCTATAACTTTCATGAAGGCCATTTTTACCTAGATTCACTCCATCCAGGTCGAAAAGTACGAAAACAGTTCCAGAAATTTCAGAGTCAGGATTTCCTACAGGCTTGATTCAAACGATCATAACTCAGCGCTCACAAATCCAAATCAGGAAATTCCATAGCCATTAGAAAGCTAACATACAAGGCTACAATTCTTAAGAGACGTTAAAAGCAAAAACATTCATCTTCCCCATCAAAATGACCCATTACTATAGCAAAATAACATTTCTGCCAGAAACAGGGCATCAGGAAATTTTAGTCATTTCACATGCTACAGTGTTCCGATTCATCTGAAAATTTACTGGTAGAAACCTCACTCAATTCTCTACAACTTTCATGTTTTGTGCTCAAGTTAATTCAACCTCCATCATATTCGAATATTCAAACTAAATTCGGGCAGAAAATTTAAACAACATTTAATACTTGGAGTTCATCCATACCAATGAATTTCCAGCCATCCAATTCGGTTCCTAGCTAAAAAATTCAATTTCCAATCATCAATTCCCAACATTAAGTCTTGCAACTAGTGAAACCCTAACCCTAGCTCTTGGCCAAGGTTCAAGACAAACAAAACATTAAAACCAATCCATGGAATCATCTTAGAAGCTAAGAATGAGCTTTAATCAAGGCTAAACATCAACCAAATTCATCAATTACACCATGTACAAGAAATTCCAACTTCCAAAGCAAAGCTAGTTACTTCCTAACTTGATGTTCTTGGCAAGAACTCCAAGCTCCCAAGCTTCAATCACCTCCTTCTAGCTTCCAATTCAAAGTTGGATGGTTGGAACACAAGATTTCTCTTGTTTTTTTTTCCTCTTTTTTCCTCTCTTTCCTTTCCTTTCTTTCCACGGTTTTCTCCTCTATTTTTCAGCCTTGCACCCGACTTCTTGAAGCTTCCCAAGTGACTAATAGATTAAGCTGACTAGATATTTAAGGAATGGTCAAAGAATTGGTCAAAAATATCAAGCTAACCCTAGCATCGTCAATGATCTTTCACCTTGGCCCCAAGTGATTTCATTCCTAGCAATTGAGTCCATAAGTTGTAAATCCAACTTAGTCCACTAATACTTAATTACACCTAGCTAGGTCACTAATCACCCAATTAACGTAATTAACTCCCGTAAGCATGCAAGTTCACACCGGAAGTTCATGAAATAACAAACGTTTGATTTGTACATATAAGTAGGGTTTCAAGAAAATATATTAGGGTTAGTACATTTAGGGTTTAGTGTGTAAACAAATTTGGGTTTTGTCGAAATTTATGGTTTTCAAAGCAAACTAGGGTTTAAATTCAAAATTAGGTTTTTTAGACTTGTAAAACAAAATAGTTAAACAAAACACTTTAAGAAGTAAAACAAACCATATAAACCCCTTGGCAAACAATAATCACTATAATTAACATTATTTGAGATTTTCCAGAAATTGGAAAAAAATCGGGGTCTCACAATCTCCCCTCCTTAAAAGAATTTCGTCCTCGAAATTCATACCTTCTGCTACCTCAGTCGATCTTGAAATCTGTTGGCCAAGAAGATGATATGTTCTAGCCGGTGCTCGTGGTCGATTCCCTCCTTCAGTAACTTGTTGAGAAGTAGTTACATTTCCTTGGCGAGGATTACTCTCTCTCAGTTGCTTCTTTGGGCAGTGGTTAACTTGATGGTCGGCACTCCCACAACGCAAACATTTCCACCCTTTCACCCAACAGTTGTCCTCAGTGTGATTGCTTTTCCCATAGTATCCACAAGTTGGTTGGACAACCGTGGCTTGACTTCCTAACGGTGTTTCCTTTAATTGGACCCCTCTTGTTTGAGTTCCTTGTGATGTAGCCCTTTCTGGTCGCTCCATCTCGTGAGAAGAATATGAAGGTAGTCTTATTCCACCAGTTCCTTTTCCAACTTTTGGTGGTGGTACAGTCTCTCTCGAAGTCTCAAGGGAACCACCACTAGGTATATCTCTCTTTCGGGTTTGAAAAGCTTTCAGTTGAGATCTTGTAATCTCGATTCTTTGACCTTTCTCAAGGGCATCATTAAAAGTGCCAATTTGAGCTGCTGCAAGGGCGTCTTGAATTTCTAGATTAAGCCCCTGAATGAACCGTCTTATTCTCTTTAGCTCCGTAATTACCAACTCTGGGGCAAATCTAGACAATTTAGTGAATTGAGTTTCATATTCTGCCACACTTAGAGTTCCCTGGCGAAGTTTTATAAAATCATCTTCTATCTTTTCTTGGACCAGTGGTGGAAAGAATTTTTCATTAAATTCTCGTACAAAATTCATCCAAGTCCTCGGAGTTTGATCCCTATCCCACTTGTTTCTTATAACATTCCACCATGCTCGAGCCGGTCCTTCAAGTTGGAACACGGCAAAGGTCACTTGTCTCTCCTCTGAATAGTCCAATGCATCAAATATGTTTCTCATGTTTTCTAACCAATTCTCAGCTATATCAACGTCAGGACCTCCAGAAAACTTAAGGGGAGAAAACTTTTGAAATCTCTCTAATGCCTTATCTTCTCCTACTACCTGATTCACAGGGTTTCCTTGTTGATTTCCAGGGTTTTGTCCAGCCATTTGTGCTAACAAGTCAGTCATACATTGGATGGCTGTGGCTACCTGTTCATTAGCATCGACCCTCGGTTCACGATTATCCCCTGTGACTAATTCATGGTCACCCTCTTGATCTTGGGGTTGTCTAAGTCCACGTCCACGTCCACGCCCACGGCCTCGTTGTTGCCCTCTCGTTTCCATGTTCATAGTTAATCTATATGCATGTATATCAACCATACTACACCACAATTAACTATACACACATACAAGTAATAACTCTTAAAGTAAATAAAACAAACACATTTTCACATAGCATTTTTCACAGTACAATTCAAACTCAGTCATGTCTCACACCAGTACAAACCAGAACTCATTAAACCAAAACACAAGTCACAGTCAAGTTGAGTACATACCAAGTCAAAAGTAGTATACAAAAGCAAACAAGTCATCAACAAAATACATTGGTCTCCAAAGTAGAACATTCTACGTCCCATCCTGTCCTCTTATAAAAGGTCAAAAGCAATACGTCACTGGATTAATTAGAACCAAGAGATTCTCGTTCCCTAACACGTTCGACTTCATTCCCTAGGCTAGGATTCTCAGGGCCACGATCTTCTCCACCTCTCTCCCTTAGATGTTGGGTCATTTGAGCCAAACGATTATTGGCTTCTTGGAATTGTTCACACAAGGCATCGATTCGTTCTTACTCCTCGAGCACCCTAGTCCCCAACTCTCGAATCCGGTCATTTGCTCTCGCATTTGCGATGTCTAGCCTTTGCCTCTCATCTACTATAACTAACACCACACGTTCGGGATACGAATAAGTCATTCAACAATCACATTGACTATCCACCCTACGTCCTAGGACAAACTGCTGAAATGGCTCGCCAAATCTTGTCAATTTCCTTGTACTCTATTTCCTTCCATTCCTATAATCACAACCGGAATTAGTGGTCCAGGTAAACTATTACCATAAATTATATCATTTAACAGTCAACCTAATCCCACAGTCCGGCACCCTAAACTGAATGGTTAGGATGCACTACAGAGATCTGAAACCTAGGCTTTGATACCACCTGTGACGACCCCACTTCTCCCTAGGGCATACCCTAGGTATCCGTGGAGCTCCTACCCAGCTCTCGCCAGGACTCACTCACTAGAATAACTAATAATACTTCAAGAGTGAACATACATACCTCTTCCAGTACAAATCACAAATAATACATTACTAAATTCAACTTACAACTCGATTCTCAAATTATGGTTCAATGTATTTAAGGTACAACCACCATTCCATCTTACAAACCCAAATATATCAAGAGTCCATCCATCTCTGATTACAAATGATACAAGAAGTAATCCAACCCATCACGCTAAGATAGATCATACCTCATACTTTCCTTCGCCACGAACCCTGTGGGAGGGGAGGAAATAAAACATTTTTGGGGTGAGCTAAAAGCTCAGTGAATGTCCAGTAAAACCAAGAAATTCATGGACCTTTTGTAAAGCATTTGAGTCTTTAAACAATCATTTCAGAAACACTTAATTTAGCAAACAACATACAGTAAGCAATAATTTAGTAAGCATATAATTCAAGTATTGAAAGGATACAGTGTCCTCCCTTGGCAGTTGCAGTCCGTCTTGTCAGTTAGTCACCCTCCTACTCCACCTTATAACACCCAGTGGTAATACTCGAGTATACCGTACAGTGCCCTAAGTATCGACCTACCCGACCGAGTCCGCTTCTGGCTCGAATAGGCCGATAACGAAGGGGAAGGCCTTGTTCAGCCAATGTGATAAAGTACACATGGCTTATGGTCATGCGCAAGTAATATACAAACAATGGAAGAAGTAAACAGTTGAACAGTTAATAACAGTTAGGTCGAGTGCGATAAAGTACACACTCGCCTAGAAACAAGTATTTCACACTTATGAAATCAAGTAATGTCAAGTATTAATCACATAGACATGTAATTCACATAAGCATATAATTCACATAACATACGAGGGATATTCACAAACTCATTTCTTTGCAAATATGAGTTGAGCAAATCGTTTCACCAGTTATTTTCACATAGCAATAAAATATTTGACTCAAAACAGATTTGAATATTCATAAACTCTTCATAAATGGTTTCACCTGTAAAAAGCATTTTACTTGGAAATAGTGATACATCACTTCATTACAATTACAAGCAAATTGTTTCACCAAAACGTTCATTTGCAAACAATAATAAGATTCTTCATTTAAAAGGGGTTGAGACACTCACAAAATAAAGTTAAGTAACCGAAACGTTCGAGTCTTGGTCACCCGCGATATCATCTTCGATCCTTATATAACCATCAATTCAAACCAAAACAACACTTAAAAACACTCAAAACAGAAAAGAGAGCACATGCATGGGCGCTCGAACCAAAACGGACGACATTAGATTCAAAACGGAAAACACACACTAGAAGGTGTGAAAGGCAGATTTGACACCTTGAGCTATTTTGATCATAACTCATGGTACGAGTGTCGGATTGAAGTGGACGAGGTGCCGTTTTGAAGCTAAGAGAACAAGCTATAACTTTCATGAAGGCCATTTTTACCTAGATTCACTCCATCCAGGTCGAAAAGTACGAAAACAGTTCCAGAAATTTCAGAGTCAGGATTTCCTACAGGCTTGATTCAAACGATCATAACTCAGCACTCACAAATCCAAATCAGGAAATTCCAAAGCCATTAGAAAGCTAACATACAAGGCTACAATTATTAAGAGACATTAAAAGCAAAAACATTCATCTTCCCTATCAAAATGACCCATTACTATAGCAAAATAACATTTCTGCCAGAAACAGGGCATCGGGAAATTTTAGTCATTTCACATGCTACAGTGTTCCGATTCATCTGAAAATTTACTGGTAGAAACCTCACTCAATTCTCTACAACTTTCATGTTTTGTGCTCAAGTTAATTCAGCCTCCATCATATTCGAATATTCAAACTAAATTCGGGCAGAAAATTTAAACAACATTTAATACTTGGAGTTCATCCATACCAATGAATTTCCAGCCATCCAATTCGGTTCCTAGCTAAAAAATTCAATTTCCAATCATCAATTCCCAACATTAAGTCTTGCAACTAGTGAAACCCTAACCCTAACTCTTGGCCAAGGTTCAAGACAAACAAACCATTAAAACCAATCCATGGAATCATCTTAGAAGCTAAGAATGAGCTTTAATCAAGGCTAAACATCAACCAAATTCATCAATTACACCATGTACTAGAAATTCCAACTTCCAAAGCAAAGCTAGTTACTTCCTAACTTGATGTTCTTGGCAAGAACTCCAAGCTCCCAAGCTTCAATCACCTCCTTCTAGCTTCCAATTCAAAGTTGGATGGTTGGAACACAAGATTTCTCTTGTTTTTTTTCCTCTCTTTTCTTTCCTTTCTTTCCACGGTTTTCTCCTCTATTTTTCAGCCTTGCACCCGACTTCTTGAAGCTTCCCAAGTGACTAATAGATTAAGCTCACTAGATATTTAAGGAATGGTCAAAGAATTGGTCAAAAATATCAAGCCAACCCTAGCATCTTCAATGATCTTTCACCTTGGCCCCAAGTGATTTCATTCCTAGCAATTGAGTCCATAAGTTGCATATCCAACTTTGTGACAGCCCCACCTGCCCCTAGGGCGAACCAAAGGGTTTGGCGGACCGCCTGCCCAACTCTCGCCGAGGCTCACTACGAATTCTCAAATATTAATCCAAACATTCATTCGTAATGTCATAAATCAAAGTTATTAAAATCACTAATAAACTCTTAAAAAATACAAACCCCAAAATTTCATCAAAATTACATTGATAATAACTCCAAAATATTGTAAACCATCAAATTCATCCATTAATTTCAATCTTATACAAAAAGAGGAAATCCTACAAAAGTACTAACTTCCTCGATTCACGTGCTCACCTCGAAACCTGTTAAGGAAAACAAATTGAGGTGAGCTAAAGCTCAGTGAGGCCAAGAAAACATGCACAGGCAACTCAAAGCATTTAAATAAATTAATAAGACAATAAAAGAGCCAAACAGTGAATTTAGTAATAAAATTTTTAAACAATACAATTTAAAGGTTACAGTTGCCGGCTCCACATCCACAATTCTCTGCAATTATCTTCTTCACCAGCATCAGTTCAAGCCACATGTTGACACTCCGTCAACCACTCACTCTCACAGTCCATATTCATCACTTTTCTCCCTCTCCCGTCTACTTACACCCCCTTGACCGGGCTCGAACTCCTAAATTTGAAAAGTGTTTGGCAACCCACTATGAGTATGCCAAGTCGGTGGACTCATTCCAACCGACGTACTTTAAACAGTAAAAACCCAAGGTTCACCCAACCCTTGCCCTAGCCCCTGTTGCCGGACAAGGTGAAGGGATCCCCGATAGGGTTTAGGCGTCTCCACAGTTATAAACACTATAAACAGTTCAATCAAGTCAAGCAGTCAGACAAGTAACCATTTAAACAGTTAAGCTCATTTTGAGACAATTCAAGAAGGTGAGCGCGATAAAGTACACGCTCACCGAGGAACACAAGCATGCTTTCAATTTATTTACATCATTTAAAGCAATTAAACATACACTTGAACACTCACCGATAAAGTAGGTCTCGGAGTTCTAGTTTGGATCACTTTGTAATTCAGTACTACCTCCTAAAATATTTAAAAAGCAATGAAAATGAGTTCTTAGTTTATCAACCAAAACTCGTTCAAGGGAATCAAGTTCTATAAGTCACTACTTGAGTAGAAATATTTGAAAAATCATAACTTGAGCTACATAAGTTCAAATTTCACACACTTGGTACCGTTGGAAACCTTTTTGAATGTTCTAAAACTTTTTAGAAGACACCCAGTTAAAATTCTGGGCAGAAATTGCCCAGATTTTTGAGAAAGGAACTACTACAGTATCAAAACAGGGCACGTCAGGTTGGTCGACCATCCCACTTTGAAAATTCACCAAATATTGTAGAAAAATAATTGACCTCTGAAATTCATACATGATATAGTTCTACATAATGAATTTCAAATTCCACTGATGGTACGCAATTCCAACACTCGAGAAAGAAATTATAGCAGTTCAAACAGGGTGGTTTCGAAATTCTGAAATTTCTATTTTCCAGATTTGCAGGGCAGACTTATAGGCCTTGTTTGAGTGATGGTTTCTTGTCTAAAAATTACCAAATTTGGTACACGAATTCTAAAATATATAGGCTAGGTTCATATCAAAATGCAATAATAAATTCAAACAAATGAATGTCAAACCAAAATGAATTCAAACAGTGCTCAAAACTGGGAAAAGTTTTCCAGATTGAAGAGGCAGATTTGAGATATCATTTGAGCAATGAAATGGTACTGGAAAAATGCCAAATTTTTAATACATACACCTCAGTACATGAACTACATCTGTACCAAAATTTAGCGAAACACTCACACGGGAAGACAGTTTTCTAGCCGCCCAAAGTGGTCTCAATATCATTGATTCAATCCTGCCGAGTTTCATTCCTTTACTTCTCATTGCTTTTAACACATCTAAACCACCACCATAAGACCTCATTTTCGAACCTAAGGTAGTTTTAAGCTTTCTTAACCCAATAGTGGTCAAAATTGATACAATTTTAGCTCAAAACTTAGCACTAAAACAGCCTCAAAAATCGGACAGCATGCCTGCCCAGTTTCCAGTTTTCCTTGTTCCTCTAAGACACCAATTTTACTTAACCCTAGAAAGGATTTTGTGTGGGGTAAATTAACAGCTTAACCCTCATATTTAAGCCTCACCATTAACCTTTAAGATTGTCAAAATCACAGCCAAAATATAAAAAGGAAAACAGCAATTTTTCTTCCTAGTTTTCCAACTCCCAAACTCATCACAATCACTCCATCACATATGTATATATCATAACAACCAACCATCAACAATTGTGGGAATTCATAGAGCCCACTCAACAACCCAAATAACAATAAGAACAACATCAAGAAGATACAAAGCTTAGAGCTACAAGATGAAATCAAAGGGAAAGATTTGAAGAAACTAGATTCCCTCAACTCAATCAAGGAGTTTAGTACATGGAGGATGGAATAGCACACAAAACCCTCAATCATCAATCCCCACAACCGGTTGTCTCTCTCTCTCCAAGGTAGTCCAAAGCTCCACCAAGAAATAACTAGCAAATCCTTCAAGCTTTCTTTGGTTGCAACAATGGAGATTTGTGGTTGATTAATGAAGATGAAATCAAGAGAAAAAGGGGGAGGGCTGGTCGGCTGGAACAAGAGAGGAAAGAGAGAGTTTTGAGTGCTTTGATGAAGTGAAATGAGAAAAGGAAGAGATGACATAAAGTATTACTTAATTGTGCCAAAAGTCAAACTTGAATTGGTGGCCCAAAATACTCCAATTGGAGTTTAATCCTAATCACTCACTTCTAATCCCTCAATTAGCTTTTCTTGATCTACTAATGATCATTCTTATTCTCCGAACGTATGTCACTCTCAGTCCGAATGTTTGTCTCGAAAAATGTGCCCATATTCGTTTTTCACAATTAAGTGACAGAAAAATCAAATTAATGTTTAAAAATAGTTTTTAAAATAAAATGAGTTAATGTATGATGTAAATGCAATTAAAATGATTTCAAACAAGTAAAACAAGTATTCAGAGAAAGTACATAATTAATTAAATAAATTGGTCAAATAAAAATAAAATTTTCGGGTCCTCACAAACTTAGTCCACTAATACTTAATTACACCTAGCTAGGTCACTAATCACCCAATTAACGTAATTAACTCCCGTAAGCATGCAAGTTCACACCGGAAGTTCATGAAATAACAAACGTTTGATTTCTACATATAAGTAGGGTTTCAAGAAAATATATTAGGGTTAGTACATTTAGGGTTTAGTGTGTAAACAAATTTGGGTTTTGTTGAAATTTATGGTTTTCAAAGCAAACTAGGGTTTAAATTCCAAATTAGGGTTTTTAGACTTGTAAAACAAAATAGTTAAACAAAACACTTTAAGAAGTAAAACAAACCATATAAACCCCTTGGCAAACAATAATCACTATAATTAACATTATTTGAGATTTTTCAGAAATTGGGAAAAAATCGGGGTCTCACAAAGTGAACATATCCTTGACCTAACAAGGGATTCAAACCCCTAGGAAACTCTTACTCTATTCTAACTTCTCTAACTTGTTAGTTTATACCGCCAATTAGAGGATTACCCCGTTGGATGGTTTTTTTTATTTTCTTAGTTTCCGCCAATTGTATGTCTTCAACATCTAGCGGTCGGTTCTAATTGCTTAATCCCCACTCCTTAGGTCGGTTTAGTCCGCCTTCTCCCGTTTTCATTCCCTTTCTATTTACTTTTCATTTACCACCAATTAAGGTTGGTTCTACCATCTTAACCTGTTGGTTTTAATTGCTTTCAATAGGGACGGTTGTACCGCCCGACTTTTTATATTTTGCACTCATCTATTATTTTATATTTAGATAATAAAGCGATCTAAAAAGCCATAGTACTTAACCGAGTCTCTGTGGGATCAACCCTTAATTATCACTATACTCAATCCACAATCTGTATACTTGTGGAAAATCGGGGTAAAGTGGCCATAATTGTTTGATAATTGGGAGAATTTAACTTGAAAGCTTAGACCACGTCAAGTTTTTGGCACCGTTGCCGGTAACTTCAGTTAATATTAGGGCAAAAGCAAGCTTTATTAGTCTAAATTTATATAAAATTCTCTTGTATTTATTTTAATTTTCATTTGTTTTTCTTTTTAAATCTAGTACATGAGCCGATCCTTAACGGTTACTACACCTTTGGACCCGAGATTAAAAGAACATTGAGGAGATTAAGGCGGCTTGCGCAACAAGAAGGTAATAGAATTGAAGAGAATATTGGTGAAATTTCTATTGAATTGGCTCCTTTAGAAAACATGGCGGAAGAACGACCAAATCAATATGCCTTGAGAGATTTTGCATTGCCAAATACCGATGGATCACAAACTAGCATTGCTAGACCGGCAATTCAAGCAAACAACTTTGAAATTCAACCGTCATTGATTAGTATGCTCCAAAGAGAACAATTCGGAGGAAATGCAACGGAGGATCCAAATTCACATTTAGCCAATTTGTTGGAAATATGTGACACAATTAAGCATAATGGAGTAAGTGAAGATGCTATAAAGCTTCGATTGTTTCCTTTATCTTTAAGAGATAAGGCTAAAGTATGGCTTAATTCACATGCACCAAACACCTTCATAACTTGGGCCGATTTAGCCAAAGCTTTCTCGAATAAATATTTTCCACCCGGAAAAACGGCCAAATTGCGAATGGATATAACAAGTTTCGCTCAACATGAAGGTGAATCATTATATAAGGCATGGGAAAGATTCGAAGAGTTGCAACAGAAATGTCCTCATCATGGACTCCCGATTGGCTAATCGTACAAACATTCTATAATGGTTTAACCTATCCTGTTAAAACTCATATTGATGCAGCTGCAGGTGGAGCACTTATGGGAAAATCGGCCGAAGAAGCTCAACGCTTAATAGAAGAAATGGCGGCAAATAATTATCAATGGGCCAATGAAAGAGGTAACGCACGAAGACATGCCGGGATGTATGAACTAGATGCTATTAGCATGTCAAATGCAGAAATGGACAACATGATCAAAATGCTAAATAAGCAAGGTAAGAATTGCTCAAGTTCAAATTCCAATGCTCATGTTGCATGTTGTACAATTTGTGGAGGAAATCTTGATGATACTAATTGTGTGAATTTTGAAAAGGTACAATTTGTCAACAACTTCAATTGACCAACCCAAAATAACCCTTATTCCAATACCTATAACCAAGGGTGGAGGAATCATCCTAATTTTGGGTGGAAAGATGAAAATAATCAACAAAATTCCACTAATCAATCGAGATTCCAACCCATGGAAACTAAACCGGAATGGGAGATTGCAGTGGAAAAACTAGCTAAAGGAACTTCAGAAAGGTTTGAGCGGCTAGAGGGGAGAATGGACCAATTAACTACCATGTATAGAAATGTGGAAGTCCAACTTGGTCAAATTGTTAATGCTATAAACCCTAGGAATCAAGGGGAGTTACCCTTCTAGTAGTGAGTTTGAAAGAAAAGAAGAGAGTGAAGAAAATGAGACTTTGAGTGAAGAGCAAAGGGTAAGTGTGGGGGGAAAAAGGAAAGGAAAAAGTAGTGGAAAATGATGAAATATCCTCTAAAAATAAAATTTCCATTCCTCCCATTCCATTTCCTCAAAGGTTCAAGCAAAGTAAAATTGATAAGGAATTTGAAAAGTTTGTTAAAATGTTTAAACAATTGCATATTAACATTCCTTTTGCAGATGCTATCACTCAAATTCCATCCTATGCCAAGTTCCTAAAGGAAATTATGTCCAAGAAGAGGCGATTGGAGGATTGTGAAACCATAGTTTTGACGGAGGAATGTAGTGCATTGATTCAAAACAAACTCCCTCCAAAATTGAAGGATCCGGGCAGTTTTTCAATTCCTTGCACTATCGGTGATCTTAATTTTTCAAATGCATTATGTGACTTAGGTGCAAGTGTTTCATTAATTCCTTTATGTGTTGTTAGGAAATTAGGGTTAAGTGAACTAAAAAGAACTAATATTTCCTTGCAATTAGCGGATAGGTCGGTTAAATGTCCTCTTGGTGTGCTTGAAAATGTGCTTATTAAAGTCAAAATTTTCATAATTCCTGTTGACTTTGTTGTTCTTGACATGGAAGGGGATGTTCATATGCCAATCATACTTGGTAGACCTTTCTTAGCTATGGCCGGTGCAATAATTGATGTGAAAAGAGGAAAGCTTAAATTTCAAGTAGGTGAAGATGAAATTGAGTTTAATTTGCAAGAACTTGAAAATTTTCCTTCATTTACTAATCATATTTATGCCATTGAGGTGATTGAAAATCTAACTCAAGATGTGAGTAGAATGAAACAAGAATCCGATCCTCTTGACGTATGTTTATTTGATGGCATTTTTCATGAAGATGATTTGAAAATTTTACAAATGGCTAATTTCTTGAACTCTCAAGTACCTTACAAAAGAGGAAATCATTATGAGAGTTTAGGGAAAGTCAAGGTTTACCACCACCTTCAAGTGAACAAGCTCCTACTCTTGATCTTAAACCATTGCCAGATCACTTAAGGTATGCATTTCTTGGAGAAAATGATACATTACCAGTGATAGTAAGTGCTTTTCTTGATGATGTGCAATTGGAAAAATTACTACGGGTTTTAAGGAGGCATAAACCGGCAATTGGATGGACCATTTCCGATCTCAAAGGAATAAGCCCAACTCTTTGTATGCATAAGATTCTTTTGGAAGAAAACGCCAAACCGGTAATTGAAACTCAAAGGTGTTTGAATCCTAATATGAAGGAAGTGGTAAGAAAGGAGATTTTAAAATGGCTCGACTCAGGTATTATCTTTCCTATGTCCGATAGTAGTTGGATTAGTCCAATTCATGTGGTGCCAAAGAAAGGTGGGATGACTATAATTTTGAATGAAAATGATAAAATTATACCCACAAGAATTATAGTCGGATGGAGAGTGTGCATAGATTATAGAAAACTAAATGTGGCCACACGTAAAAATCACTTTCCATTACCTTTCCTTGATCAAATTTTTGAAAGACTTGCCGGTTATGAATTTTACTATTTTCTTGATGGCTATTCAGGATATAATCAAATTGCCATAGCACCGGAAGATCAAGAGAAGACCACATTCACTTGTCCTTATAGTACTTTCGCATTTAGGCGGATGCCATTTGGCTTGTGTAATGCACTAGCGACATTCCAAAGATGCATGATGGCAATTATCTCCGATTATGCCGAGAAGATCATGGAGATTTTTATGGATGATTTTTCAGTTTTTGGATCGTCTTATGATAATTGCTTACATAATCTTGAGAAAATTTTGCAAAGATGTGAAGAAACTAACCTTGTTTTAAATTGAAAAAAATGTCATTTCAGGGTTAGAGAAGGCATTGTGTTAGGCCACAAAATTTCTTCTCAAGGAATTGAGGTGGATAAAGTTAAAATTGACTTAATTGAGAAAATGCCACCTCCAACTAATATAAAAGGAATTAGAAGTTTTCTTGACCATGCGGGGTTTTATCGACGGTTTATTAAAGATTTTTCTAAAATTGCTAAACCCTTGTGTGATTTATTAAGTAAAGATATTCCCTTTGACTTTGATGATGATTGTTTGAATGCTTTTAACAGGTTGAAAAGGGCATTGACGACAACTCCAATCATAACATCACCGGATTGGTCATTGCCATTTGAGTTAATGTGTAATGCAAGCGACTATGTGGTTGGAGCCGTCCTTGGTTAACGAAAAGAAGGGAGATTGCATGTTATTTATTATGTGTAGACACCAAATTTTTTTTTCAATTATTACCTCATGTTTTTTATCTATTAGTATTTTTTTATTATTTATTATAACATATTTTCTTATTTTTGTAGGTTTTAAAAAAAAAAGGCTTAGAACTGAAACGCGGAGTGGTCTGTGTAACAGTCCGCGTAACCTGATCAGAGGCTAAAAAAAATACGCGCGCAATTTTTCCAGCCATTTTTCTCCTCATTTCCAACTGTATTTTCTGTACCTTGAGCATTAAGGAACCTATTTAGTTAATCCCTAACTCACCCTTAATCCCTAACATCCTATCTAACGATCAAAAATCAACCAACAAACCCTAAATGCATCCAAGCCTTTGGTTCTAGGGTAAATGGGTTATATATAGCTCTTTAGGTTTTCTGAAAGAAGAAGGAGAAAAAAAAGGCTGAGGAAAGCAAATTGGAGTGAGGAAAAATGAAGAAAGAGAGAGAGAAACAGCTGAATCAAAAGAAAAGAAAAAGGGAAAGGAGAGAAAAGGAAACTAGGGCTTTTCTTTTGAGAGTGAAGATCATTTTGTTTGAGTTTTGGTCCGCTTTTGTAAAGTTTCGACTCGGGTAGTTTCACCTTATCTACTTTATTTTGATCAAAATCGCTGAAAAGTTGGCCTTTGGTGGAACCAAGGCCATGGTTGTGTTCTTTAAGTTTTTATGATAATGATGATGATTATGTGTTATAGTATGAGTATGATTGTGTTGTATAGCCTTGGTAAGGCTCATGACTTGTTTTTACGTTTGAAAATTGGGATGTCAGATGATTCTGTGTGGATTTTGATGTATTTGCTGCAAAATTTTAGAAAAATGTTCTTCACGCTTTGAAGATGTGAAGAAACGCTGGGTTCTTACGAGATGATCCGTAACCTCCGTGATTTCTCTTTGAATGTTTGAAGATGTGAAGAAACGCGGAGTTCTTACGCGGATCAATCCGAGTAACTCCCCGCGTTTCTATTCTGATAGTTTCTTTTCTACCCTTTTCTTCCTATTTGATGATGCTAATGCCTAAGATTCAACCTTTGGGGCTTATCCTGTCTTTCTCGAGATCTGAATGATGATTTTTATGCTTCAAATTGATCTTGCTGTCTCTCGGTGTTTTATTGGTGTTTTGGTTGGAAAACTGGAAGCAATCTTCCTGGAGTTTTGAAGATGGGAAGAAACGCGGGAGGTTACTGCTGGGTCCGCTTCCTCTCCGCTTCCCTCTCAATCCCTTTTGCATGAACGCTTGGTTGTGACCGTCCGTAACCTCTGCTTCTCGCTTTGTGGCTATTTTCCGCCCTCTTGATTCAAAAACTTACTTTAGTATTCATGTTTTCCAGTCTTATCCATGTTGCTTGCATAGTTTGTTTTAATATCTCATCTTTGAATTCTTGATTGATTTTTCCTTTAAATTGTTGCCTTGATCCCCTTTTGTTGATATTGAATCTTAGATAGCCATTCCCCTCATTTGGGCATTCAGTTGAGACATCACATCAAGGGATGGTAACTTCTCTCCCCTTATTATGTGCCCTTATGTGCTCCTATGGGTTTTTTGCATGATTTTGCATGTTTAAATTAAGTTTTCCTTTGTTTTTATTCAGTTTTAGTCTTTATTTATTTTATTTAAATTTTGGATAAATTATTTGGAGGCCTTGAATGCCAAGTTGTAATAGATAGGTTATTATTTTAATTTCCCCCTCTAGAATTGTATATAGGTTTCCCCAATGTAATAATTAGGTTTTATATTGCTTTATTTGCATGCTTGCATGTTTATATGTTTATCGCTTTCCTAGGTTTTGCATTTAGATATTATGCCTATGTGTTATGTGTTTATGTGTTTTATGTGTTTACTTGCTTTATTATCATGTCTACATGTTTATTGTGTAAATGTATTGACGTCACCACACTAGTCCAACGCTAGTTGTGGCTTTTCCTTTCGATTTCTCACTAATCCAATGTTAGTGAGAACTTTTAGACAAGAGCTAGTCCAATGCTAGACCCTTAATGCCGTTCATGCATTAGATACAAGTTTCACACACTTTTCACTTTTAGAGTTTCTTTCCCATTTTGCATGTTATTTTTCTCCCATCCCGTATGCGAAACATCTCATTTAGTTTCCTTTTTCGTCAAAAAATAGATTAGCGTATTTTAGAGCATTACCCTTTGAATCAGGGAAAAGAGCGAGTATGGCTTCCTAGCCTTAGCACGCTTTTATTTCCTTCTATAAAAAGGAAAATTGAAGTCACGAATTTAGTCCCCGCACCCATTATGTTGCATTATCCCTCTTTAGGACATACATGTGCATTATTTTAAATTCTATCAAAATCATTCTTTAAAAATCAAGTTTCTTCTTCATGTTTAGCAATTGAAAGTCAAAATCCGTTTTCCTTAAAATTTCATCTTTTGAAAATCCAAGTTCCTCTTTGCACTCAAAAATTCATCTTTTCAAAAATCCAATTTCTTTTCCCTTGAGATTTTATAAAATTGCATTTCTTTTGAAAACCCTAGTTTCCTGTTTTTTTCGAGTCTCATCATTTACATTTTTCGTGACCTCCTCGAGGGATCAAATTTGGATGACACAATTAATGTGGTCAATTCCAGTCAAACCTCAAGGAGACATTTTGCCCCTCTTGATCCAATATTAGGTTTAGTTTTTGCATTCATATAAATAACATCCAAATGTGATAAATTTTAAAGTTAGAATTAGGAAATTTTTAACTAAATCACGCAACTAGCTTTGGCTAGGTTAGAAGGGTGCCTTAGAGACGAGTAACATCGAATCTTTGCCTTCCCTTCTTTCAACCGTGACCCCCGAACCTTTTTTTTCAAAGACCTGGAGTCGTCTAAAAAAGGTTTTCTTAGTTTATTTTCATTAATTAAAATTTTTGGGTGACTTGGTACACCTAAACTCCATACCAAATGGCGACTCCAAACTTTTCTAAAAACCCTTTTCTAGACTTTTGTTTTTGGGTCCAAATCATCGCATTTTTGTAGTCCCATGACCCATTTCTTTTTCAAAACATCAAAAAATCAATTTTTAACCAAAAAACCTTTTCCCAACTAAAAACCCGAAACGACGAGGGTTTCATTCCCTCCTTTCAAAAATGGGGCGTGACAGATTGGCGACTCCACTGGGGACTTTCCTAAGAGGGTCCAAGCGCTTGATTTAGTTGATTATTTCGCTTTTCTAGCTTTCTTATGTATCACATTTGGATGTTTTAGGTTGCATTTCCTTTTTCTTTTCTTTTCTTTTAGGATTTTTCCCGCAATCACTCCTTACACATCAATGCATATGATGACTGAATTATTGTTTATTTATTTGTATTGATATTTACTTGTACCGCCTTGCATTTGGGGTGGGTGTGCATCTACCCTAGAGCCTCGAGAATGTTTGGTATTTGAATCCCTCCTTAAAGGGAATCACTTTCATAATGCATATGTATTTTACTTTGACCCTATTTTTTTACTTTAGTGGTTTGTTACGCCCACTCTTCCCTATTAGGATTAAGATTGATCCACTTGGACATGTGGCGGGTACCCACATGCACGTAGCAATGTCTAGGGATCACTAACCAACTTGAGGCATTGGATTGATGACCTTTGCCTTTTGGTCCAAGGTTTGGGAGCCTGTAACCTTTGTCAAGTCTAGATGCATTAGTGAGCCCAACCTCATGCATCCATGTTAGAATTACCTAGGGAGAGTCTACCTACCCTATTAAGGATCACTAGACACCTAGAGGAGGATTCCACCCCTTTATTCTTGTGCAATTTGTTGCTCCAACGCTTATGTGATATCTCTGATTAAACTAACCTTTGTTGTCTTCCCTTTTCTTGCATTTCACAAACTCTAGAAAATAAGAGTTTTGGCACTCTTTTAAGACAAGCCATCCTTCTAGATAGGCTATTGCATGTTTGAATTCATATCTATTGCATTTAAGTTGTAATTGCATATCACTTTTAGGCTTACCCCAATATTCAAATGGGGCTCCTATAGGCCATGTTTCATTTTGCACCCTTACTTGCTTTAATAAAATGGCATCATGCATAAACCATAGAGAGAATGCCATTTAGGGAATCCCACGATAGGAATGAACCACCCTTGTGTCTCGGATATATAATCCAACAAGACTGGCATATTTATGTTTTCAATAACATCCAAAGGGGTAGTGCACAAGGTAAGGTAGGGTCCGATCCCTTCTATGATGGCACCAAAGATATGGAGTGACCTTCGTATGCTAGAATATAAGCCTCTAATAATCATTTTTTGGCCATTTTATCAAAGTTGGTAAAATCCCATGCATAAGGACACTAAATCAAAAAAATTCACAAATAATTTCTCATTGTTGAAATAATGATTATTTCAAGGCCAAATCTTGATTTTGAAAGGCTTATAAACTAGTGTGTTGCAAATAAAATTAAGATTTGGAGCTATAGGTAAGCGATGAACCCAACTGACTTTTGGGTAAACCATCAATCCCATCCGATCCATTTGAACTAGATCCATGTTTCACTCAAGACAAGTCAAGACCCTAAGATTATTTCAAGAATAGTTCTTTTTAACCTTTAACATCTCTTCATATATCAATTAAAGTAATGAATCCATTCGAACTTCGTCCTCATAATGCGCCAAACAGCGCATATTCTTTTGGTCAACCCTGTGGATCGATTACTAATCGCATATCAACAGAGTGATCAGACCCATCAGGTATTGTATGGTGCATACCCCAGAGGATTACATTCATCATGCTAGGCCTACCCTTAGCATAAAAGGGCCCCCCTCTAGGACATGCATCCGAATTATATAAACAATCACTAACTTCACTCTTTTTCTCTTTTTCTTCCAAATAAATCTCCACAGCTCCCTTTGAAATAAGCTTCTAAAGTGTGCTTCTCTTCCCACTCGTGTACTTTTAAAAATAGCTCCACGTAGAAGTCCCATCGCACCGATCCAAAAGCAAGAGCTTGAAGCAACCCATAAACATGAGTTCGCACCGTAAGGCTCGATAGGAATACTTTGGTTATTTCACCGACTTTGCTGCCTTGGGAGCTCGGTTAAGTGAAGTCGGAAGGTTTAATGAGATGAGCACCGAGATGGCCGCAAGGCATGTAATTGATGGTGGCCAGAGTGGAGGTAGTACCTCAATGATCATGAACATGTTGTTAGCATTCCCCCACACAAGTAATCCACTCCTTTTCTCGACCAATATTCAAACCACTCTTGTTCCACTTATTCCTAACCTTCATGAGATTGCTTTTTCTCACCACAACACCGGTTTTCCATACACTCACCCCGACTATATCTTGTCGAGCCCAACCAAAATGCAAACCATTATACTCAACCCCAGCTTCACCTTAAACATACCTCCCACCATACCAAGCCTCATCTTCATACCACGGAACCCTTTGTATGGGACATTGCCTCCCAAGGAAAGCTGAGATGGATGAACCTGTCATGCCCGACAAAGATCTGATGAAGAGATTGGACAGGTTTGAGGAGTTTATAAAGAAGAACCAAGGTCTGAATCGACATGGTGGATTGGATTACGATGATCTGTACCTATTTCCTGACGTCTAGCTACCTATGGGTTTCAAAACCCCCAAGTTTAGCAAATATGATGGTACCGGGAACCCTAAGACGCACCTTAAAATGTTTGCCAACAAACTTGGTAAACCTGGATGATGAGAACTTGCCTATGCATCTGCTCCCGAGAGCCTAGAAGGGATGCTTTGATTGGTACTCAACCTGAAATCTCAAGAGATCAAAACTTGGTTGGATTTGTCAATGCTTTTGTGAAGCAAGATGAATTCAATTGTGAGTTGGCACCGATACCAACAACATTGGAAGGAATCAAAAGGAGACCTTCGTAAGATCACAAAACATATGCCAAGCGCTGGAGAAAATTAGCGCAAGGGTGGAGCCTCCTATGACCAAGAAGAGATTGTCCGCATTTCATCAAGGCACATGACCCACCTTATTTTGAAGAAATTTTCGCATGACAGGAGTTCATTTGCTGCAATTGTTAATAAGTTGGAAGAATATGATGAATTTGTCAAAATGGGAAAAATTGTTAACGATGTCGCATTGAAACAAGAATTGGAAGTTCTGTAATCAAAATAACAATGGGAATAAGTACCAATTCAAGTAGAAGGAAGGAGAAGTTGCTTTTGTGTGGATCGAGCCCACCTTCAGTCCGTGAGCTCGAGTCACCCCACCAATTCAAGCTCATACTTACCTTATCCTTACCATCAGCCTGTTTATCACACTGCCACCCAAATACCTCACCCCCGACCTATTCTTTTGGACCCCCCACCTTTGCTTTCAACTTTCCAACCTATCTCCCACCCCCGTCAGAACTATGCTCCTAGACCTACCCCACAAAATCCTGTCCAAAATTCTTTCCAGTATAATGAAATGCAAAATCAAAAAACCTTTCAAACTTTCACCAATCTGGGTTGCCCCATTGACCAGCTGTATGAGCAGTTGAAGGCCGCTGGGAAAATCAGCACTATCCCTCCCAAATTGTATCCCCGAGGACTCCATCTTGGGTATGATCCCCATGCTATCTGCACTTACCATTCTGGAAGCCCGGGACATTCGACAATTAATTGTTGGGTCTTGAAGCATAAAATTCAAGACATGGTGGATGCCGGGGATATAGTTCTGAGAAGAAAGAATGAGCAAGGGCCGAACGTCAATAGAAACCCTCTCCCGGAACATAAAAACGTCGTTGGAATGATCAGTGTGGAGGAGGAATTTGTTGACCATGCTCAGTTCATCAAGGAAGAAGATGAGGTGATGGTAGTGGACCATTTAAGGAAAGGTCTGATGATGATATAGAGACGGGGTTATCTCAGCTATTTGTCGGGGCCATCGTTAACACCGGTCCTACGAAGAATGTGGAGTTTCCTTTGATTCCTCAAGAGGCAATGCAAAATTGGATTACCGATTGTCTGCCTGCTCGGAGGAGGTTTCGGTAAATTTGAGGGGATTGTCTTTAAAAAATGAATCATGCTTTAATATCAATCATATCTTCAAAAACAATGCACTTGTTATTTTACTTTTTGCTTGTTTAAAATTATGCATTTAATTATGCTTCCATGGTATTATCTGTCATCTTGCTCTTTGCCAAATGAAATGAAATTTCTCCTTTTGTCCTTCAATTGTGTTCCACTCATTTTACTTTCGCACATTTATTTTATTTGCTCTTAGATGACCACAAACTTTGACCCTTGGACGTCACCATTTTGGAATTTGACGAATGAAAATTTTGATATCTCATGAACTTGGATGTCACCATTTGTAAGATAATCGAAACACACCGAAATTGGCATGAGAAACTACCTTTTTGGCATGTAGAATTGCAATCGATTTCTACGGAGCAATTCCTAATTAACTCATGTATGGTATGGAAGCAGCACCCGAGGTCGAGATCCCGCCTTTGCGATTCTCGATAGAGGCTCGCTGAAGGAAGCCGAATGGATTAAGCAACGCCATGAGCAACTGTCTTTGATCGATGAAAGGAGGTTGAATGCCATTTGTCGTGGACAATGTTACCAGCAGAGGATGGCTCGGCTTATAACAAGAAAGTCGACCTCGTGATGTTCAAAGTGGGAGACAAGGTTTTGAAGCTTAATCCTTCCGATACAAGAAGAGGCTAAGGGAAATTCCCAATTGACAAGGGCCGCTCATTATTCAAAAGGTGCTACCTGGAGGAGCATTGGTTCTCATGGAGATGGACGGACAGATTTTTCCTCAACCAATCAATTCAGACATGTGTAAAAGATCTTTCATATGATTGAGCAAAGTTTCTTTAGAAATTGTTTGCAAAAAGGTGGTTTAAAAGGCCAGCCTTCTTCTTTCTCGTTTAAACAATTTCTTCCTAAATTCTCCATTTGAGCCTTCGAAAGAAAATGACACTTCATTCTCAGCCCCATTAATACCACAAACCCCAAAGCATTTTATTATTATTATTATTATTATTATTTATTTTGAAAAAAAAAGAAAAGAAAGAAAAAGAAAAACTTGATTAAAGCTAAACCAAGTAATTTTGTATTTTGAAAAAATGTAAAAGGAAAAGAAGAAAATGACCAAATGGGGCAGATTTTTCAAAAAATTATGCTTGAATTTAAAACTTGACCCTACACCACACCTAAACCCCTTACAAAACCCTAGTGTTACAGACTTCCACCCTTTCTAAAATTTCTGAAGGAACTTTCAACCAAAAGGCAAATGATGCAAATACATTCCCTCTAAATTTTGTCAAGGATTGTCTCATCGATGCCACAATTTTAACAAACATGTTTAAATTGACAAAATTAGTTTAAGTCTGTCTATTTCATTATACTACCTTGTCACTAACCCAAATCCAAAGGGTACTAAGGCAAGTTTTAAAAGCAACAAGGTAAGCAGAAGGAAAAGTTCATGGGACAAGGCAAGCCGGTGATTATGTTTATCGTGGTTTACCTTATATCAAGCACTCCCCTTGTCCAAGAATTCCAAGGAGATCGATATCCAAAGGGGTCAAGTGCGACGCTTTTATTTTAAATAGTTTTCCGGCGCTTATTATTATTGATTTAAAATTCCATGTTTAGCATTCATTCTATGGTCATGATGTCATTTTAAAATAAAATTTTTTCTTTGCACAAATTCTTCCACATATTTTCCTCAAAAGGACACTTTCATCAAAGGACAATCCTCTTAGATTACCATGAAGGTATGGGTGATATAGGTTCAGAAGCAAGCGGAGCTTACGTAACAGATCCAGACCGTAAAACAAAAGGAATTCAGCTGACACCGGTCATCGACGTCCAAGAACTCATGTTTACGGGATGTTCGAGATAAAATGGTCAAACGGTGGCGGTGTTATTATTATTTTTCACCATTTCCTTTCTTTTTCAGAGAAGAAGGGACAAACGACCGATCGGTTCAATCGAGGAAGTCAGCTTTATTTTGAGTAAATGTTTAGAATGCATGACTAGACCATTTTTGAAGCGTGCATATAAAAAAAATGAATGAATGAATAAAGATAGATGTTTTGAAAAATCGGGGAATGACAAGTGCTTTTTGGGAAAGATTTGGAAACGGTTTTTTTTTACGCACACCACCAGGCGTTATAGCCTGCAGTTTAAAAAAAAAACAAGAAGAAGAAACGCGGATGATTACGCAGGATACTCCGTGCTTCGTCCCGCATTTCTTATCTGACAAAATTTCGTGTTCATAAGGTAACGCAGACTAGTAACGTGGATTGGTCCGCGTTTCTTTCCGCGTTTTCCTTTCCCAGAAGTTCAAAAACGCAGAAACGCGAAGCCTTCCTCGCAGCTCCTTTCTTTCTTTCTCCCCGCAACTCACCCCCAAATCCACAAAAGCTATTTTTTTCCACTATAATTCACCACCAAAACACTCCATAGGCCTTTTGAAACCTTTTTATCCGAACAAAACACCACGAAAGCACACCAAAAGTTCGGGGTTAGGGTAGATTTTCCAAAACTAAAATCGGTCGATTAGGGGTCAATTCAAGCTTGTTTTTTAAGGCTTTTTGCATCATTTCACTCCTCAGACACTCCACTACGTGATTACGGTAAAAAATCCTAACGAAATTACTTCTTTTAAGATTCTGAAAATTTGAATTTTTTCCTTTTTCTGCGAATTTTCTGATTTTGAATTATAATGATCATTGTTGTTGTTTCTTATGTTTATTAGACTTGTTTATGTGATTAAAAGATGCGATGTGCCGCTTATTTATTTTATTTTATTTTTTATTTATTATTTATTTGAATTGTGTAATTTTGTCAATTTCAATTTAATTTCAATTGTTGTTAAATGTGCTTTGATATGATTGTTGGATTAAAATTGAGCACGCTTGAGTGGTCTAATGTAGAAATTGTATAATTTTTGTTTTTTAGAAAAGATTGGAACTTGTTGAATTTCTTAGTCCTTTTGGAATTTTGTGGGATTAATTGAAACTTTTGCAACCTGTAGAATTAATGTGAAACCGTAAATCACTAATTCTTTGATTTTGTACCTCTTATAGAAATTTTGATAAAATTTGTGAATTGTTAATTTTTGTGGAAATTTGTTGAAAGCTTGGGAGTTTTGAAATTGTCACAATTTTGTTGAATTTTGGAAAATTCTGAATTGTTGTGCTTTTGCAAATTAATCAATTGTTGGAGTCTTTGTAGTTTTATAGAAATGGTTGAATTGTAGAATTTTGAATTTTTGTGGAATTTTGTTGAATTCTTAGAATTTTAAGAATTTAAATAATTTTGGGAAATTTATTGAATTTTTTTAGAAACCTTGATTTTGGTATTTTGTGTGTAAAATTCATGGATTTTTCATAGGGCTTGTTAAATTTCTTGGGATTTTTGGAAAGTTGTTGAATTATTGAACTTTTGTTCTTTGCATTTTTGTTGAATTTTGAAGAAATTTTGAAGAAATTTTGAAATTCTATACTTTGTAAAATTGATTGAAGTTTTAGAATTTTGATTTAGGACTTTTAGAAGTTGTTTGAATTTCAGGTTTTAGAATTTTGTTTTTAGGTATTTTTCCGTGAATTTTCAATTTGTTTATATATTTATTCATCCCTTGTCGATTTGTTTGAAATTATTATTGAATTGATCGCCTCGTACTATGTCAGCACAGGTAAAGCAGTGGTCGAGCCGCATCCCCAAAGTGAGGATAGTAAGCCGGAGACACCATTGTTGAGGAAGAGACAACGACCGAGACAGCCTCTGCCGCCAGATTTTGACACCACCCGGTTCTCCTCTAAAGAGAACCAAGAGTGGTATCAGATCCAGAGAGACATCGATTTTGTATAATGAAGCACATAGTTTAGAGGTGGACGTCCACCGATACCGCCGCCACAAAGACTAGGTGGGCCCCGATTCTGACATTGCCTTACCAGATCTTCCCTAACTTGGTTCGCGAGTTCTATGCAAACATCGAGGACAAGAAGGGGCACAGTGGAGAGAGAATCGAGTCCTCTGTTAGAGGGGTTCAATTAGTGATTACCCGGAGCACGATAGCTCAGACTCTGGGATGCAGTGACGAGGGTCTAGCGATTGACTTGAAGAAGGACTTCTCGTCACCTGACCGGGAGTGGGATCCCTCACATGCCATGGCGCGGTTCGGAGTCGCATAAGAGGAGTTCCCGCAGCCGCAAACCGCTCGATCTTTTCCGCAAGCCACCGCTATTTTGTACACCCCGCCCACAACGCCATTTCAAGAAGTGTGGCTGGGAGTTGAGGAACAGATCTATACTTTTAGATCGATGTTCCATGGTCGAGTCACCATTCGCCAAGATTCCTCCGCCAACATTATTATTAGTCACATTAGACGACCAGGAGGACTTCTACATCATTTCATTTCGGTTTCCGACTTATCTCACTTCTTCTTCATAAGGTGATCCCACCTGAATCCCACCGCCTCCCCGAGGCTGCTGGTGAGCTTAGCATTGCATTGCTGAAAGATCTACATATAGATGTATCAAACATCGTTCAGCCCCGACGGGAGCCGGCCCAGAGAGCTATGAGACCCGAGGGAGGAGAGACTGGCACATCTTCGCTACACACCACCGCCACCACGGTCTGGGTGGCAGGCTGTCATGGACACTATGGGCGGATTTCAGGCCCATGCTCGAGAGATGGGATCGATGGAGACACTATGGGAGCGATGAAGACGCAGCTCGGGCTTTGAACACTCGACTAGGTCGTATAGAGGCGCCTCGACATTCCGCCTTTATCCTAGAGGCCACCGAGGCGATGGTGGAGTTGAGGGGATGATAGACCTATTCCCCGATTTGCGCTTATCTCATCCTTGCTTTATTTCACTTTTTTATGCTTGATCCCTGCTCGATTTTTAGACATAGGTTTAACCGTTAGAAGTATTTTGGTTAAATTGTTGCATCGGGATGTATATATTTGTTTAAATTTGGCTCTTATGTGCTTATATGTGTTAAATGTATTTGAAAATTTGTTGTCGGAGTTTCATCCAGTTATAGGGGAAACTCTGCCAATTTTTTTTAAAAAAAACTTTATCTAAATTACACATTGGCCCCACAAATTGATTTGTTTTTCGAAATTTGATTTAAAAAGGGTGCAAATGTCCAAATCATTAGGTTGCAATTGCCTTCATCTTTTTGAAATAAAGGCCGCACAATGTGAAAAATCCTTTTTCCATCCTACTCGGAAATAATTGTTATGTGATTAAGACATTGGCATTTTAGAAAGTATGTTTTGTAAAATAGGGAAAATTATGCCTCAGTTTTTTTTCCCTATTGAATGAGATTTCTTCTTTTATTGGATTTTACAAGAAAATGATTGATATAATTGGCAAATGATCTTTTTTCAATTGATATGCTAAAAAAAAAAAGGGGGAAAAGAAAAAAAAAGAAAAAAAAAGAAAAAAAACAGAGGAAAAGAAAAAGCAGCAAAGTGAGAACCAAAGTTCTACTCCAATGATTCTAGTACTAAGTAACCGGAGGTTTAGCATCTACAAATGTTAACTTTCACGTAAAACGGTGCTTGAATTACGAGTATGCAAAGCAGTTCGAACAAGTAAAATGTTGAGTAACTGGGAATCTTCACCTAAAAGTGTTGGTTTTAGTGTCAAAAGACATTTTTACTATTTAAGCAAGAAGGCATATGTCGAGTAACCGGGAATCTTCACCTAAAAGTATTGATTTTCACGTCAAAAGGCATTATTGCAATTTGAGTAAGAAGATGTGTTTCAGCAAATCCTTTTTAGTAGTAAAATCTGAGAAAACTGTGGAAAAGGCAAGTTTGAATTGACTATATGAGTCGTTTGATTGCAAAATTTGGTGAAAGTGAGAAATCAAGTTTGAATTGTTAAAATTGAGGTATAATTGTCTCTCTTTTACTTGATATTATGAGTACTTGATGCAAATTGAATAATTGCATAATAATATTTTGCCTGGTTTATGAGGATTTGGATTTCCAAGATCGCATGGTTTATTTCAATCCCATAGTTTGTTTTGATGAATACTTCCTACCATTTGAGAACAAGCAATGTTTCATGAACACAAATATCTCATAAATGTATTTTATAGCATGATTCTGATACGTTTTTGTCATTTTAATAGCTAACAGTTGTGATCCCAAGAGAATTTGCACTTTATGATTAAAAAAAATGGGAAATTGAATTTCCATAGACTAATTGGTTAATATTTCATGACTTCTGCAGGATTAACGATCCATTTGACACTGGGAGAATTTTGTTTTGAGGGAAGTGCTCTCCAATTTTGGATAATGCATTAAAAAAATTAATTTTGCCGGAAAAGGTTTGCAGATCAAGAGGATGGCAACATATGTGGATTTGTTCCAACCCTGGAGAAGAAAGGTTTCAGTTACACTCTTCAAATTTCCAAAATCCATCAATTCTTGAAAAAACAAAAAAAAAAAAAGAGAGAAGTCATTGTTCCTATCAATTACTTACTTTTCAGGACAAGAAAATCAAAAATCAGAAATGCAACATTTCACTGAGTGCATCATTACTTGCATTTTACATTTACAATGTTTGAACAGTTTGTGTTTTATTTTTTTTTAAAGTCTGGCAATCCAGAATTTATGTTTCCATCTCTCCCACTAGTGTCTAGATTTGGGTCCAATCCTACTAGCAATTTAGACCTAGGGCATATTTGCATTTTCCCATCTAGTCATTCAGTTTGGGTCCAGCCCCACCTAATAGTCTAAATTTGGAAAGAATTTTAAATTCTTTGTTGTCTCAGCCTCCCGGCACCCTTCTATCCCCCTCGCTTCACTTAAATTTTGTTGTTGTTGTCTCAACCTCACTGGCACCCTTCTATCCCTCTTCTTGATATTTTAAATTCAGGAGTCTCCCAACCTCCAAGCACCCTCCTATCTCCCCTTCTTGATATTTTAAATTCCTCACAGGAGTTCAGCCTCCTCCTATCTCCTCTTCTCGATATTTAAAATTTCTTGATATTATTTTAAATTCAGCCTCACGGCACCCTCCTATCTTCCCTTCTTGAATATTTAAATTTCTGTTGGAGTCTCAACGCCCCACAAGACTCTCTACCTCAATTGGTATTTAATTTTATTCTTGGTTTGAATATTTAAATTCTGTTGGTGAGTCTCAGCCCATCACAAGACCCTTCTATCTCCGTTCTCAATTTTACAAGATTCAAGATTCATTTCATCTAGCTTCATTTGCATTTGAACTACGCTTTGACCGATTCTCATGCATAGATAATGAGGCAACTCTATAATGAAGTTCGGTCACATTATGCATTTTAGTTTGAAAATTGGCAATCTAACATTTCTATTGTTTACAATGGTTCAGATACAACCAGCTTAATCGGGGAAGCATTTGGTGTTCACGTTTTGTCTAGAGTTTCTTCAAACTCGCATAAAAGGGCAAGTCAGACACCAAATTTTGACTTTTTTAATTATTACCTCATGTTTTTATCTATTAGTATTTTTTTATTATTTATTATTGTCGCTATTTTTTGATTAATGGAAGAAAGGGAAAGATTTCGATTTTTATTTGGTTTTTGAAAAAGAAAGGGAAAGGGGTGAGTTGGGGAATGTTTAAATAGGTTTCTTATCGCTCAAGTATCGGAAAATACAGCTGAAAAGGATGATCCAAGTTCTGAAAAACTCAAGGCCATTTTTTTTTTCGCTTTGATTAGTTACGCGGATCGGTTACGCTGGACTTATCCGCTGTGAATCGGTCCGCTGCTTTTGACTTTTTTTTTTTTTTTTAAAGAAAACCTACAAAATGAGAAAATGTGTTAGAAAATTCAAAATAAATAACTAAACATTAATAGATAAAACATAGGAAAACAAAGGAAATAGTCAAAATTTGGTGTCTACAATTTTGCCCCTTTTGTCCTGAAGTTTCAAGAAATTCTAGACAAAGACTAGACACCAAATGCTTACTTGGTCTCATTGGTTGTATCTCAACCATTGTAAACAAGAGGAATGTTAGATTGCCAAATTTTCAAACTAAAATGCATAACGGACCAATTGTAGAGTTGCCTCACGATCTCGACATGAGAATCAGGTCAAACGTGAAGTTCCAATGCAAATGAACTATAATGAAATGAATGCTAAATCTTGTAAAATTCGAGAACGGAGATAGAAGGGTGCTGAGGTCGAGACTCACCAACAGAAATTTAAATTTGAAGAAGGGGGATAGAAGGGTACCCGGCGGAGGCTGAGACTCACCAACAGAAATTTAAATTGAAGCAGGGGATAGAAGGGTGCCTGGCGAGGGTCGAGACAGCAGCCAACAGAAATTTAAATTGAAGCAGGGGGATAGAAGGGTGCCTTCGGTGACAAAGCCAATAGAAATTTAAATTGGAAGGGGATAGAAGGGTGACTGACAGGGTCGAGACAAAGCCAACGTAAATTTAAATTCTTTCCAATTTAGACTATTCAAATGGGATTGGACCCAAGCCTGAATGACTAGATGGGAAAATGCAAATATGCTATTCAGTGGGATTGGACCCAAGCCCCAATGATTAAACATACTATTGAGTGGATTGGACCCAACCCGAATGACTAAAAAAAAACTATTCAGAGGATTGACCCAAGCCTCAATGACTAAAAGAACTATTCGGGATTGGACCCAAGCCTGAATGACTAAACATACTATTCAGTGGGATTGGACCCAGCCCGAATGACTAAAAAAAAACTATTCAGGGATTGACCCAAACCCGAATGACTAGACATACTATTCGCTGGATTGGACCCAAGCCCCGAATGACTAGATGAAAATATAAATGCGGATTGATTTTGAAAAATAAAACACAAGTTGTTCAAACATGATAAATGTAAATGCCAAGAATGGTGCACTCATGAAATGGTGCAATTTGATTTTGATTTTCTTGACTTGAAAAGCAAGTGATTGATAGGAACAATGACTTTTTCTTCTCTTTTCTTTTTCTTTTTTTTTCATTCTTTTTTTTTCTTTCTTTTCTTCCTCTTTTTTTTTTTTTATTCTCGAGAATTGATGGATTTTGAAAAATTGAAGAGTGTAACCCAAACTTTTCCTCTACAGGGTTGGAACAAATCCGCATATGTTGCCATCGCCTTGATCCGCAAACCTTTTCCGCAAAATTAATCTTGAATGTATTATCCAAAATTTGAGAGCACTTCTCTCAAAACAAAATTGCCCCTGTCAACCTGAATCGTTAACCCCTGTAAGTCATGAAATATTAACCAATTAGTCCATGGAAATTCAATGCCCCCCTTTTTTTTAATCATAAAGTGTAAAAAACTCTTGTGATCACAACTGTTAGCCATTAAAATAACTAAAACGTATGAGAATCATGCAATAAAACACATTCATCAGATATTCGTGCTCACGAAACATTGCTTGTTCTCAAGTGATAGGAAATATTCATCAAAAATAAGTTATGGGATTGAAATAAACCATGCGATTTGGGAATCCAAATCCTCATAAATCGCAAAACATTATTATGCAATTATTCAATTTGCATCAAATACTCATAATATCAAGTAAAAGAGAGACAATTATACCTCAATTTTAACAATTCAAGCTTGATTTCTCACTTCATCAAATTTTGCAATCAAACCGACTCATATAGTCAACTCAAGCTTGCCTTTTCCACGCTTTTCTCGATTTTATGGCTAAAAAGGATTTAATCAAACACCTTCTTATTCAAATTGCAATAATGCTTTTGACGCCAAAATCAACACTTTAGGTGAAGACTCCTACTCGACATATGTCTTCTTGCTCAAATAGTAAAGATGTCTTTGACGCCAAAATCAACACTTTAGGTGAAGATCCCCTGCTACTCAACATTTTACTTTTTCAAACCGCTTTGCATACTGTAATTACAAGCACCGCTTTTACGCTAAAGTTAACATTTAGATGCTAAACCTCCGTTACTTAGTACTAGAATCATTGAGTAGAACTTGTTCTCACTTTGTCGCTTTTCTTGCTTTTTTTTTTTCATATCAAATGAAAAGGATTATTTGCCAACAATATCAATCATTTTCTTGTAAAATCCAATAAAAGAAGAAATCTCATTTAATAGGAGAAAAACTGAGGCATAATTTTCCTATTTTACAAAACATACTTTCTAAAATGCCAATGTCTTAATCACATAACAATTATTTCCGAGTAATGATGGAAAAGGATCTTCGTGATCACACGGCTTTTATTTCGAAGGATGAAAGAATTGCAACCAAAATTGACATTCGACCTTTGAATCAAATTTTGAAAACAAATCAATTTGTGGGGAAATGTGCATGCTTTTTTTTTTTCAAACATAAATAAGCACATAAGAGCCCAATTTAAACAAATATACACATTCTGATGCAAGCAAATGAATCAAAAGTATTTCTAACAGTTAAACCTATGTCTAAAAAAAAAAACAGAACACAAGATCAAACACAAAAAAGAGAAATAAAGCAAGAATGGAATAAACCTGCAAATCGAGTGGTTTATCGACCCCTCCTCACCATCGCCCCGTGGTCTTCTTGACGTCGACGGAATGTCGGCACGCCTACATTTCGTAAGAAAGGAATTTGAAAAGAACTGGGTTATAACACCTAGTCGTGCGTATGAAAACCCGCTTTCCAAATTTTTTTCAAAAGGCACTTGTCCTTCCTCAATTTTGCAATTAATCAATCTTCAAAATGATTTAATCATACAATCTAGACATGACTCAAAATGAAGTTGGTCCCCGACTTGACCAATCAGTCACTTGTCCCCGCTTCTCGCAAAAGAAAAGAAATGGTGAAAAATAATGATGACGCCGCCACCGCTTCTCCCTTTATCTCAAAATAGCCCGTAAACATGAGTTCTTGGACGCTGATGAGCTGTGTTAACTGAATTCCTTTTGTTCACCAAAGGCAGACTGTTTCGCTCATTGCTTCAATCCATATCACCCATACCTTCATGGTAATCTAAGAGGATTGTCCTTGATGAAAATGCCCTTTGATGAAAATATGTGCAAAAGTTTGTGCAAAGAAACAATTTTACTTTAAAATGACATTATGACCATAGAATGAATGCTAAACATGGCATTTTAAATCAATAATAGCCAAACGTCGGAAACCATTTAAAACAAAAGCGTCGACTTGACCCCTTTGATATCATCTCCTTGAGTTTATCGCGGCAAGGGAGTGCTTGATATAAGGTAAACCCATGATGAACGTAATCACCGCCTCCTTGTCCCATGAACTTTTCCTTTTCCTGTTTCTTTTCAAAACTTGCCTTAGTACCCTTCTGATTTGTAATCAAGTTGACCGATAAAGTAGTATAGTGAAATGGACGGACTTAACCCCTAATTTTGTCAATTTAAACATGTTTGTTAAAGTGGTGGCATCAGTGAGACAATCCTTCCCACAAAAATTCAGAGAATGTATTTGCATCATTTGCCTTTGATTGAGAAAGTTCTTTCCAGAAATTTTTTGCAAAAGTTGGAGGTCTATGACACTAGGCTTTTTGCAAGGGTTTGAGTGTTGTAGAGGCAGGTTTAAACTTGAATGCAAATTTTGTCAAAATTTTGCCCCAATTTAGTTTTAATCAAGGGTCTCTCTCTCCCTCTCTTTTTTTTTCTTTTTTCTTTAAATAAAGTTGCCCCTAGGTTTTGCGGTTCTCGAGGGCTTTGCTAAATGATTAACCGCTCTTTTATAGGCTCAAATGGGAGAATTGGGGTTTTGAAGTGTTTAAATGAAAAGGAAGAAGGTCAGCTCGTACCACCCTTTATGGCAATTTCTAAAGAAAACTTTGCTCAATCATATGAAAAATCTTTACACATGTCTGAATTGATTGGTTGAGGAAAAATCTGTCCATCCATCTCCATGAGAACCAACGCCTCCGTGTAGCACCTTTGAATAATGAACGGCTCCTTGCCAGCCTCGGGAGCTTAATTTCCCTTTAGCCTCCTCTCTTGTATCTGAAGGATTCGCTTTCAAAACCTTGTCCCCCACTTCAACCTCACAGGTCTAACTTTCTTGTTATAAGCCCCAGCCATCCTCGCTGGTAACATTGCTCATGATGATGGCATTCAACCTTCTTCATCGATCAAAGACAGCTTGCTTGTGACGCTGTTGGTCCATTCGGCTCCAACCGAAGCTTCCATTAGAATGCAAGGATGGGATTTCAACTTCAGCAGGTAATACCGCTTCCATCCCATACATGAGAGAGTAAGGTGTTGCCCCAAGAGAAGTTCTGATTGCAGTCCCATATGCCATCAAGGCAAAAGGTAACTTTTCATGCCAATCGCGTGGGTTTCATTTTATGGATGATCTTCTTCAAATTTTATTTGCAGCCTCCACTGCTCCATTCATCTAAGGTCTGTAAATAGCTGAGTTTCGGTGTTTGATTTTGAACTGTTCATACAGACCGTTGACCATGTCGTTGTTAAGGTTCCGGCATTATCTCGTGGATCGAAGTTTCGCACTCTAAAACGATGATGATATTGTTTTTCATGAAATCGCTACTACTTTCTTAGTCACGCGTTTGTGAGATGTAGCTTCCACCCATTTAGTGAAATATTCAATAGCCACTAGAATAAAACGGTGCCCATTCAAGGAGGATCAATAGCTCCACCACGCCCATTCCCCACATCGAATAGGGCCAAGGAGCGGTGGTACTATGCAGTTTTGTAGGAGGGGCATGTATAACGTCACCATGCAATTGGCATTTGACACACTTTCGAACAAAATTTACACAGTCATGCTCCATAGTAAGCCAAAAATAACTCGTTCTCATGATCTTCTTAGCCAACAAATGCCCATTCATGTGTGGCCCACAAACACCGCTATGTACTTCCTTCATCATGTAATCAGCTTCTTCTTCATCAACGCACCTCAAAAGCCCTAGGTCAGACGTCTTCTTGTAAATCACCTCACCATTTAAGAAAACTTTGAAGATATCCGATAGAAAACCCTTCAAGCTGAATCGCTCCTAGGATAAACTCGTTTTGATGAATTCTTGATGTCATGGTACCAAGGGTGACCGTCAGAAGTTCCCTCTGTGACCAGGCAATGTGCAGGCTTCTCTTGGAGTTGGATCTGTATAGGCTCGATCACTAGTTCATCCGGATGTTAGATCATCAAGACAAAGTAGCTAAGGCGCCAAAGACATTGCGTAGGGACGTGTCTAAGCTCCACCTCTAAACCTCTTGATCAAATTGAGTAGGTCGCGTGATACGGTATGATCTTTGAATCCCGGGTTACCCATCGCTGGAGAGTTTGATGCACAAGTAAGTCTCAATCATCAATACTATCAAATCTTTGATGTCCATATCTAATGTCATCTTTAATCCAAACATGCAAGCTTCATACTAGCCATGTTGTTAGTGCAAGGAAATTGTAGCTTTGGCTGTAGATAATGTCTTTCTCTGGCGACACAAGTAATGGCTCCGATTCCCCAAAGAATTTGAATCATTTAAAAAATAACCTCCATCCTTGATATTGCTCATCCATATCTTCCACAAGCATCACAAACAAGATCTCTTCATCAGGAAAATAGGTGTGCAAGGCTGGTAGTCATCTTTCATTGGGTTCTCTCGCCAAGTGATCGGCTATTGTTTGTCCTTAATTGCCTTTTGCGGTAAAGACAATATCAAATTCAGATAACATCATTCCGCCATTTAGCCATATACCCGCTCGGCTTCTCCAACAAATACTTCGAGGGTCGAACGGGAAATGAGATAAGTGGTGTGACTGAGCAGGTAATGCCTTAACTTTTGAGCGGCCCATGCCAAAGCACAACAACTCCTTCGAGGAAAGAGTAGTTAGCCTCGCAAGTGGTGAACTTTACTCAAATAGTAGATGGCTCTTTCCTTCTTCCAGATTCATCGTGTTGTCCCAAAACACACCCCACGGCTTCATCGAAAGCGATAAATACATGATCGAGGCCTCGGCGCTGGTGGTACTAGGACTGGGATGAAGCAGATAATTCTTGATCTTATCAAGGTTTGTTGATGCCTTCATTCCAATCCATCGGTGCATTTTTCTTTAACAACTTGAACAGGGCTCACGTAGATGTTAGTTGTGCTATGAATCTACCAATGAAGTTTATCTTTCCTAGGAAGCCTTTCACATCTTTCCTGGTTTTCGGGGTTGGTATCTCGGATCGCTTTAATCTTTGTCGGATCTATTTCTATGCCTTTCTTGTCGACAATAAATCCTAGCAATTTACTGGAGCCCCAAAGGCACATTTTGCGGATTCAACTTTAAATTGTACTTCCTTAATCGCCAAAAGCTTTCTCAAATCAATCAAATGATCTTCAACTCTTTGGACTTGATGATGATGTCATCAACATAAACCTCCATCTCCTTGTGAATCATATCATGGAACAGGGTGGTCATGGTTTGTCGATAGGTAGCTCTGCATTTTTCAAACCAAAGTGGCATGACTCTAGCGAAAGTTCCCAAGGTGTGATGAAAGCAGTCTTCTCTCGGTCATCCTCCATCAAAATCTGATGATACCCACAAACAAGCCTCCAAAGGATTCGATCTCATGTCCAGCAGTGTTGTCCAAAAGGATGTGAATGTTCGGTAAAGGGAAGTCATCTTTAGGCTAGCTCTGCTCAAATCTCGTAATCAACACACACCCGCACCTCTCCACTCTTCTTAGAACCTGGACAGGATTTGAGAGCCATATAGGGTAGTGTGATACCATGATAATCCTAGCCTCAGCTGCTTAACGACTGTTCTTTATTTTGAGACTCATGTCCGGTTTAAACTTCTGGGCTTCTGCTTTTACCGTGACATATTTGGATCGGTAGTGGACTACAATGTTCAGAGAAATCCCTGCATATCATCATAAGACCATGCTAACACATCTTGAAACAAAGTTAAGAACTCAATCATCTCTCTTCTTTGCTCTATGTTCAAGTGAATACTAACTTTGACTTCTTTAATCTCTACCTTAGATCCAATGTTAATGATTTCTCGCTTCCTCTAAGTTCGCTTGGTTTTTCCTCATATTGTTCAAGGGTTCAAATAGATTCATACTCATAATCTCCCTCGTATCACATTCGCTTTGAAATTCGTGTTTTAAAACTCCATATTCATGAGAGATATCGAGACCGCTCATCAAATTCCAAAGTGGTGATATCCAAAGGGTCAAATGATTTTATTTGAGGCCATCCAAAAGAAATAAAATAAATGTAAAGTAAAATGAGTGGAACATAATCAAGGACAAAAAAAGAAATTCCATTTCATTTAGCAAAGAGTAAGATGATGAGTAACATGGAAGCATAATTAAAGACACAATTTCAAACAAGCAAAAGTAAAATAACAAGTGCATTATTTTTTGAAGACATGATTGATATTAAAGCATGATTCATTTCTAAGGACAATCCCCTCGATTTACCAAACCTCCTCCAGTAGCGCACAATCGGCAGCCTAATTTTGCATGGCTCTTAAGGAATCAAAGGAAACTCCACATTTTGCTCAGATCGGTGTCAAGGGTAGCCCACAAACAGCTTGAGATAATCCGCCTCTATATCCTCGCCGACTTTTCTTCTTCAACCTCGATATGATTACTCCACGGCGAGGGAATGCGCAGTATAGAGGCGGGATGTAGATGCTGATTTGCTTTCCTTCCTTCTCCGCTTGTTTGTGTGCCCTCATCTCCTTCTTATCTTTGGCGGTTGGATGAAAACCGAGTCCAAAGTGTTCTTTCAGGTTGGCATTTCAACCTGACTGAATTCCTTGCAAGTTTTTCCCAAGGCCTTTTCCCATCTTAAATCCTCCTCGATCATTTCTTTGGCCATCATCACACTAGCTCCAAAACATGATTGAGCGATTTCCCATTGGGGCCCATCCCATGTAAACTATGCTGTATGATGAGAGGAGACTAAGTTTCTCTTGATGCTTTCATCCTTGATCCGGTTGACAACCATAGTGCAATCATCTTCGCAAACACGGTGATCACCTGGTCATTCATGGTGAACCTCAAGATTCCATGAAGAGAGGAAGGAACCAAATGGTATGTATCCAAGGTGCCCCAACAAAATATTGTAGACGGTGAAATCCATTACTTGACAAGCCACTTGAAATTGGGCAGTGTCCCTATCTCCAAAACCAGGTCCACCTCTCATAGACTCTCTCCTGCTCCATCGAATCCTCTTACTATAGTAGCCAATTGCGAATCTTGGGTCCGGACAAACCTAGTTTCACAAGTGTGTTCCACGTGCAAATGTTCAAGGCCATCCATTGTCTACTAGTACCCTTGGCAACACCTCCCATTGCAATGATATGTACAAAGCCTTGTTATGCCCTATTCCTTCCCGATCCTCGCCGAGAAGTAGATGTGATTAGCTGCCAAAGCACGCTTTCAATGACATGTGAGAACTTCTCCAATGGGAGATCCTTAGGCACTTGAGCCTCATTCAAAATCTTGAGGGCGCTCCCTAATGAAGTTCGGGACGTCAAAAGCTGCATTCAAGATGGAAATGCGGCATCTTATCCAATTGTTCCACATCTTGTACTCGCCTTCAACATTTTTAAAAATTCAAGGTCTCTGTCGGTCACGTGGCTTAGGTGGCATGGGACTCTCTCGACTAGTTTCTGATTAGTAAGGACTCTTCCGCACCTTGTGATGGCAGCCACCCTTTCCGCCATGTCCTTGTTTCCAAAATGCAGGATGGTTCATCAGAAGTTCCATGGCACTTTTGCAAATTGTTGATGTGCATTTGTTCGTGGTACTCAAGTATGGCTCGGCAATTCTAGAATGAAAGGTTTTTCGACCTGCATGACCTCGTGAGGGTCCACCTCTATCACAAAAGGCTCTTCTCTTCTTACAGACGGTTGATTAAACTTTCCTTCAAAGATATCTTCCATATTCTGGTCAAGAACTCCTTAGCAGTAAGTCTCCTTTCTCTCAAATGATCCACTCCCATTACCTCACTTTCCTCTTTAATGAACCAGTAGGGTCAACAAACTCTTCATCCACACCAATCACTCCAACGGTGTTTTATGTCTGAGAGGGTTTTATTGACGCTCGCCCTTGCTCATTCCTTCTTCGAACTATGTCCCTGCATCCACCATGTCTTGAATTTTATGCTTCAAGGCCCAACATTAATCGCTGAATGTCCCGGCTTCTAGAATGGTAGGTGCGACGGCATGAGGGTCGCACCCGTGAGGAGTCCCTGGGATATAATTTTGGAGAGGATGTCGATTTTCCCGCCTTCAACCGCTTCAGCTGGTCAATGGGTGGCTAGATCGGTGAAAACTCGAAAGGTTTTCTGCTTTTGCATTTCATGTTGAAAAGAATTTTGGACAGGATTTTGTGGGGCAGGTCTAGGAGCATAGTTTTGACGGGGGTAGGAGATAGGTTGGGAAGTTGAAAACAAAGGTCGGGAATTCAAATGAATAGGTCGGGGTGAGGCATTTGGGTGGCGCTGATAAAAGTTGATGGTAGGGATAAGAGGAGTATGAGCTTGAACTGGTTGGGTTACTCCGGACTCTGGGCCTGAAAGGTGGGCTGTGATCCCACACAAAAGCAGCTTCCCCTTCTTTCTTTTAAACGGAGTTTCCTCCACCATTCTGCCTTGCAATGCTTACAATTGCTTCAGTATGGTCACATTGAGAATTTTTCCAGTTTTAACAAATTCATCAGATTCCTCCAACTTGTTGACAATTGTAGCAAAAGAACTCCGGCCATTGAAAAATCTCTTCAAAATACAGGGTCATGTGCCTTGATGAAAGTCTGAACAATTCTCTTCTTCTCACATGGGAGGCTCAACTTTAGCCAACTTTCTCCATCGCTGGCATATGACTTGTGATCTTCCGAGGGTCTCCTTTGACTCCTTCCAATGTTGTTCGTGTTGGTGTCAACTCACAATTGAATTCATACCGCTTCACAAAAGCGCTTGACAAATCCAACCAAGTTTTGATCTCTTGAGATTTCGTGTTCGAAAATACCAAAGCATCTCCTTCTAGGCTCTGGGAACGATGCATAGGTAAGTTCTCATCATCCATCTGGTTTACCAAGCTTGTTGGCAAACATTTTAAGTGCGCCTTAGGATTCCCGGTACCATCATACTTGCTGAACTTGGGGTCTTGAAACCCATAGTGTAGTTGGACGCGTCGTGAAATAGGCACGATCATCATAATCCAATCCACCATGTCGGTTCACCTTGGTTCTTCCTTATGAATTCATCAAATTTATCCAACCTTTCAGCAAATCTTTGTCGACCGGCGCAACAAGGTCATCCACGCGGTTTTCCTTGGGAAGTCGATCCCACACAAAAGGTTCCGTGGTATGGTATTGATGCTCGAGGTATGAGGAGGCATGTTTAGAGTGATCCGAGGTTGAGTATGATGGTTTGTTATTTTGGTTGGGCTTAGTAGGATGTGATTAGGGATGGGACGGAAAAATTGGTATTGTGATGAGAAAAGGTAACATCGTGTAGGAAGTAGGTGGGACAAAAGTGGTTTGAATAGTGGTCGAAAGGGAGTTGACTATCTCACGGGTTGCTAACAACGGGTCCTTGTTCATTCGAGACACCTCTTATTATTTGCCACCAACTGATCAATTATATGCCTTTGTGCACCATCTCGCTCATCTCATTAAACCTTCCCAATACTTCACTTAACTGAAGCTCCCAAGGGCAAAGTCATGAAGTGACCAAAGCATTCCTATCCAGCCTCTGCGAACTCATGTTTACGGGCTGCTTTGAGCTTTTGTTTTAGATCGGTAATGATGGGGGAAGCTATTTTAAAAGTACCTGAGTGGGAGAAGAAACATTTTAGAAACTTATTTCTAAGGGGAGCTGCGAGATTAAAAGAAAAAAAGAAAAAAGAACGGTTAGTGATTGTTTATATAATCGGATGCATGTCCTAGAGGGGAGCCCTTTGTGCCAAGGGTAGGCCTAGTATGATGCAATACTTTCAAGGTGGGGCTCTGCTCATCAAACCTGAAATTGACACTTGTGAAATGATGAAAAAGTTCTTCATTAGCAAATTCTAAAACATCATAGTCTACATCATCTCTTGAAGGCGTTCTTGTACAAAACCATTGAATTTTTTCAGCCTATCTATTACAGATCTTTGGTTCTTTAGAGGTTCCTCATGCCAACTTATCATATAGTTCGCACATTTCCGCTTCAAGTCTTGGTTCTTTTCTTTGCATCTCCTCATACATCTTCTTGTTCTTGTTGCCAAATCCTTGTTTGTTTGTAACTGATTGCTTCAATTGTACATCTCTCTATCCTTTGCCTCAATGATCTCCATCTCTTTGACTTCATCGGTCTCATGACTCTTGCTGCCTTCCATCACGATTCCTAAGCCTTCTTCATGTGTGACCAGAGCCAACTGTATTATGCGGAATGTGCCATATCCTTGTCCTTGGACAATGTTCCCCATGTTTATGTGATTGGTACCTTCATTGAATTTCAAGGATGCATTCCCCCTCAAAAATGATAGTTGTTGGTCCAACCTGTAGAGGCGGCAGTCCTGAACGCTGGCCCCAACTGTCTCAAAATCTCTTTGAGTGTAGCTCATAACACCTTGAGTTCCTAGCAACGGTATAAAAATCGAGGATTTGTGCGAAGAACCGGATCGCAAGGCCCGTCCAGCCTAATACCCATCTAACCTTGTGGACTGGCAACAGATCGGTAAAATCCACCCATTCTGCAGAGGTCATTCCTATCCACTCTCTTGTAATGAGTAATCACCAATTGTATCTCACTAGAGGCAAACATCGAGCGGCAGCTTGTCTTTTGAAATGCTCCATAGCCCATATGTGCAGAATTCTGATCCATGGAAGAATTTCACCCTTGGCAATTTGTGCAAGTTCGAAGATGTCTGCTATCAGTGCGGTACTATAGAGCCCTCGATTTCCAATCCCATAGAATAGGTCATTCATAAGCTCTGATCTTAAACCAATTTTTCCGCCTCTTCTTGGAAATAAGTAGATCCCCCGCCATGACAAATCCATATACCCACGGTCTTTTGTGCTCCCACAGCTTTGGAATTGAACGAAATCTTGGCATATTTGTCAAATCCATCTCTTGTAGCAAACCTATCAAACAAAAAACCTCACATCTATACTCCCGACC
Organism: Gardenia jasminoides; assembly: GCA_013103745.1. Taxonomy (NCBI): domain Eukaryota; kingdom Viridiplantae; phylum Streptophyta; class Magnoliopsida; order Gentianales; family Rubiaceae; genus Gardenia; species Gardenia jasminoides. The sequence goes on along the minus strand of CM023104.1, from coordinate 5,587,088 downwards.
AATTCTAGTACCACGGACTCCTTTAATCCGTTGAAACGCAGCCGAACTCGACCTACCCTTCCGTAAGCAACGGGAATATCACCTAGCGATACCTTCTATTGATAAGTTAAGAAGACCCGTGATACCTCCTCAATGCTCATAGTAAATTCCTTATTTCCTATCCTAAAGGCTGAATGCCTAGGGTCCCATAGCTGGATTAGAGCCTCACCAAATACCCATCGACTCTATGTCCTTAAAATCCCCAATTGGTCCGAGATAGGTCCCCACTTGATTGATCTCTTTGGTGAGAGAAGTCCTGGCCATAACTGAATTTCCATGGAACCTCCCAATGTTGTTTGATATGCACTGGTCTATCCATCAATCACGTCAACTGTCAAATATTTTACCCTACTGGTGCCCCACCTATCCAGTTTTCTGAAATTTAAACATGAATCTCTATAAAGGGTTATGTACCTGTGGAAGTGAGGTGGGTATAGTCCCATAATGGGATTCCCTCCCAAGTGGCATTCCCTCATGGCTTATGCATGATGCCATTTTATTAAAGCAAGTAAGGGTGCAAAATGAAACATGGCCTATAGGAGTCCCATTTGAATCTGGGGTAAGCCGGGTAGTTTTAAAGTGATATGCAATTACAACTTAAATGCAATAAACATAAATTCAAACATGTAATAGCCTATCTAAAAGGATGGCTTGTCTTAAAAGAGTGTCAAGACTCTTATTTTCTAGAGTTTGTGAAATGCAAGAAAGGGAAGACAACAAAAGGTTAGTTTAATCAACAGAGATATCACATAACACGCGTTGGAGCAACAAATTGCACAAAAAAATAAAAAGGGGTGGAATCCCTCCTCTAGTGTCTAGTGATTCTTAATAGGGGTAAGGTAGACCTCCCAGGCAATTCTAACATGGATGCATGAGGTTGAGCTCACTAATGCATCTAGACTCAATAAAGGTTACAGCTCCCAAACCTAGGCACCAAAGGCAAAAGGTCATCAATCCAAATGCCTCAAGTCGGTGGTTCGAGTGATCCCCAGCCATTATGCGTCGCCACGGCCACATGTCCAAGTGGATCGATCCCTAATCCTAATAGAGTGGTGACAAGCCACTAAAGTAAAAAAAGTAGGGTCAAAGTAAAATACATATGCATTATGAAAGTGATTCCCTTGAGAGGAGGGATTCAAACATCAAGCATTTTGAGGCTCTAGGGTAGATGCACACCCACCCCAAATGCAAAAGCACGGTACAAGTAAATAAATAAACAATAATTCATTCATCACGTACGCGATGTGTAGGGAGTGATTGCACGGAAAAACCCTAAAATAGAAAAGAAAAAAGGAATGCAACCTAAAACATCCAAATGTGATATATAAGAAAGTTAAAAGAACGAAATAATCAACTAAATCAAGTGCTCGGACCCTCTTAGAAAAATCCCGATTAAGTCATGGCTACCCATTTTTGATTAATGGAAGAAAGGGAAAGATTCGATTTTATTTGGTTTTGAAAAGAAAGGAAAGGGGTGAGTTGGGGAATGTTTAAATAGGTTTCTTATCGTTCAAGTATCGGAAAATACAGCTGAAAAGGATGATCGAAGTTCAAAAACCAGCGTGTCATTTTTTTCGATCAAGTTATGAGGTTACGCGAACTTATCACAGTAACGGTCCAGCTTTGACTTTTCTTTTTTTTTTTTTTTTAAGAAAACCTACAAAATGAGAAAAATGTGTTAGAAAATTCAAAATAAATAACTAAACATTAATAGATAAAACATAGGAAAACAAAGGAAATAGTCAAAATTTGGTGTCTACAATTATAACATATTTTCTTATTTTTGTAGGTTTAAAAAAAAAGGCTTAGAACTGAACATGGACTGCATTGAGTGGTCCGTAACTGATCGAGGCTAAAAAAATATTTTTCCAGCCATTTTCTCCTCATTTCCAAGCTGTATTTTTACCTGAGCATCAAGGAACCTATTTAGTTAATCCCTAACTCACCCTTAATCCCTAACACCCATCTAATGATCAAAATCAACCAACAAACCCTAAATGCATCCAAGCCTTTGGTTCTAGGGTAAATAGGTTATAAATAGCTCTTTAGGTTTTCTGAAAGAAGAAGGAGAAAAAAAAGGCTGAGGAAAGTGAATTGGAGTAAGGAAAAATGAAGAAAGAGAGAGAGAAACAGCTGAATCAAAAGAAAAGAAAAAGGGAAAGGAGAGAAAAGAAAACTAGGGCTTTTTTTTTGAGAGTAAAGATCATTTTGTTTGGAGTTTTGGTTCGTTTTTTGTAAAGCTTCTGACTCAGGTAGTTTTCCTCTACCTTATCTACTTTATTTTGATCGAAAAATCGCTGAAAAGTTGGGCCTTTTGGTGGAACCAAGGCCATGGTTGTGTTCTTTAAGTTTTTTTATAATAATGATGATGATTATGTGTTATAGTATGAGTATGGTTGTGTTGTATAGCCTTGGTAAGGCTCATGACTTGTTTTTACGTTTGAAAATTGGGATGTCAGATGATTCTGTGTGGATTTTGATGTATTTGCTGCAAAATTTCTAGAAAAATGTTCTTCACGCTTTGAAGATGTGAAGAAACGCGGGGTTCTTACGCGAGATGATCCGCGTTTCTCTTTGAATGTTCGAAGATGTGAAGAAACGCGGAGTTCTTACGCGGATCAATCCGCGTAACTCCTCACGTTTCTATTCTGATAGTTTCTTTTCTCCCCTTTTCTTCCTATTTGATGATGCTAATGCCTAAGATTCAACCTTTTGGGGCTTATCCTGTCTTTATGAGATCTGAATGATGATTTTTTATGCTTCGAAATTTATATTGCTATCTTTGGTGTTTTATTGGTGTTTTGGTTGGAAAATCTGGAAGCAATCTTCCTAGAGTTTTGAAGATGGGAAGAAACGCGAGAGGTTACGCGGCTGGGTCCGCATTTCCTCTCCGCGTTTCCCTTCTGATACCCTTTTTTGCATGAAACGCGACCTTGGTTGCACGTACTGGTCCGCGTAACCCTCTGCGTAACCTCTCTGTTTCTCTGTTTTGTTGCTATTTTCCGCCCTCTTGATTCAGAAACTTACTTTAGTATTCATGTTTTCCAGTCTTATCCATGTTGCTTGCATAGTTTGTTTTAATATCTCATCTTTGAATTCTTGATTGATTTTTCCTTTAAATTGGTGCCTTGATCCCCTTTTGTTTATATTGAGTCTTAGATAGCCATTCCCCTCATTTGGGCATTCAGTTGAGACATCACATCAAGGGATGGTAACTTCTCTCCCCTTATTATGTGCCCTTATGTGCTCCTATGGGTTTTTTGCATGATTTTGTATGTTTAAACTAAGTTTTCCTTTGTTTTTATTCATTTTTAGTCTTTATTTATTTTATTTAAATTTTGGGTAAATTATTTGGAGGCCTTGAATGCCAAGTTGTAATAGATAGGTTATTATTTTAATTTCCCCCTCTCGAATTGTATATAGGTTTCCCCAATGTAATAATTAGATTTTATATTGCTTTATTTGCATGCTTGCATGTTTATATGTTTATCGCTTTCCTAGGTTTTGCATTTAGATATTATGCCTATGTGTTATGTGTTTATGTGTTTTATGTGTTTACTTGCTTTATTATCATGCGTCTACATGTTTATTGTGTAAATGTATTGGCGTCACCACACTAGTCCAACGCTAGTTGTGGCTTTTCCTTTCGATTTCTCACTAATCCAATGTTAGTGAGAACTTTTAAGACAGGCTAGTCCAATGCTAGACCCTTAATGCCGCTCATGCATTAGATACAAGTTTCACACACTTTTCACTTTTAGAGTTTCTTTCCCATTTTGCATGTTATTTTTCTCCCATCCCGTATGCGAAACATCTCATTTAGTTTCCTTTTTCGTCAAAAAATAGATTAGCGCATTTTAGAGCATTACCCTTTGAATCAAGGAAAAGAGCGAGTATGGCTTCCTAGCCTTAGCACGCTTTTATTTCCTTCTATAAAAAGGAAAATTGAAGTCTCGAATTTAGTCCCTGCACCCATTATGTTGCATTATCCCTCTTTAGGACATACATGTGCATTATTTTAAATTCTATCAAAATCATTCTTTAAAATCAAGTTTCTTCTTCATGTTTAGCAATTGAAAGTCAAAACGCTTTCCTTAAAATTTCATCTTTGAAAATCCAAGTTCCTCTTTGCACTCAAAATTCATCTTTTCAAAATCCAATTTCTTTTCCCTTGAGATTTTATAAAATTGCATTTCTTTTGAAAACCCTAGTTTCCTGTTTTTTCGAGTCTCATCATTTACATTTTTCGTGACCTCCTCGAGGGATCAAATTTGGATGACACAATTAATGTGGTCAATTCTAGTCAAACCTCAAGGAGACATTTTGCCCCTCTCGATCCAATATTAGGTTTAGTTTTTGCATTCATATAGATAACATCCAAAGGTGATAAATTTTAAATTTAGAATTAGAAAATTTTAACTAAATCATAACTAGCTTTGTTAGGTTAGAAGGGTGCCTTAGAGACAGTAATATCAATCTTTGCCTTCCTTCTTTCAACCGTGACCCTCGAACCTTTTTTTTTTCAAAGACCGAGTCGCCTAAAAAGGGTTTTCTTAGTTTATTTTCATTAATTAAAATTTTGGGTGACTTGGTACACCTAAACTCCATACCAAGTGGCGACTCCAAACTTTTCTAAAAACCCTTTTCTAGACTTTTGTTTTTGGGTCCAAATCGTCGCAGTTTTGTAGTCCCATGACCCATTTCTTTTTCAAAAAATCAAAAAATCAATTTTTAACCAAAAAACCTTTTTCCAACTAAAAATCCGAAAGTACGAGGGTTTCATTCCCTCCTTTCAAAAATGGGGCGCGACATTATGCTAGTAGGATTTTAAATGAAACTCAAGTTAATTATGCCACAACCGAGAAAGAGTTGTTGGCGGTGATATTTGCACTTGACAAATTTAGATCCTATCTAGTTGGCTCTAAACTTATTGTTTATACGAACCATGCAGCCCTTAAATATTTATTGAGTAAAAAGGATGCAAAAACTAGACTAATTCGTTGGATTCTTCTCTTGCAGAAATTTGATATTGAGATTAGAGATAAAAAGGGATCCGAGAATGTGGTCGCCGATCATCTTTCTCGCTTGAAAAATATCCCTTCAAAAGAAGAAGTTCCTATCAATGAGAATTTTCCGGATGAACAATTGCTAACTATCAAAGATTCACCATGGTATGCCGATTATGTTAATTATATTGTAAGTGGTATAATCCCTCAAGAGTTGAACTATCATCAAAGGAATAAATTCCTTTATGATATGAAAAATTACTTTTGGGAGGAGCCCTTACTTTATAAACATTGTGCTGATGGAATGATTAGAAGATGTGTGCCGGAAGATGAGGTACATAGTATCCTTTTTCATTGTCATAACCATGAAACCGGCGGTCATTTTAGTACTACTAAAACAGTGGCAAAGGTATGGCAATCCGGTTTTTATTGGCTTACTATGTACAAAGATGTTGGAGATTATGTTAAAAGTTGTGGTGAATGCCAACGGACCGGTAATATCTCTAGAAAACATGAAATGCCTTTAAATGTATTTCTTAAAGTTGAATTATTTGATGTATGGGGCATTGATTTCATGGGACCATTTCCTAGCTCATTTAATAATAAGTACATACTTGTTGCGGTTGATTATGTGTCAAAATGGGTAGAGGCAATTGCCACTCCTACTAATGATGCAAAAGTAGTACTTAAATTCATTAAAAAGAACATTTTCACTAGATTTGGTATCCCTAGAGCAATAGTGAGTGATGAAAGAAAACATTTTTGTAATAAATGGTTTAACTCACTTTTGCTTAAATATGGTTGTACGCACAAGACATCCCTTGCATATCATCCACAAGCTAATGGCCAAGTTGAGTTAGCTAATAGAGAACTCAAATTAATCCAAGAAAAAATGGTGAATAAGTTTAGGAAAGATTGGGTTAGAAAGTTAGATGATACACTTTGGGCATATAGGACTGCATTTAAAACTTCATTAGGAATGTCTCCTTATCGCCTTGTGTATGGAAAAGCATGTCATTTACTTATGGAAATTGAACATCGAGCTTATTGGACAATTAAAGAACTTAACATTGATTTTTCTCTTGCAGGCAATAAAAGATTGCTTCAACTAAGTGAATTGGAGGAATTTCACTTGATGTCATATGAAAATGAAAAAATGTATAAAGAAAAAGTGAAATTTTGGCATGATAAGCACATTGTTAAAAAAAAATTTGAAATAGGTCAAAAAGTTCTTTTATTTAACTCACGTCTCAAGTTGTTTCTAGGAAAATTAAGATCTAGGTGGTCCGGCCTATTTACAGTTACAAAGGTATATCCATATGGTGCCGTGGAGGTGACTACCGAGCATGGTCCACCATTTAAAGTCAATGGACAACGTTTAAAACCCTATCTTGGTGGTGAATGGGTTCCTAAAGGAGTAACTTACTGCTTAAAGGACCCTTGTTATAATTGAAAAAGGACAACAAAGAGTCGAGTCAACGACTTTAAACAAAGACGCTAGTTGGGAGGCAACCCATCGATTTGTGTTATTTTTATTAGTTTTAATGTTTGAGCATGTGTATTATATGTTTGTAAGTGAGTTTGTTTTGTTTGTTTTGTAGGAAAATCAAACATGGCGAAAGTGACCTTTTTGGCGTGGAGTGAATAGTAAAATGCAAACAATTTGGTACCTCAATTTGCGTTTTAGTTGTTAATGATCCAAGAAATGAGGTTAGTTATGTTGTTTTGACCATTTTACATGTGTTAGAAAAGGTGCATTTCACAATTAACAAGCAGGGTTTTTAATCTGGAAATAGTAGAAAAATGTTGCTCAATGAAATAGTTGCAGAAAAATTGCAGAATCTCATTTCCAGCACAATCCGCGAGGTACGCCTCGCTGATCTCTGTGGCACGCGGATCAATTTTTGAGACATTTCTGAGGATCCGCTAACTGGATCCGCAAGCTACGCCACGCGGATCCCTAAGGTCGCGGATCACCTTCTGAGAGTTACAAGTTGAAGGCGCGATTTGTGAAACGCGAAGCAAGCTTCGCTGCTTAGGATCAGCAACCTGGATCCGCGATGTGCGCATCGTGGATCGGTCCGCGGATCTTGAACCAAAAACTAAAAAAAAAAAAGTCGCGAAGCATTTTCTTCTTCTTCTCATCGCGACTCACTTGCATTTACACGCACCAGTATACCGTTTTCACACACACTACACCAAATCTTCCTTTTTCCTTGCTAAACTTCTCCAAAATCATCAACCCAACCCCTAGTGACCATCAAGGAGCAGTTTTATCCGATTAAAATCCAACAAAAACTCCAGAAAATTGGAATTTTTGAAGATTAAGCTAGGGTTTAGCTGATTTTAATTCTTCAAATTTGTGGCTATTTTGGGCTAAATTCAAGGGGCTTTTTGCATCAATCATCTCCCCATTCATCCTTCTACTGATTCCAGATAACATTCCTTAATTTACATTCACGAATTTCGATTTCCCAATTTCATGTTCTTGAGTAATTTTTGTAAAATTTTTGGGTTTTGATTTGCATGATTAATTGCGGTTGTTTCTTGACTCCATTATGCTTATTGATGATGTTTAAGCATGTTTTGTGAAGAAATTATGGGAATGTGCTAATTTTTAGTGAAGTTTAAATTCTTAAATTTCCTATAAAATGCTTATTGTGGAAATAATGCTTGGCATGATTAAGAATGTATTTGGTTGTTATTGTGGAGCTTATAATTATCCTTGGATGCTTTTTGTTCCAATTGTGAAGAATTTTGGGATCATTTTGATAATTTTTGCCAATTTTTGCTTAATTTTGGGATTTAATTTTATCTATAGAAAATGGCAATTATTGGTGAATTTGAGCATATTCATAGAATTTAAATCTTGATATGGAGTATGTTGTATATATTTGTATTGAGATTTAGAGGAATTTTTGGGAAGTTTGATGAAAGTTGGTATTTTCAAATTTATTTCAAGGGGATGATGCTTTGTTGGAATTTGAATTGAAATTGATGATTTTTGTGCTTTCAATTGTTATTTGACAAGTTGTCAAATAGTTGATTAGTAAATGTGCTTAACATTGTAATTTTGACAATTTGATAGGTCTAAATGGCCCAAACCAGAGGAGGACTTCATCTCCGTTCGCCTTCCTCATCTTCAAGTGGTGAAGGGGAACAACGTACACTATCACCTCCACCACAAAGACGATGACCTAGGAGGACTACTACTAGAGAGCCACCACCACTGGAGTATGATGCCATTCGGTTCACTTCAAAAGAGAACCAAGAATGGTACGAGGCAAGGGAGCATAAAGGATTCATTTTTGAGATGCACGTGGCTCCTGATGTCAATGCCGAGTACCGACTCACAGAGGCAATACTTGGTTGGGGTCCAATTCTCACATTGCCAGATCACTATTACCCCTAACTAGTCAAGGAGTTCTATGCCAACGTGGTGAACAAATCCGGGCATGGTGGAGAAAATATCAGATCTTATGTTCGAGGGAGGCAGATTGAGATCGAACGAAGAACATTGACTCAACTTCTTGGCGTAAGAAATGCCGGTCCAGCTGTCGATTTGAAGAAAGAATTTCATGCCTCGGATAGACATTGGGAGATGGGACATGCACTGGCTCGATTTCAAATTGAGCAGGACTTTACTCGCTCCCAACAAAAGGCAATAGTGAAGGCAAACAAGTTTGATGCTTGATTGAACTTGATTACTTATCTGTTTGCCCACAACGTCATTCCCAAGAAGAGCAGTCTCAATGAAGTGAGGAAAAGTGACCTGTACTTCTTGGACAAGATGTTCCATGACCGGACATCTTCATTTGCCAACATTCCTCTCCCAAATCTTATTATCTGCTATATGAGGACCGCGGCAAGGCATGCCACTACCACCCACCGATTTGGCTTCCCACGACTTCTCTCATTTCTTTTTGAGAGGATGGAGGTGTACTTGGATAGAGTTGAGCAAAGGCCGGTCAAATCCAATTATGAGTTGAACTTTTATCCATTAAATGACTTTGGAGATTACATCGGCTAATATTATTGACCCTTGAGCTCGGCAATCTCAGCCCACTTCATAATTTGAAGTTGGAGGAACTTCAGGTACGGCTCACGAAGAAGAAGGAGGAGTCGGCACATCGACTGCTATTCCCCACACTAGGCTTTCTACTTCTGCTCCTCCTAGGCAAAGGCCAATTTGGGAGCGTGTTTTAGCCTCCATTGGGTGTTTGGAGACTCGAGTAAATGAAGGCTTCAATCAAGTGAACACCCGTCTCGACTCCATGGATACTCACATTCATTGTATAGAAGATCATTTGCACATTCCAGGAGGGGGCGAGCAAGCACAAGAAGGCCATGGTGATGCCCAAGGAGCGGGAGATGGATAACATTGAAGACCTTGTTTATTTTCCTTAGTTTTGTTGTTTTTTATGTCTTTTAGAACTTATGCTTTATCCTTCCTTTCTTATGCAGCAATTTGTGGACTTGTAGAGGATGTTCGTGATGTTTTGGATATTCTGGACCTCTGTCATATTAATTTGGGGAGTTTTTATTGTTTTAAGTTTTCTATTTCCCCTACACATTGAGGACAATGTGTATTTTAAGTGTGGGGGAGAGGTTTACTTGTTTTATATGCTTTATATGCTTGAACTTGTGTTTGGAAATATTGTTATGAATTGCTTTGTTGAAAATTTGAGTTTGCTGGCAGGGAGTTTGATCCAGTTTTAAGGGGAGACTCTGCCAAAATTTTTCCAAACATTTGTTCAAATTATGAAATTACCCCAAAATTTTTCAAATTGGTCCACAAGGGAGGAAGTTTTAAGTATTACTTTTTTAATTTTTTTCATCTTTTTGAAATAACTTTATGAGAATTGGTAAATTCAATTTTCATTTGACTTGGAATTAGTAATTATGTGATTTGACCAATTGTCTTTAAGAAAGTATAGTTTGTAAAATGAGGAAAATTATGCCTATAATTTTACTTGTTAAATGATATCTTTTCTTTTACTTAATTATACAAAGATGTGATTGATATAGTTAAATAAATAAGGCTCCTTTTCCACACAATAAGAGGGATTACATAAAAAAAAACTCTAATTATTCTTGTGCTACGTAACCGGGAATCTTCATCTAAAAATGTCGATTTTTACATAAAAAGGCAATTGAGTAAGGAGAAATTGAATAAAGAGAAAAAGTTGAGTAACCGGAGATCTTCACCTAAAAGTGTCGATTTCGCGTCAAAAGACTTTTCTATTTTTTAAATAAAGTGTAATCCCTCTAAATAAAAAGAAAAAAATAATTGTGGAAAAAGGAAAGCCAACTCATTGACTATATGAATTACCTTTTTGTGTAATTAGGTCAAAGTAAAAGATTACTAAAGTTGTGGAGATTGACTTTTAAAGTTCACATAGGTTGTTTCAAAACTCTTAAATCATTGTTGGTTAAAAATTGCTATTGCTTGAGGACAAGCAATGATTTAAGTGTAGGGAAATTTAATAAGTAAATATTTTTCCTATTTTAGTGTGTTTTATTTATCTATTTTTATGTACTTATTTTATGAAAAATGATGGAATTAAGCTCTTATTAATATGCATTCAAGTGTGAATTTTAAATAGAAAATGCTTTTTGGGCAAATTAATGCACAATTGAATGTTTATTTGATGGTAATGAAGTTTGGAAGAAAAGTTGGAAAATTGAAGTATCAAAAGTTGATGAAATTCTAAATTGAGATGATCAGAATGCAATTCAAACATCGAGGAATCAAGGGATTAAAAATGTGCCTTGTTTATTCTTATATTTGAGTTTGTGATTTACATGAGCGCTTGAAAGAGTCTTTGAGTTTATTTAACCAAAACCGTGTCGCTATGATAACATTGGACTTTAAAAATAAATTTTGTGATGTGTCTAATTAAGTTGGGCATTGCTATAAATTTGGGATTTTAAAATAATCTAATTTATAAAAATGGCTTGACCTAATTAATTTAGACGCTTCACTACATTAGCATAATTTATTTTGTAATTCCTAAAATGTTTTGAACTCAGTTTAACCAATAGGATCTAGTTAATTTGAAGCCAATATATTGTTAAATCTTCTGGGCAATAGAGGAATTTTTAAAGTGCTTTAATTGCTTCATCATAATTATCTTAGAACTTTAGGGGTCATTTCTTAACTTTTGTGCCTTGTAAAGATAGTTCTTTTATCGATAATGAATATTGTCCTAAAATGTGGACTTTAATTATACAATTATGAAAAGTTATTGGTTTGGTTAATCCCGAATTAGTCATTGTGTAAGCATTTCTAAAGGTAAAAGCCAAAAAGAGGATTTTTTTCTTTTTTCTTTTAAACACAGTTGGTCAATAGCCAACATTTGGGATCTTATTACTAAAACACATCAACTAATTAAATTGAACCATTTTGAATTTCAACTAAAATAGCACTTTTTTTCCTCTGTGTCTATATGTGTGTCTCAAACTTCCTACTGGGGAAGAACTAGGAGTTCCCATTGAAGAACTCCATATGGACATTCAACATATTCATCTTACTTAGGGTATACCTCACTTGAATAAAGGAGCAACCCAAAGAATCTGAGGTGGATTAGAAGAAGGGCCTAGTACAAATCTGGTCTGGAGGAATTCATTAGTATTATAATGAATTTGCCTAAAGCAGAACTACAAGAAATAATAGGCAAAGACAAGATTTTTTGTTTTTTTCCTTCAGATTTCTAGATGCTGTATTAGTTCTTGAGACTAGTAATATTTCTTGTACTAGTTAGGTGCTTTGATATTTGCAAACAAAACTATTAACAAGGTCACGTACGATTAAGAAACCAAGGCTATGGGTCTCCATATCCAGCCATGAAATTCGTCAATTCATCCAATACAAACCATCAAGAATTTTCATGATACGATACACAATTACATCCAAAACCCAAACATCCATCTATCAAAATAATTCGAAACCTAAGGAAGAAAATTTGCAATAAAAATTAAGAACAGTTCTAGTCTTATGTATTTTGAACCAAAATTATCATGTTCAAGTCACCTCTTCACCTTTTGCCCTTAGTTTTTTCTGCTCTCGTGGATGACCATCTTTCTATCTTTTCATTTAGTTTTTCACTATCAAGATGTAAAAGGGTGAGATCAGCACTTAACTTTATATAAGCATGATTTGACAATCACTCCTTTGTTAGATTTACATAGGTTGCAAAGGTTTGTCAAATAGGAAGGAATTTGTTAAATACGTTCGTGAAAGAAAAGGATAAGAAATTTTGCTAGAAGTAATGCCATATGATGATGAAAAGTGGGAAGTTATATTAGAGTGAGTTAGTTAATCTATACAAATGTGAATCAGTTAATAACTTCCACTATCTATTAGTGGTTGAGACAAAATAGGATGTTAGTATAAATCATTGAAGAGATAAATAAACTATTAAACTATTGGTAAATAATCTATAATATTGGTTTATTAAATAGTATCAAGGCTAGAAAAGGTTCAAAATTTTGGGCTTTTACAAATTTTTTTGACACTTTTTTGGAAGAGTATCCTTATTGCCACCGAAAAGAGAGATAGAGTCCACTATAGAATTTCTTTATGGAACTACATCTATCTCAAGAACTTTGTATAGAATGGCATTGACTGAGCTATAGGAACTTAGGGAACAATTACAAGCTTTGCTTGAATGGAATTTATTTGACCAAGCACATCACCTTGGGGAGCTCCTATTTTGTTTGTGAAAAGAATGATGGTACCTTGAGAATGTTTATTGATTATAGGGGCCTAAATATAGCCACCATCAAGAGTAAGTATGATGACTATCCTTGAGAATAAGCATATCACCTTGGGGAGTTCCTATTTTGTTTGTGAAAAAATAATGAGACCTTGAGAATGTATATTGATTATAGGAGCTTAAATGCAGCCACCATCAAGAATAAGTGTCTTTTATCTTTAATTGATGAGTTGCTTGATCAGTTACATGGAGTGAAAATATTTTCGAAATTTGATCTAAGACAAGGGTATTATTAGCTAAGAGTACAGAAGGATGATATTCCAAAAACAACTTTTCGAACGCTGTATGGGCATTATGATTTTGTAGTTATGCCCTTTGGATTGACTAATGCTTCCGTAGCATTTATGGATCTGATGCATCTAAATTTTTGTCCTTACTTGGATTAGTTTGCTATGATTTTTAATGACAATGTCTTGGTTTACTCTAGAAGTGTTGAAGACCATGAAAAACATATTGAGATAAGTATAGTGTACCCTGCAAGAACATCAGCTTTACACCAAATTTTTGAAGTGTGAATTTTGGACAGAAAAAAGTTACTTTCCTAGGCCACATTATATCAGAAGAGGGTTTAGCAATTGATCCTTCAAATATTGAAATGGTCTTGAATTGTAAGAGACCTGGAATAGTTATAGAAGCTCAAAGTTTTCTTAGGTTGTTTGGATATTATAGGAGGTTTGTTAAGGATTGCTTAAAAATTGCAGGACCCTTAACTCGATTAACCCAAATGAATGTTAAGTTTAAATGGGATGAGAGATGCAAAAGACAGCTTTGAGGAGTTAAAGAAAAGATTTATTATAACTCTAGTGTTAACATTACCTGATGGCAAGGAAAATTTTATGGTGTATACAGATGCATCTAAAGAAGGAATAGGATGTGCTTTTATGCAGAGTGGTAGGTGAGAGCTTATGCATCCTAGAAACTCGAGCCTCGCGAGCTAAATTATCCTACCCGTGATTTGGAGATTGGAGCTATTATTTGTGCCCTAAAGTATTATTGTTTTTTCAAAAGAAATTGAATTTGAGACAATGAAGACGGATGGAATTCCTTGAATACTATGATTGTGTAATTAACTATCATTCCGAAAAGCCAACGCGGTAGCTGATGCCTTAAGTCGTAAGATACAAATTGCTAGACTCATGGTGAATGAGTGGCATATGTTTGGAAGTGTTACTAAATGGAGTTCTAAAATAATAGAGAAAAGGATATTAATGACAAATATCAAGGTAAATTCTTGATTAGTCGGATAAAAGAGGGCCAAAAGAATGATACTGAAGCACAAATTATATAGACAAAAATTGAGGATGGTAAGTTATTGAAGTTCTCAACTGGACTTGATGATTCGTTGTCAATATAGGCTATTTGTGCCAAATGATCCTCAGATTAAGAAGGAAATACTTGAGAAAGCTCACAACGCTAGGTACACATTCATCCGAGAAGTAATAAGATGTATAGGGATCTTAAAAGAAATTTTTGATGGAATAATATGAAAAAGGACGTCTTTGCATTTGCATCCATTTGTCTCACCTATTAACAAACAAAGGCAGAACAGTACCAAAAACCTTTTGGATTACTTTAACCTTTATCAATACTCGAGTGGAAATGAGAGCAAATTACAATGGATTTTGTAAGTGGATTATCTTGAGCGCAAAAGGGACATGATGCTAGATGTATTGTATTTGGTCGTCTTACAAAGACTGCCCCCTCTCTACCCATAATATGAGGTACTCTTTAGAAAAATTAACTAAGTTTATGTGAGAGAAATTATGAGACTATATCGTGTACCCATGAGAATTGTTTCGAATAGGGATCCATGCTTCATTTCTTGATTTTGGCTAGTATTCCAAGAAGCTTTAGGAACTAAACACAAATTAAGTATATTTTGCTTCAGATTTCAATGGAAGTTGGGATTGTCATGTACTAGTTGTAGAATTTTGCGTATAATAATAGTTATCAAGCAACTGTTGGAATGGCCCCTTGTCAAGCACTTTTATGGAAGGAAGTGCAGGTCTCCTATTTGTTGGGACGAGGTTAGAGAACGGAAAGTTATGGATGCAAGTGACATTCTAATAGAGGGGACATATGAGAAAATTCAATTGATCGTCAACATATGTTAGCTGCTCAAAGTCGATAGAAAAGTTATGTTGATAAAAGAAGGAAGGATTTAGAGTTTCAAATGGATGACAAAGTATTTATTCGGTTGTCACCACAAAAAGGATTCATTCGACATAAGAGGGGTGGCAAGCTAAGTCCAATGTGTGCAGTAACCTTTGAAGTAATTGAAAGGATTGGTCCAATTGCTTATTGGTTGGTGTAGACACCAATATTTTACTATTTTAATTCTCTTAAGAGGATGGGTAAATAAATAACTTTTATTTCAAGTATTTTACTTTTATTTTATTTTAAATTTTTTTGAAAAAATCTTGGATACCAAGTTTTGAGGGCTTCTAAGAAAATTTATTACTCTTATCCAATATCACCTAACATATATAAGCATACACATGGGCACACACACTCACAATTCACTCTTGGTACCATTCTCACTACTAGTACTACTATCCTTCACGCCAGAAGAAACATCAGGGAGGCTTTATATTTTTCATCTCCGAGTCTGGTAGGAAAGATAGGGGAGAGGGAACTAGTCTTTTAGGAATTGGTATCATTTACAAATTATTAGTATGGATATGAGCCTATGGCATCATTCCAATATCAATTGCTTGGTAAACACTTCTTAAGTTTGGGTATCAAAACAAAATTTTGTATTTTTTGAGAAGATTTTCATTTCTTTCCTTTCTTCCACCTTGCGTGCATCTTGTTTTGGCTGGCGGTTGATGGCATCTTCCTTTAGCCACCACGAATCATCTTCAAAATGAAGAAAAATGAACGACTAGTATTACTAATTTCAAGTTGCTAAGGTTTGTTGAGTTCAAGATTTCTAAGATTTTTCAATTAAGGATCTAAACTAAAACTGGAAATCCAAGATGTAGAATGGTCATCTTCCTATGCTTCCAAGATGCAGAAGGGTCATCCTTCTATGCGATTTTAGCACGAGTAAAGTTCATGCTTTTCTACAGTACAAATTACCCCTCAACCACATCATCACACAGGACTTGTAAACTGTTGGGTCTAGATGGAAAACTTTGCCAAGTTTTTGAGAATAATTTGCTGTTTGGTAGATCTGACTGCAGGAAAATTTGATTGGAGGGAAAGAAGATGAGCGAAAGGTAAGACTAGATGTTGGCGGCAAGCAAGAAGTGTTGGGAATTGGGGCAGCAGACGCAGCGGAAAACAAAAATTTTAACCCCAATAACCCACCAGGAATCACCCTAGTCTACGTATGACTTGTAGAGAAGAGGAGTTGTAGGATTACCTTAATCCCAGAAGCAAACCCTTGTAGCATCGTAGAGAGTGGTCAGCCCTTTTGAGCAGTCCAAGCGTCCTGCCTCTACTGCAATCCAAGCGAGAGAGAAGTTTGGATCTTCTCCTGAATCGTCTCTACGATCCTACGTGTGTGTATGAAAGTGTAGAAAAGGTGCTAGCCTATTCTCTCTTTCTTTGGAATTTCTCTCTACGTAGGTTTTTCTCAAAAACCCTAGCCTCTCTCTATTCTGTCAGTCATTATTGTGTTGTTACATAGTATCATATAGTCTCTATATTTATAGGAGAGAGGAAGAGAGAAAAGATAGGGTCTTGTTTGTTTTGATCCAAATCAAAACAAATATAGGATAACTATTTTATCCTATTTGCTCAAACAGCCTCGGAATCTATTATTCCTTGTAATTAGACACCAAAAGGTTTTATTTCCAAATCTCTATTTGGACATACAATTTTAATCCAGAATTCAATCTCTAAGCGTGTGATCCAATAGGTTCCAAATACACTGGCATTAATTATGAATTATAATTCTCAAGAAGAATTAGATAAAATAAACAGCTTTATTTTATCATTAATTACAATAATTAATTCATTCATAATTATAGATTGTGAGTGGTGTCTAGCAACACATCACAACCACCCACGTATTTGAAATTGGTCAAGGAAATTTTTGACCTAACCTTTCCATGGAAAATTACCATGTAATTATTATCCTTTCACCATCGATATCCAATTAGTCAGGGAATGAGGAATAAGTGCCAATTCCCTAATGACTAATTAATTTGCTAGTTTCTGAAATTAACCCTAGATTAGGTTAACTTGAAGACATTCTTATATTAACCCCAGGTAGTCGACTATTAAGGTTAATTTCCCACTAGTGGCCATTCTGGATATCAACTCCCACTATCGGAGTGGTGAATCCTCTCTTGATCACCCACTATCTTTCCATGCTTCACACTACCCCCAATTTCTATTCTTTAAGTCACTCTTGGTGAGTAACAAGTAATAGAATCAAAAGGCAATGATTCACACTCAAGATACTATAGTGATCTCAAGTTTAGGATCACTTACACAATTTTCCATAAGAGATTCAACCATTGGCACTTGATAGATATCCTAATGGGATCTCTGTGTGGATCATTCCAATGAATTGTACCTTACAATTCATCTACACATTAGTCTAGGTATCACTATACCTTGGTTGATGAGAACAACCACTACTTACATTAAGTAGAGACTAACTGTGTACTAGTCTTTCCGTATTAATGATGTCCTGTCTCATTAATACTATGACTAGGGAACTTTAAGAATATTTATTATAAATGTGCTTGATATCTCATAGCCAGCAACTCTTGTGACTACCATCACATCAATAAATATTCTAAGGACTTTATCAGTTATATCTAACATTGAACAGATAAAATAGAAGTTCATAAAATACAAAACATAATAAGGAATGTATTTAAAGAAAATGATTGTTTTTAGGGCATACATTCCAACAACCTCCCACTTGCACTAGAACAATTCATTTATGACCTTTAGTCCAAATGAAAGTACATGACTATCATGTTTCTTTCGGGATAGTGCTTTAGTAAGAGGATCAGCTATGTTATCCTCAGTGGGGACTCTTTCTATCTTTACATCATTCCTAGCAATGATTTCTCTAATTAAATGAAATCTTCTAAGTACATGTTTGGACCGTTGATGAGACTTAGGTTCCTTTGCTTGGGCAATAGCCCCGTTGTTATCACAGTACAGAGTTATTGGATTAACAATGCTAGGAGCCACACCAGATTCAGATACGAACTTCTTGATCCAAACGGCTTCCTTGGCTGCCTCCGCGGCTGCAATGTACTCAGCCTCTGTTGTAGAATCCGTTGTGGTGTCCTGTTTGGAACTCTTCCAGCAGACAGTACCTCCATTGAAAGTAAAGATGAAGCCCGACTTTGACTTACAGTCATCCTTGTCAGACTGAAAGCTTGCATCTATGTAGCCCTTAACCTCCAATTCACCATTTCCATATACTAAGAACAAATCTTTAGTCTTTCTCAAGTACTTAAGAATGTTCTTAACGGCTATCCAGTGACCTTCACCTGGATTAGCTTGAAATCTGCTCATGACACTCAGAGCATGGGAGACATCTGGTCTTGTACTTAGCATAGTATACATAATTGATCCAATTGCCAAAGCATATGGAACATTATGCATCTTATCAATCTCAACTTGTGTCTTAGGACACATGCTCTTAGAAAGGCTTATACCATGAGTCATAGGTAAGAAGCCCTTCTTAGACTAATCCATACTAAATCTCTTTAACACTTTATCTGTGAGGCCCCGATTTTTTCCAATTTCTGGAAAATATTAAATAATGTTAATTATAGTTATTTTGGTTTACCAAGGTGTTTATATGGTTTGTTTTACTTTTCAAAGTGTTGGTTTTAACTAGCTTGTTTTACAAAGTTTGAAAACCCTAATTTGATTAAAACCCTAGTTTGCTTTGAAAACCCTAAATTGGGATAAAACCCTAATATGTATATGCAAAACCCTAGTTTTGAAAATACATTTAAGTTTTATGTCCAACGACAAGTTTGTTATATCTTGATTTTACGTGTGTTAATGCATGATTAAGAAGGATGATTAAGACGATCGATGTTGATTCCTAGGTGATTAGTGGCTTTAGTAGGTGTGATTAAGCTTTGATAGACTAGGTTAAATTGAGTACCTATGGACTTTGATAGGAAACGAAATCATGTGGGCAAGAGTGGAAAATAGCTTAAGTTGTTAGGTTGATTTGGCATGACACTATTGACCAATTTTGACTAACACTAAAATATCTAATTGGACTTATCTATTAGTCATCTTATGGCTTGTGAGAACCGGCCAAAGCAAGAAAAAAAAGGGAAGGAAAAACCGTGAGAAAAAGGGAAGAAAGAAAGGAAAGAAAAGAGAGAAGAGAGAGGAAAAAGAAGAAAAGCTTGGGAACTCTTGCAAGGTTCAACCATTCAATCCTGATTTGGAAGCTAGGAGGAGGTGAGCATGGGAGCTTGGAGTTCTTACCTAGAACATCAAATTTGAAGGTAATTAGTTTCACTTTGAAAGTTGGAATTTCTTGTTATTGGTGTAATTGATGTATTTGGTTGATGTTTAGGCTTGAATAATGCTTATTCTTAGCTTCTTAGATGAATATATGGGTTAGATTGTTGAATTTTCTTGTGTAAAGCTGCAGCCAAGAAGAAATCGTTAGGGTTGAATTTCTATCCATTTTTCTGTCCGAATTTGCTTGACATTTTTGAAGATGATGGGGATAGAATTAGCTTTAGCACAAAGCATGAAAGTTGTAGAGAGTTGAGTGAGGATTCTACCTGTAAATTTTCAGGTGAATCGGAGCACTGTACCATGTGAAAAGACTAAAATGCCCCTCATTCCCTGTTTCTGTCCGAATCGTTATTTTTGCTGCTGTAATAGGCCATTTTGACCGGGAAGATGACTGTTTTTGTTTTTGAGGTCTTCCTAAGTATTGTAGCCTTATATGTTAGATTTCTAATGGCTTTGGAATCGCTTGATTTGGAGCTGTGACTGTCGAGTTATGGCTATTTGAGTCTGTCCTGCTTAAATCTCTGCGATAGGGTAGAAAGCCATTGTTTTGATTATTTTCGACCTAGTTCGGGATGGAATTGGATTTCAACTTCTTCATGAAATTGTAGAGGGTAATGTGGAACGTGTAAGGGTTGTATTTGCATGATTGTTATTGCATTCCAGTCATTGGATTTGCATGTGCGTGTTTGGTTGGAACGTGATGCATTTGGGCAGAAAGAAAATCAGGATTATTTGACGGCCTCTTTGACACCATTTTACGTGTTAATCCTTTGTGATTTGGCTTTGGCCAAAACATGAAAGTTATAGCCTTTCATTCTAGCTTTCCAACGCATCTGGAATTTCTTAATTTCGATTTATGAGCGCTGAGTTATGATCGTTGGAATCTAGCCTGTCGGAAATTCTGATATTAAAATTTCTGGGATTGTTTCCACATTTTTGACCTAGAAAGAGTGAATCTGGGTAGAAGTTTTCTTCATTAAAGTTGTATCTTGTTCTCTTAGCTTCGAAACGGCACCTCGTGCACTTCAATCCGACACTTGTACCATTAGTTATGATTAAAATGGAAAAAGGTGTCAAATCTGCCTTTCACACCTTTTAGTGTGTGTTTCCGCCTTCGTTCTGTTCCCGTCCGTTTTGGTCTAACGCCCATGCATGTGCTCCTATTTCTATTTAAGTGTTTATAAGTATTTTTCAAGAGTTTTAGTTCTTTGAGTATGCGTTACGCGTCACGTCATTTCACATGTGCAAATGGATTTTCTTAACTCGGTGATTACGTGGACAATCAAGGGCGTGTTTGATCTTCTAAATTTTCCTCGCTTGTTCTCAAGCTGTTGGTGAGTGTTCCTTGAATGTTTGTGAATAAATTGCTTTGTTGACGTGTTTAAGTGATTTTAATAATTATGTGAAGGGCGAGTGTGTACTTTATCACACTCGGCCTACCTTTATCTCTTGTTCAAGCGTGTGCTTTTCCATTGTTTGTATATTATTTGCGATGACCGTAGGCCATGTGTACTAACCCATAGGCTGAACAAGGCCTTTCCCCTTCATTATCGACCTATTGAGCGGCGGACTTCGGTCGGGTAGGTTGATAACCTAGGAACCGCACGGTATACTCGGTATTACCAGGAGTTATAAGGAGGAGTAGGAGGTTGAGTATTGAACAACGGATGCAACCGCTTCCAGTGGAACTGTATCCTTTCATCGGTATTTTCCCGGTTTATGTGTTTATACATTTTATGCTTATAAACTGAATTATATTAACCTCGAGTGCTTAAGCGATATATTTTTGCTCCAATGTTACTATGTGATTTGTGTGATGTTAGGATCGTTCGGGCTTTTAGGTCATCCCTTTCAACTTTGTTTTCCTTAGCGGGATTTGAGATCGAGAGCTTCCAAGGGTTACACTAGGTCGATTGGTTTGGAGACCTAATCTTGTATTTTGATGTAGCCCTTGTATTTTGAATTGTACTAATGGAATTTTGGATGGATAAACTTTTGTATCTGTAATTATAGTTCGGGCGTTTGTGGTTCGTTAAGGAAACTTTGGGGTTTAAATATTACTGATTGATTTGAGGACATCGATGTATTTTGTTATTTGCATTTGAACTAAGGATCGTAGTGAGTCCCAAGGCTGCTTCACTGATACCTTAGGGTTCGCCCTAGGGAGAGGTGGGGCTGTCACATTATCTATGTATGTTGACTGTCAGCAGCCTTTTAGACTTATCTCTATAGACCTTAATACCCAGTATATAGGCTGCCTCTCCTAAATCTTTCATGAAAAAGTTTTTGGATAACCAGCCCTTCACTGATTGCAACATTGGGATATCGTTTCCCATTATTAATATGTCATCCACATATAATAAAAGGAAAATGATTGAACTCCCACTAACCTTCTTGTATACACAAGGTTCATCCGGATTTTTGAGAAAACCAAACTCTTTGATTGTCTCATCAAACCGAATGTTCCAACTCCTGGATGCTTTCTTAAGTCCTTAAATGGACCTCTGTAACTTGCATATCTGACTGGGATTTGACAATGTAAAACCTTCAGGTTGTGTCATGTACACATCCCCTTGCAAATTCCCATTAAGGAATGCAATCTTTACATCCATCTGCCAAATTTCGTAGTCATGGTATGCTACTATTGCAAGCAATATCCGAATGGATTTAAGCATAGCTACTGGTGAGAAAGTTTCATTGTAATCGATTCCCTTTTTCTGCTTATAGCCTTTGGCTACCAGTCTAACTTTATAGGTAATCACATTACCATCCATGTCAGTCTTCTTCTTGAAGACCCATTTGCACCCTATGGGTTTTACCCCTTCAGGTGGATCAACCAAGGTCCATACCTTGTTGTCATACATGGAATCCATTTCAGAATTCATAGCTTCTAACCATTTGGAGGAGTCTAGACTATTCAAGACCTCTTGGTAGGTAGTAGGTTCGTCATCTTGAATGACTAGTACATCATTGCCTTGGCTCACAAGGAACTCATATCTCTTGGGAGCTGAGCGTACTCTTACTGACCTACGGGGCTCTTGAATGTTCACAGCTTCCGTTTGTGCCTCATCACTATGTGGCTGAACCCTTTCTTCAATAGGTTGTTCAATGTTCATTTGATCATTTTGAACTTCTTCAAGTTCCATGTTAGTATCTTGAACTTCTTCAAGTTCTATTCTATTCCCACTGCCCCTTTCTAGAATAAACTCTTTTTCTAGAAATATTGCATGTTTTGAGACAAACACTTTGTGCTCAGTTGGGTTGTAAAAATAGTATCCTATAGACTATCTTAGATACCCTACAAATAAACATTTGTCAGATCTTGGTTCAAGCTTATTTGACTCTGCCTTCTTCACATAGGTTGGGCAACCCCAAACCTTCATGTAAGACAGCTTTGGTTTCTTTCCTTTTCATATCCATATGGTGTGGAATCAACAACCTTACTGGGTACTCTATTAAGAGTATGGGAAGCTGTATCCAAAGCATATCCCCATAACGATTTTGGGGCACTCAAGTGGCTCATCATGGACCGTACCATATCTAATAGGGTGTGGTTTCTCCTTTCAGATACACCATTTAGTTGTGTTGTCCTTGGAGAAGTCCATTGTGGAACTATTCCATTGTCCTTTAGATAAAATTGAAACTCATCGCTTAATTATTCTCCACCACGATCAGATCATAGTGTTTTAATACTTTTACCGGTTTGTTTCTCTACTTCATTTCTGAATTCTTTGAACTTTTCAAAATATTCATACTTGTATTTCATTAAATACACATAACCATATCTTGAATGGTCATCTGTGAAGGTAATGAAGTATGAAAATCCACCTCTAGCTGTGATTGTCATTGGGCCACATACATCAGTATGTACCAACCCAAGTAAATCACTGGCGCGTTCTCCTTTACTAGTAAAGGGCGTTTTGGTCATTTTTTCAAGTAAACAAGTCTTGCATACATCATATGATTCATAATCAAATGAGTCCAAGTACTCACCTTTGTATAATTTGGAAATGCGTTTCCCATTTACATGACCAAGCTTACAGTGCCAGAGGTAGGTTTTAGTTAGTTTATCTAATTTCATTCTTTTTTCTTGTATATTGAGAATTTGGTTATCAAGATCTAGAATATATAAATCGTTATTCCAATTTCCAGAACTATAAAACACACCATTCTTTGAAAAAGAACAACATTTATTCTCCTGGGTTATCTTAAACCCATTTAAATCCAAACAGGAAATAGAAATGATGTTTATAGTAAGTGCTGGAACATAATAACAGTTTGATAATTCTAGAATTAACCCATTGGGTAAACCAATGTAGTAAGTCCCTATAGCTAAAGCATCAATTTTTGCTCCATTGCCTACACGTAGGGTTACTTCTCCTTTTCCCAACTTTCTATTGTCCCTTAGACCCTGCATAGATGTGCAAATGTGAGAACCACATCCGATATCTAATACCCAAGAGTTTGATTTGGAAGTAGAAACATTAATCTCAATCATAGATGTACCTGGTGTTGAAGCTCTCCCAAGCTTCTTTTGCTTCAAGCTCTCCAGATAAGCCTTGCAGTTCCTCTTCCAATGTCCAGTTTGTCCACAATGGAAGCAGGTTCCATTGGATTGGCCTGCCTTGGCCTTCTTGGGCTTCTTGGCGGGCTTGCTCTTGGGCTTCTTAGGCCCTTTTCCTTACCTCTTCCTTTTATTAGATGAAGCAACAATGAGCACCCCAATAGGACCCTTCACCTTTTTTATTTCTTTCTCAGCAGTTTTCAGCACATTCAACAATTGAAGCAGTGTGTGCTGCAGATTGTTCATCTGATAGTTCATAACAAACTGAGAGAAAGAATCTGGCAGAGATTGAAGAACTAAATCAATATTTAGCTCTTGGTCCATCTTAAAGCCCAATTCAGCCAATTTCTCAATTAGTCCAATCATCTTTAAGACGTGTGGAGCAACGGGTCCTCCCTCTGCCATTTTGCACCTGAACAATTCCTTGGAGGTATCATATCTCACCGTCCTAGATTGTTGTTCAAACAAACTCTCTCAGGTGTTAAACAATTTCATATGCCCCCATGTTCATATGCTGCTGTTGGAGTTGAGGAGTCATAAAGGCTATCATGATACATGAAGCCACTCTATTATCATCCTTATACTTCTTGTAAGCATTCTTAACAGTAGCGGGTGCATTTGGTTCAGGTTCATCAGGCATAGGCCCATCAAGTACATATTCTATTTTCTCATGAGTGAGAACGAGTAGGACATTGCGATGCCAGTCGAGAAAATTTGTGTCGTTCAGTTTACAATCAGTGAGAATTGTACGTAAGCTCAGATTATTATTCGTTCTACAACAAAAATAAAGATAGAGTTTGTTAGAAAAAGCTTTGTTTAATAAAATCATAAAAACTTCCAAAATTATGATTTTATTTCCACTATTTTTCCAAATCAATTACCCTCTACAAATTGATTCGGATTTTCTAAAAATCCATAGTGGCTAGAATCCCATCTTAACTGTTTTGACTTTGAGTGAATCCCAACAAATCAAAAATAATCTTAACAGGTAGGCACTTTACCAATTACAACCCATTTGTAATTTCTAGATCCGTTAGGTATCAACTCTTGATTTTACATCTTATGTATTAACCTAACCCTTGCCTCTAAAATTCATGGTCTTGAGTGAATCCCAACAAACCATAATTTTAGTTAAATCAAACCCATCATTCTTAAGAACATTTCATATAGTAAAAACATGTAGTGAGTAAGGCAGTTTTGGGTGAATCCTAACAAGCTAGCACTTAATGACCACATTTTGTTTTATACTATAATGATGGAAGACTGTAAGGGCCTCAAAATTCAGATTTTATTTTAAAATTGCGTAGTAATGTTTATATTGTATTTATTCATTGAAAAATGAGTAAATTTATGTTTAAAGTGAATATTTTCTAATTTAGAGAATTTTTCAAGATTTATTTGCCGGTGTGCGTGTTCGGCCTGTTTTAGCGCTAATTAATGTTTCGAAGTGTGAATAGTGACTTCAAAGTGAAATCGAGCATCTGTAAAGATATTACAGGGATATTATTAAGGTTGGACAGTGTTGGAATGAAATAAAATAGTGCAAATTAGACTGTCACACTTGACGCGACATAAAGTGACCATAAAGTCACTTTTCCCCAAATCAGGGGATTTGCACCTTTTTGTCCCTCAAGGCTTGACTTTTTGGTTCCTTGAGGCTTCATTTTCAGCTGCAAAAATTGGAGTATAGAGAGAGAGAGAAAGAGAGCGCTTGCAATTTTCTTCCATTTCTTCTTCCTTCCTTTCTTGAACCTTCAAGCCACCATTGAAGACTTCCATTTTCTTGCTTGTTGCAGCCGTGAGAGAGGGAAGGAACGAGAGGGGCTGGTACGAAATTCTTGAGGGAGAAAAGGGAGGAAAAAGTGTAGTTTGATCTTCCATTTCCTTCTTCATCCAACCTCTTGAAGTTGTAAGACTTTAGTGGAAGATCTTGGCTTGTATTTCTTCATCCTTGGCAGCCGTGTGAAGGTGAGAGGAAGAGGGGGAAGATCCAAAAATTTGAAGAAAGAAAAAGAAGAGAAAGAAGGCTTGTGAGGGTGCTTTGCTTTTGTTCTTGGACTCTTTGTTGAAAATCGCTATCCAAGTAGAAGGATCTCGGGCTAAGATCGAAGCTTTTGGTGTTTCTAAGCTTGGAAGTAACTTGCTTGAAGAGGAGCTCACGAGATCGTGTTAGATCTTGTTAGATCTTGATAGATCTAAAGGTATAAGGTTCAAAACCCTTAGTTAAAACTTGATTAGAGTTAATTATGAAAGATTTATGGTTTATTTTACTAGCATTGAGTATGTTTGAAATGATGAAGTTGGGCTCTTGAAATCCCAACTTAGATAGCCGACTTGAGGTGACTTTTAGGTAGCGGACTTGAGGACCTAATTGTGGATGTGTTTGATATATATGAAATGAGTTCATTCTATGGATAGAAAGTAGATTTTGTAGTTAAAAATTTTGAAGGAAAATGTTAAGGGTCGGCCGAACCATACGTGGCAATTTTGATGTGTGATTTTGAAATTTTATGATATTTCTTGATGAGATTTTGCTTCAGTGTATATGTATTATAATCGTTTATGAGTATATCTTTAAAAGAGTTAAAATCTTGAACTTTTATGGTGAGAAATTGAATTCCACTAAGTTTTGAGGTAAAAGTGCCATTTTGGACAGATTTGAGGGTTTGGAATGTTTTAGCTAATTTTCATGAATTTTGTGCATTGAGACCTAGTGAAAATTGTTTGAAAAATGTGTTAGAACCTTGGTTAAAAGTTTAGTGTTGAGTTTGAATTTGAATGAGTGATTTTAAAGTGAAAAACCTCACTTTATTTCAATGTGTTAAAAGAGTAAAAGTTGCCTGGATGGAGTACATCGATAGAGTTGTTTGGTTATGTGAGATTTGGATTTGAGAATGGAATCTTATAAAATGAGTTTCAACTCGAGTGATTACTTTTCATTTGAGCAGAGTTAATGAAATTTTGTAAAGAACTTTAATAAGACAAGTGAATGAGTTACTTGAGTTTAGTTTCAATATTTGTGAGGCGAAACTTATTTCTTCCTTTTCGTGATAATAGGAGGTGAGAAAGGACTTGAACCAGGTCCCACCTTGGAAAATGAGCTTTACTATTGTGGTGAGTTTCAATGTTTGTTATATGCTTATGTGAATATGATTCAAAATGTGTTAAACAAGTGATTTGATATGAAATTGGGTTTTCAAAATATTAAGTGGGGTGGTGTGTACTTCATCGCACCTACCTCTATTTGAAATAAAAGAAAAGTGAAGTAAAAGTGTTTTGCAGTGATTTGTATGTGTATGTGAAAGGTCAGGAAATTCCTGAGACCTATCGGTGAGCCATTCGACTCGGGCTGGAGGCTAGGCCTAAGCCAAGAAGAAAGGGACGAACCATAGGGTTAATTAAGTGAAGTGAAGTGCAGTGATATATGCTCGAGACTTGGCTTATGGACTTGTCTCCGATGAAGAGCAATAAACCAGTGATATAAAGTGCAGTGATAAACTAGTGATTAAACCAGTGATATATAGTGTTTGGAGTCGGGCCCGATGGGGGTTTGGAGGAGTAAGGAGTAAGTGAAGGTCTACATGATTTATGTGTATGAAAGTTGACGGAGTGTCAACTACCCGGTTCGAGATCGAGCATCGTGGATCCTGGCTCCTGAGAGCCCCTGTATTCTCCTTTTTTAGTGTTACTTGCTTTCCTTATGTGTTCATTACTAAATTCGAAATTGAAGTGAAATGTCATATGTGTTATGTGCATTGCATGCTTTTGGAACTCACTGGGCTTTTTAGCTCACTCTTTCCAATTTGTTTTCCTTAACAGGGACTGAGAACCCAAGTGAAGCTGTCGCGCCCCATTTTTTATGGAAAGGGAAAATTGATTTTTTGAAAAAGAAAGGGAAAGGGGTCATGGGACTACAAAAATGCGACGATTTGGACCCAAAACAAAAGTCTAGAAAAGGGTTTTAGAAAAGTTTGGAGTCGCCACTTGGTATGGAGTTTCGGTGTACCAAGTCACCAAAAAATTTTAATTAATGAAAATAAACTAAGAAAAACCCTTTTTTAGACGACTCCAGGTCTTTGAAAACTAGAGAAAAAGGTTCGGGGGTCACAGTTGAAAGAAGGGAAGGCAAAGATTCGATATTACTCGTCTCTAAGGCACCCTTCTAACCTAGCCAAAGCTAGTTGCAAGATTTAGTTAAAAATTTCCTAATTCTAACTTTAAATTTATCACATTTGGTTGTTATCTATATGGATGCAAAACCTAAACCTAATGTTGGATCGAGAGGGGCAAAATGTCTCCTTGAGGTTTGATTGGAATTGATCACATTAGTTGTGTCATCCAACTTTGATCCCTCGAGGAGGTCACGAAAAATGCAAATTATGAAACTCGAAAAAGACGGGACAAATAGGGTTTTAAAAGAAATGCAATTTTTATAAAATCCCAAGGGAAAAGAAATTGGATTATTTTGAAAAGATCAATTTTAAGTGCAAAGAGGAATTTGAATTTTCAAAAGATGCAATTTTGAGAAAAACGGTTTCTTGACTTTGAATTGCTAAACATGAAGAAAGAAACTTGACTTTTGAAAGAATGATTTTGATAGCATTTAAAATAATGCACATGTATGTCCTAAAGAGGGATAATGCAATCATAATGGGTATGGGGGACTAAATTCATGACTTTAAATCTTCCTTTTCGTAGAAGGAAATAAAAGCGTGCTAAGGCTAGGAAGCCATACTCGCTCTCTTCCCTAATTCAAAGGGTAATGCCTTAAATGCACTAATCTAAAACAAGAAAACTAAATGAGATGTTTAGCATACGAGATGGGAGAATAGTAACATGCAAAAATGGAAGAGAAACTCTAAAAGTGAAAAGTGTGTAATATTTGTATCTAATGCATGGAGGGCATTAAGGGTCTAGCATTGGACTAGCCCTCGTTTAAAAGTTCTCACTAACATTGGATTAGTGAGAAATCGAAAGGAAAGGCCACAACTAGCGTTGGACTAGTGTGGTGACGTCAATACATTTACACAATAAACATGTAGACATGATAATAAAGCAAGTAAACACATAAAACACATAAACACGTAACACATAGGCATAATATCTAGATGCAAGAACCTAGGAAAGCAAGTAAACACATAATCATCCAAGCATGCAAAATAAGCATATAAAACCTAATTATTACATCGGGGAAACCTAAATACATTCTAGAGGGAAAAATTAGGAATAATAATCTAACTATTACATTTTCTAGAATAAATACACTTTTTGCAAAATTAAACCTATCTATTACAACGTGGCATCCAAGGCCTCCAAAGGATTTACCCAAAAATTAAATGACATAAATAAAGACTAGGCATGAATAGAAAGCAAAGGAAAACTTGATTTAAAACAAGCAAGATCATGCAAAAACACATAAGAGCACATAATAGGAGAAGAAGTTACCATCCCTTGATGTGATGCCTTAACTGAATCCTTAAATGATGGGAATGGTTATCTAAGACTCAATATCAACAAAAGGGATCAAGGTACCAGTTTAAAGGAAAAATCAATCAAAAATTCAAAGAGAGAGTATCTAAACAGATTCTGCAAGCAACATAGACAAGACTAGGAAATAGAGTAAGATTCTGGAACAAAAGAGCAGGAAATATCAACAGAATACAGAAACAGAGAAGTTACGCGGAGTAGAAACGCGGGCAGAGCCGCGCAAATACATCCGCGTTACAAGCAAAAACCAAAGTCCAGAGGGGAAACGCGGACTCAGCCGCGTAACTGTCCGCGTCTCTTCCCATCTTCAAAATATCAGGAAGATTGCTTCCAGTTTTTTCAGACAATAACATGAAACAAAATCTTCAGAGGCAAGGGGATCTATTTGAAGCATTAAATATCAGCATTCAGATCATGTCAAAACAAACTAAAACCGAAGAAGGCCAAATCTTAAGCATCGACATCATCAAATAGACAAAAAAGGGGAAGGGAAGAACTGTCAGGCTAGAAGCGCGGGAGGTTACGCGGACTGGCCTGCGTAACAGACCCGCGTTTCTTCACATCTTCAAACATTCAAGAGGAAACGCGGAGCGTTACGCGTAGGATTCCGCACAAGTGGTCCGCATTTCTTCACATATTCAAAACGTGAAGAACATTTTTCCAGAAATTTCTCAGAAATCACAACAACATCATCACAGAAGCATCAAACGTTTGATTTTAAACGTAAAAACAAATCTACTAGCCTTACCAAGGCTATCTAAACGTAACATACTCATATAACAACAAATAAACATCATCAAATATTATAAAACATCAAAAAACATAGCCAAGACCTTGGTTCCACCAAAAGGTCTGATTTCTAGCAATTTTCGACTAGGAAAAACAATAGATAGAGTATAGAAAGACTACCTGATTCAGAAGCTTGAGAAGAACGACAAGGAATCACCAAAAATCCAGAAAATCTTCACTAAAAAAGAAACCCTAGTTCTTTCTTTTCTCTCCTTTTCTTTTCTTTCTTTGATTTTCAATCGTTTTTCTCTCCTTTTTCTCTCTCTCAGCCTCCCTCTTCTCTCTTTTCTCTCTCAGATTTCAACCCCTTTTCCGAAAACCTTAACATGGGTGATTTATAGGCATTAAAACCTACAACCAAGGGCTTGGATACTTTGAGGGTTTTCTTGGGTTAATTTTGATCATTGGATGCATTTTATTTGTATCTTGAGGATCAAGGGTGATTTGGGCATTAACTAAAACGATTACTTGATGCAAAAGACATAAAAAATACAACTGGAAATGATGAAGGAAAGGTTGGAAAAAACGCGCACGCGCGTAATTTTTTTTTTTCGATCGAGTTCTGGACTTATCCGTAAGGTCAGCGTTTTGACTTTTCTCTTTGCTTCTTTTTTATTTTTTAAGAAAAACCTACAAAATAAGAAAGATGTGTTAGAATATTCAAAATAAATAACTAAACATTAATAGATAAAAACATAAGAAAACAATTGAAATAGCCAAAATTTGGTGTCTGACTTGCCCTCTTTGTCCGAGTTTGAAAAACTCTAGACAAAGAGGACACCAAATGCTTAGTTTCACTGGTTGTATCGAACCATTGTAAACAACAGAATGTTAAATTGCCAATTTTCAAACGAAAAATGCCTAATGTGACCGAACTCGTGTAGAGTTGCCTACGTATCTCGACATGAGAATCGGGTCAAACGTGGTTCAATGCAAATGAACTATAATGAAATGAATCTGAATCTTGTAAAGTTCGAGAACGGAGATAGAAGGGTGCCCGTGAGGCTGAGACTCACCAAATGAAATTTAAAATTGAAGAAGGGGATAGAAGGGGGGTGAGACTGAAATTTAAATTGAAGGGGGGATAGAAGGTGTGAGACTCACCAAATTTAAATTTGAAGAAGGAGATAGAAGGGTGTGAGACAGAACAACAAATTTAAATTGAAGCGAGGGGATAGAAGGGTGCTGAGACTCACCAATGAAATTTAAATTTGAAGAAGGGAGATAGAAGTGGAGGTGAGACAACCAACAGAAATTTAAATTGAAGTGGGATAGAAGGTGAGACCTGAAATTTAAATTGAAGAAGGAGATAGAAGGGTGCTGAGGCTGAGAACAACAAAATTTAAAGTGGGGATAGAAGGGTGGAGGTGAGACAAAGAACCAACAAAATTTAAATTGAAGTAGGGGATAGAAGGGTGAATGAGAGACAAAGAAATTTAAATTCTTTCCAAATTTAGACTATTCGGTGGGATTGGACCCAAGCCTGAATGACTAGATGGGAAAATGCAAAAATGCCCAAGGTCTAAATTGTTGGTGGGGTTGGACCCAAATCTAGACACTAGTGGGAGAGATGAAAAAACATAAATGCTGGATTGCCAGACTTTGAAAAATAAAACACAAGTTGTTCAAACATGATAAAATGTAAAATGCAAGTAATGATGCACTCAATGAAATGGTGCAATTCTGAATTTTGATTTTCTTGACTTGAAAAGTAAGTGATTTCGATTGAAAAAGGATCATTTGCCAACTATATCAATCATTTTTTTGTAAAATCTAATAAAAGAAGAAATCTTATTTAATAGGAAAAAAAAACTGAGGCATAATTTTCCCTATTTTACAAAACATACTTTCCAAAATGCCAATGTCTTAATCACATAACAATTATTTCCGGAGTAAAATGAAAATGGATCTTTCAAAATCGCACGGGTTTTATTTCAGAAGGATGAAAGCAATTGCAACCAAAATTGGACATTTGCACCCCTTTTGAATCAAATTTCGAAAAACAAATCAATTTGTGAGGCAAATGTGCAATTTAGATTAAATTTTGTTTTGTTTTGTTTTGTTTTTTATTTTTTGAAAAAAATTTTGCAGAGTTTCCCCTATAACTGGATGAAAACTCCCTGCCAGCAACCCAATTTTTCAAAACACATTCAACACATATAAGCACATAAAAGCTAAATTTAAACAAATATACACATCGATGCAAAGCAAATTAATCCAAAGTATTTCTAACAGTTAAACCTATGTCTAAAAAAGAACACAAGATCAAACATAAAAAAAAGAAATAAAGCAAGAATAGAATAAAGCGCCAATCGGTGGATCCATCGCCCTCCTCCACCCTCGCCTCGGTGGCCTCAGGATAGGCGGTGAATGCCGAGATGTGCCTCTATCGGCCTAGTTGAGTGCTCAAAGCCCGATCTGCGCCTCTATCGCCCCATGAGAGTCGTGTCTCCATATGATCCCATCTCTCGAGCATGCAGGTGCAAATCCGCCGAGTGTCCATATACCGCCACCCGGACCGTGGTGGCGGTGGTAGTGGTGCAGACGATGAGCCAACCTCTCCTCCCTCACGCCTCGTAGCTCTGGACCGGCTCCGTCGGTGGCGATGTCGATACATCTATGTGTAGATCCTTAATCCAATGCTAAGCTCACCACCGGCCTCAGGGGAGTAGATGGGATACCAAGTGGAATCACCCTGTGGAGGAGAAGTGAAATAAGTCGGGGAAACCCGAAGTGGAATGATGTGGACGTCCTCCTCGCCGTCGTCCTAATATGACTAATAATAATGTTGTGGGAATGGCGAATGGTGAGTCGACCATGGAACATACGATCTAAAAGTATAGATCGGCTGTTCCTCGACTCCTCAGCGCTCTTCTTTGGGATGACATTGTGGGCGAGGGTGTACAAAATAGCACGGTGGCGTCTTTGGAAAAGATCGAGCCAGGCTCAGGAACTCCTCATGCGACTCCAATCGCCATAGCATGTGAGGGATCCCACTCCCGGTCAGGTGACAAGAAGTCCTTCTTCAAATCAATAGCTGGACCCTCGTCACTACATCCCAGAGTTTGAGCAATAATGCTCCGGGTAATCACTAATCGAACCCCTCTAACAGAGGACTCAATCCTCTCTCCACTGTGCCCCTTCTTGTCCTCGATGTTCGCATAGAACTTCATGAACCAAGTCGGGGAAGATCAGTAGGGCAATGTCGAGTCGGGGCCCACCCGGTCTTTGTGGCGGTAATGTCGGTGGGCAGCGTCCACCTCCGAAGCTATGTGTTGCTCATATACAAAATCTATACTCTCTCGAGCCTGATACCACTCCTGGTTCTCTTTAGAGGAGAACCGGGTGATGTCAAAATCTGGCGGAGGTCTCGGTTCGTCTCTTTCTCACCAATGGCGTCTCGGCTCACTCTCCTCACTCTGCTGGCTCGACCGCTTTGCCGTGCTCGTGACATAGTACTGAAAGATAATTTTTAGATGATTAATTTTGAGATTAATTTCAAACAATTTTGACAAAGCGATGGGTAAATGTATAAAAAATTAGAAACTCTTGGAAAATACCCTAAAACAAAATTCCTAAAACCTGAAATTCAAACAACTTCTACAAAGTCCTAAAAATTAAAATTCTAAAGATTTCAATCAAATTTATAAAAGTGTAGGAATTTCAAAATTCCTTTGAAATTCAACAAAAGTTACGAATAAAGAGTGCAATAATTCAACAAACTTTCCAAAATTTTCAAGAACTTTAACAAGACCTATGAAAATCTCGGAATTTTACAAACAAAAATACCAATCAAAACAAATCCAAAGTTTCTAAAAATTCAATAAATTTCACAAAATCATTTAAATTCCTAAAAATCTAAGAACTCAACGAAATTCCACACAAAAATCCAAAAATTCCACAATTCCTATAAATCACAAAAGACTTCAACAATTCAATTGATTGTGACAAAATTCAAAAACTCCCAATCTTTCCATAAATTTCGACAAAAAATCAACAATTCACAAATTTTATCGAACTCAACGAAATTCCACACAAGAAATCCGAAAATTCAACAATTCCTATAAATTACAAAGACTTCAATAATTCAATTGATTGTGACAAAATTCAAAAACTCCCAATCTTTCCATAAATTTCCACAAAAAATCAACAATTCACAAATTTTATCGAACTCAACGCAATTCCACACAAGAAATCTGAAAATTCAACAATTCCTATAAATTACAAAGACTTCAACAATTCAATTGATTGTGACAAAATTCAAAACTCCCAATCTTTCCATAAATTTTCACAAAAAATCAATAATTCACAAATTTTATCCAAATTTCTATAAAAAGTACAAAAATCAAAGAATTCAGTGATTTCTAGTTTTCACATTAATTCTACAACGATTGCAAAATCCCACAAACTTCCAACAGGGACTAGAAATTTCAACAAGTTCCAAACTATTGAAAAAAACAAAATTCTACAATTTCTACATTTGACCACTCAAGCGTGCTCAATTTTAATCCAACAATCATATCAAAGCCTATTAACAACAATAAATTAAATTGAAATTGACAAAATTACACAATTCAAATAAATAATAAATAAACAAATAAAATAAAATAAATAAAATAGATAAACGGCTCATTGCATCTTTTAATCACATAAATAAGTTTAATAAACATAAGAAACAACAACAATGACTATTATAATTAAAAATAGAAAAATCGCAGAAAAAGGAAAAAATATCAAATTTTCGGAATTTTACAAGAGGTAATTTCGTTAGGATTTCTTACCGTAATCACGTAGTGGAGTGTTTGAAGAGTGAAATGATGCAAGAAGCCCCAAAACAAGCTCGAATCGACCCCAATCGACCGGTTTTAGTTTGGAAAACTACCCTCAATCCAGAAGCTTTGATGCGTTTTCGTGATGTTTTGTTCGGATAAAAAGGTTCTAAGAGGCCTAGGGAGTGTTTTGGTGGAGAATTATTGAAGGAAAAGTGGATTTCTGAAGATTTGGGGTGAGTTTGGGGAGAGGAAATGAAGAGCGGTGAAGAAGAAGTCGCTGCGTTTTGAGCTTGGGAAATGGAAACTGGTGAGGCGGACCACTCATGGTCCAGCGTTACCATATGAACACTGAAACTTTATCGATAGGAAACGCGTGATGAAGTGGAGTGACTCAGTAACCATCTGCGTTTCTTTGAAATATAAAAATGCAAAGAGTGAGGAAAACGCGGAACAATCCATGCAAGACTCCGCGTTACATCCAGAAGATATGAATTTCAAAGAAAGGGATGAAACGCGGACTACTCCACGCAACAACCCGCGTTACTTCTCAGAGGATATGAATTTGTAAAGAAACGCGAGTGAAACGCGGACTAGTCCACGTAACCTCCCGCGTCACTTGTCAAAAAAAAAATTTTTTTTTCTTTTCTTTTTTTTTTAAATTTAAATTTTTTTTTTGAAAATTATTATTTTAAAATAAGGGCTATAACGCCTGGTAGTGTAGGTAAGAAACCTTGCTTTCCAAAATTTTCCCAAAGAATTTATCATTTCTTGATTTTTCAAAACATCTATCTTTATTTTTTTTATTTTTTTTATATGCATGCTTGAAAATGGTCTAATCATACATTCTAAACATTTACTCAAAATAAAGCTGACTTTCTCGATTGGACCGATTGGTCACTTGTCCTTGCTTCTCTGAGTGGGAAAGGAAACACACTTTAGGAGCTTATTCCAAAGGGGAGCTGCGGAGATTTATTTGAAAAAAGGAAAAAGAACGAAGTTAGTGATTGCTTATATAATTCGGATGCATGTCCTAGAGGGGGGCCCTTTTATGCCAAGGGTAGTCCTAGCGTGAAAAATGCAATCCTCCGGGGTATGCACCATACAATACCTGATGGATCCAATCGCTTCACTGCTATGCGATTAGTAAAACAACCTAGAGGATTGACCAAAAGAATACGCGCCGTTTGGCGTATTATAAGGACGAAGTTCGAATGGATTCATTACTTTGATTGATATGTGAAGAGAGGTAAACGGTTAATTTAGCATGAAAAGGATTATTCTTGAAGGAATCATAGTGCCTTGACTAGCCTTGAGGAAAATATGGATCTAGTTCAAATGGATTGGACGGGATTGATGGTTTACCCAAAAGTCGACTGGGTTCATTGCTTACTTGTAACTCCACATCTCAATTTTATTTGCAACACACTAGCTCATAAGCCTTCTAAAATCAAAATTTGGCCTTGATAAAATCATTATCTCAACAATGAGAAATTATTTGTGACTTTTTCGATTTAGTGTCCTTATGCATGGGATTTTACCAACTTTGATAAAATGGCCAACAAATGATTACTAGAGGTTTATATTCTAGCATGTGAAGGTCACTCCATATCTCTGGATGCCATCACAGAAGGGATCGGACCCTACCTTACCTTGTGCACTACCCATTTGGATGTTACTGAAAACATAAGCATGCAAATCTCATTGGATTATATATCAGAGACACAAGGGTGGTTTTTTCCTAACATGGGATTCCCTATGCGGCATTCCCTCTATGGCTTATGCATGATGCCAGTTTATTAAAGCAAGTAAGGGTGCGAAATGAAACATGGCCTATAGGAGCCCCATTTGAATGCCGGGGTAAGCCTAAAAGTGATATGCAATTACAACTTAAATGCAATAAACATAAATTCAAACATGTAATAGCCTATCTAGAAGGATGGCTTGTCTTAAAAGAGTGTCAAGACTCTTATTTTCTAGAGTTTGTGAAATGCAAGAAAAGGGAAGACAACGAAAGGTTAGTTTAATCAACAGATATCACATAACATGTTGGAGCAACAAATTGCACAAAAATAAAGAGGGGTGGAATCCCTCCTCTCGTGTCTAGTGATCCTTAATAGGGTAAGGTAGACTCTCCCCTAGGCAATTCTAACATGGATGCATGAGGTTGAGCTCACTAATGCATCTAGACTCGATAAAGGTTACAGGCTCCCAAACCTTCAGACCAAAAGGCAAAAGGTCATCAATCCAAATGCCTCAAGTCGGTGGTTCGAGTGATCCCCTAGACATTGCTACGTGCGCGTGCACGCCACATGTCCAAGTGGATCGATCCTAATCTAATAGGGAAGAGTGGCGTGACAAACCACTAAAGTAAAAAAAGTAGGGTCAAAGTAAAATACATATGCATTATGAAAGTGATTCCCTTTGAGAGGAGGGATTCAAATACCAAACATTCTCGAGGCTCTAGGGTAGATGCACACCCACCCCAAATGCAAAGCTGATACAAGTAAATATCAATACAAATAAATAAACCAAAAAATTCATTCATCATGTACGCGATGTGTAAGGAGTGATTGCGCGGAAAAAAAGTCCTAAAAAAGAAAAAAGAAAAAGGAAATGCAACCTAAAACATCCAAATGTGATATATAAGAAAGTTAGAAAAAATGAAATAGTCAACTAAATCAAGTGCTCGGACCCTCTTAGGAATGTCCCCTGTCGCCCATTTTTTGTGGAAAGGGAAGATTGATTTTTTGAAAAAAGAAAGGGAAAAGGGTCATGGGACTAAAAAAATGCGACGGTTTGGACCCAAAATAAAAATCTAGAAAAGGGTTTTAGAAAAGTTTGGAGTTGCCACTTAGTATGGAGTTTAGGTGTACCAAGTCACCCAAAAATTTTAATTAATGAAAATAAACTAAGAAAACCCTTTTTAGACGACTCCAGGTCTTTGAAAAACTAGAGAAAAAGGTTCGGGTGTCACAGTTGAAAGAAAGGAAGGCAAATATTCGATGTTACTTGTCTCTAAGGCACCCTTCTAACCTAGCCAAAACTAGTTGCAAGATTTAGTTAAAAATTTCCTAATTCTAACTTTAAATTTATCACATTTGGATGTTATCTATATGGATGCAAAACCTAAATCTAATGTTGGATCGAGAGGGGCAAAATGTCTCCTTGAGGTTTGATTGGCATTGACCACATTAGTTGTGTCATCCAAGTTTGATCCCTCGAGGAGGTCACGAAAAATGCAAATAATGAGACTCGAAAAGAACAGGAAATTAAGTTTTCCAAAAGAAATGCAATTGTTATAAAATCTCGAGGGAAAAGAAATTGGATTTTTGAAAAGATCAATTTTAAGTGCAAAAAGAAACTTGAATTTCCAAAAGATGCAATTTTAAGAAAAGTGGTTTGTTCACTTTGAATTGCTAAAACATGAAGAAGAAACTTGACTTTGAAAGAATGATTTCGATGGAATAATACATATGTATGTCCTAAAGAGGGATAATGCAACATAATGGGTGCGGGGGACTAAGTTCGTGACTTTAAATCTTCATTTTCATAGAAGGAAATGAAAGCGTGCTAAGGCTAAGAAGCCATACTCGCTCTTTTCCCTAATTCAAAGGGTAATGCCCTAAATGCACTAATCTATTTTTTTCACGAAAAAGAAAACTAAATGTGATGTCTCGCATACGGGATGGGGGAATAGTAACATGCAAAAATGGAAAAAAAACTCTAAAAGTGAAAAGTGTGTGAAATTTGTATCTAATGCAAGAACGGCATTTAAGGGTCTAGCATTGGACTAACCCTCATTTTAAAAAGTTCTCACTAACATTGGATTAGTGAGATATCGAAAGGAAAGGCCACAACTAGCGTTGGACTAGTGTGGTGGCGTCAATATATTTACACAATAAACATGTAGACATGATAATAAAGCAATTAAACACATAAAACACATAAACACATTACACATAGGCATAATATCTAGATGCAAGACCCTAGGAAAGCAAGTAAACACATAACCATGCAAGCATGCAAAATAAGCATATAAAACCTAATTATTACATAGGGGAATCTAAATACATTCTAAAGGGAAAAAGTTCGGAATAATAATCTAACTATTACATTTTCTAGAGTAAATACACTTTTTGCACAAATTAAGCCTATCTATTACAACTTGGCATCCAAGGCCCCCAAATGATTTATCCAAAAATTAAATGACATAAATAAAGACTAGGCATGAATAGAAAGTAAAGGAAAACTTAATTTAAAAAATGCAAGATCATGCAAAAACACATAAGAGCACATAATAGGAGAAAGAGGTTACCATCCCTTGATGTGATGCCTTAACTGAATCTTTAAATGAGGGGAATGGTTATCTAAGACTCAATGTCAACAAAAGGGATCAAGGTACCAATTTAAAGGAAAAATCAATCAAAAATTCAAAGAAAGGGCATCTAAACAGATTCTGCAAGCAACATAGACAAGACTAGGAAATAGAGTAAGATTCTGGAACAAAAGAGCAGGAAATATCAGAGAAACGAGAGGTTACGCGGAGTAGAATGAGCAGCAACTAGGTCCAGCGTTACAAGCAAAATCAAAGTCCGAGGGAAAAGCGGACTAGAAAGCGGACTCAGCGTCTCTTCCCATCTTCAAAATATCAGGAAGATTGCTTCCAGTTTTTCAGACAATAACATAAACAAAAATCTTCAGAGGCAAGGGGATCTATTTAAAGCATTAAACATCATCATTCAGATCATCAAAACAAGCTAAAACCGAAGAAGGCCAAGTCTTAAGCATCGACATCATCAACTAGACAAAAAATGGGGAAGGGAAGAACTGTCAGGCCAGTCCGCGTAACCTCCCGCGCTTCTAGCCTGATTGTCGCGCCCCATTTTTTGTGGAAAGGGAAGATTGATTTTTTGAAAAAAGAAAGGGAAAGGGGTCATGGGACTAAAAAAATGCGACGGTTTGGACCCAAAACAAAAATCTAGAAAAGGGTTTTAGAAAATTTTGGAGTTGCCACTTGGTATGGAGTTTAGGTGTACCAATTCACCAAAAAATTTTAATTAATGAAAATAAACTAAGAAAACCCTTTTTAGACGACTCCAGGTCTTTGAAAAACTAGAGAAAAAGGTTCGGGGTCACAGTTGAAAGAAAGGAAGACAAAGATTCGATGTTACTTGTCTCTAAGGCACCCTTCTAACCTAGCCAAAGCTATTTGCAATATTTAGTTAAAAATTTCCTAATTCTAACTTTAAATTTATCACATTTGGATGTTATCTATATGGATGCAAAACCTAAATCTAATGTTGGATCGAGAGGGGCAAAATGTCTCCTTGAGGTTTGATTGGAATTGACCACATTAGTTGTGTTATCCAAGTTTGATCCCTCGAGGAGGTCACAAAAAATGCAAATGATGAGACTCGAAAAGAACGGGAAATTAAGTTTTCCAAAAGAAATGCAATTGTTATAAAATCTCGAGAGAAAAGAAATTGGATTTTTGAAAAGATCAATTTTAAGTGCAAAGAGGAACTCGAATTTTCAAAAGATGCAATTTTGAGAAAAACGGTTTCTTGACTTTGAATTGCTAAACATGAAGAAAGAAACTTGACTTTTGAAAGAATGATTTTGATAGCATTTAAAAAAATGCACATGTATGTCCTAAAGAGGGATAATGCAATCGTAATGGGTGCGGGGGACTAAATTCATGACTTTAAATCTTCCTTTTCGTAGAAGGAAATAAAAGCGTGCTAAGGCTAGGAAGCCATACTCGCTCTCTTCCCTAATTCAAAGGGTAATGCCTTAAATGCACTAATCTAAAACAAGAAAACTAAATGAGATGTTTCGCATACGAGATGGGAGAATAGTAACATGCAAAAATGGAAAGAGAAACTCTAAAAGTGAAAAGTGTGTAATATTTGTATCTAATGCATGGAGGGCATTAAGGGTCTAGCATTGGACTAGCCCTCGTTTAAAAGTTCTCACTAACATTGGATTAGTGAGAAATCGAAAGGAAAGGCCACAACTAGCGTTGGACTAGTGTGGTGACGTCAATACATTTACACAATAAACATGTAGACATGATAATAAAGCAAGTAAACACATAAAACACATAAACACGTAACACATAGGCATAATATCTAGATGCAAGAACCTAGGAAAGCAAGTAAACACATAATCATCCAAGCATGCAAAATAAGCATATAAAACCTAATTATTACATCGGGGAAACCTAAATACATTCTAGAGGGAAAAATTCGGAATAATAATCTAACTATTACATTTTCTAGAATAAATACACTTTTTGCAAAATTAAACCTATCTATTACAACTTGGCATCCAAGGCCTCCAAAGGATTTACCCAAAAATTAAATGACATAAATAAAGACTAGGCATGAATAGAAAGCAAAGGAAAACTTGATTTAAAACATGCAAGATCATGTAAAAACACATAAGAGCACATAATAGGAGAAGAAGTTACCATCCCTTGATGTGATGCCTTAACTGAATCCTTAAATGATGGGAATGGTTATCTAAGACTCAATATCAACAAAAGGGATCAAGGTACCAGTTTAAAGGAAAAATCAATCAAAAATTCAAAGAGAGAGTATCTAAACAGATTCTGCAAGCAACATAGACAAGACTAGGAAATAGAGTAAGATTCTGGAACAAAAGAGCAGGAAATATCAACAGAATACAGAAACAGAGAAGTTACGCGGAGTAGAAACGCGGGCAGAGCCGCGGAAATACATCCGCGTTACAAGCAAAAACCAAAGTCCAGAGGGGAAACGCGGACTCAGCCGCGTAACTGTCCGCGTCTCTTCCCATCTTCAAAATATCAGGAAGATTGCTTCCAGTTTTTTCAGACAATAACATGAAACAAAATCTTCAGAGGCAAGGGGATCTATTTGAAGCATTAAACATCAGCATTCAGATCATGTCAAAACAAACTAAAACCGAAGAAGGCCAAATCTTAAGCACCGACATCATCAAATAGACAAAAAAGGGGAAGGGAAGAAGCTAGAAGCTGGAGGAGGCGTAATGCACCAGCGTTTCTTCATATCTTCAAACATTCAAGAGGAAACGCGAGGCGCTGGAGGATTCCGCAAGTGGTCCAGCTTTCTTCACATCTTCAAAACGTGAAGAACATTTTTCCAGAAATTTCTCGAAAGCACAACATTATCACGAAGCATCAAAGCGTGCTTTTAAGCGTAAAAACAAATCTACTAGCCTTACCAAGGCTATCTAAACGTAACATACTCATATAACAACAAATAAACATCATCAAATATTATAAAACATCAAAAAACATAGCCAAGACCTTGGTTCCACCAAAAGGTCTGATTTCTAGCAATTTTCGACTAGGAAAAACAATAGATAGAGTATAGAATGACTACCTGATTCAGAAGCTTGAGAAGAACGACAAGGAATCACCAAAAATCCAGAAAATCTTCACTAAAAAAGAAACCCTAGTTCTTTCTTTTCTCTCATTTTCTTTTCTTTCTTTGATTTTCAATCGTTTTTCTCTCCTTTTTCTCTCTCTCAGCCTCCCTCTTCTCTCTTTTCTCTCTCAGATTTCAACCCCTTTTCCGAAAATCTTAACATGGGTGATTTATAGGCATTAAAACCTACAACCAAGGGCTTGGATACTTTGAGGGTTTTCTTGGGTTAATTTTGATCATTGGATGCGTTTTATTTGTGTCTTAAGGATTAAGGGTGATTTGGGCATTAACTAAAATGATTACTTGATGCAAAAGACACAAAAAATACAGCTGGAGATGATGAAGGAAAGGCTGGAAAAAACGCGCGCGTAATTTTTTTTTCGCTTCTGATCAGCGAAAAACTGGTCCGCGTTTTTGACTTTTCTCTTCTTTTTTTTTTATGAAAAACCTACAAAATAAGAAAGATGTGTTAGAATATTCAAAAATAAATAACTAAACATTAATAGATAAAAACATAAGAAAACAATTGAAATAGCCAAAATTTGGTGTCTACATAAGGAGCCAACCATTAGACTTAGAGTTTACTTTTGTGTTGGGTATAACAAACTTGAACTATGGTTCTGAGAGTACTTGTATTATGAGAATTAGAATGATTGATGAAGTTCTTTATGTAATTTGGGATTGTAAGTTTGAAACAATGTATGTGTGAGTTATCATTTGGTTTGACTTGAGAGTGGTATTTTAGTTTGGTATATCAGTGATCGTTATGTGAGTGAGTCCTGGCGAGAGCTAGGCAGGCGGTCCACGGATACCCTAGGGTACGCCCTAGGGAGAAGTGGGGCTGTCACAGGTGGTATCAGAGCTTAGGTTTCGGATCTCTGTAGTGTGTCCTAGGCTTAAAGTTTAGGATGCCGGACTGTAAGATTAACTTGGATGTTACCTGAATTGGAGAACTCACGGTATCTTAGTGGTTAAAAGAGGATTTGTTACTTGAAAGTTTCTTATATGGGATTGGTGGAAAACAAAACTGAGAAATTAAGTAATGTTACATGGAAGTGAACATTATGTTGGAGATTTGTAGAGAAAGGTTGATTGAGACTTGAATGATCAATGTACTCTTAAGAATGGAAGGAAAATTGGGGCGATGAACGGTATTGACTATAGAAGTTAGGAGATTGAAAATTTTTAGTTGATTTCTTAAATGCTGGCTTTGAGCCAAAATAAAAGAGGTTTCAAGAGAACAACATGCGTTTTTCCTACTTAGCTATCTGCTGAAAATTTGCTACTTTGAAGTCTAAAAGAATACCAAGATGTATTAGTTTTATTTTCAAAACGACATTTGGAAATGATGCATATGTGTTTTAAATATTTTATAACACGTCACTCTTGACATGTATGTGAATCCCACTATCTTTTGAATTAAAGGTTGGAAGGAAATTGCTGATTTTGCTAGATTCCAATATACTGGGTCTGAGAAGAAGTTTAAGTTTTCTAATTGTGTCTTCCAATTCTTGATTGTAAATTTATATATTTTCACACTTGAATTTGGTTATGTTTGAATAAGAAAATCTTGAGTTTTGAAGGAACTATGAATTTGCATTTTAGTA
The DNA here is from genome assembly GCA_013103745.1 of Gardenia jasminoides. Classification (NCBI taxonomy): domain Eukaryota; kingdom Viridiplantae; phylum Streptophyta; class Magnoliopsida; order Gentianales; family Rubiaceae; genus Gardenia; species Gardenia jasminoides. The sequence goes on along the minus strand of CM023104.1, from coordinate 5,543,145 downwards.
AGGTAAGCCATGAATTTGATGAGAATTTTGTAATTTTTGTTGCTTTTTACATATTTTCACAAGCATATTTGAGAATTAAATAGACAGTTTAGGCATAAGGATTAAGAAGGTTGAGTAATTGCATCCGAGAGCTTGGAGTTAGTGTGATTGAGAATCGAGAATGTACTAGTGATTTTGTGAATAATTTTAGGAATTCAATAATTGTGATGATTAAAAGGAAAGGCAACTATGGGGATAGTTTGGGCGTTGGATATATTCCTGAAACAGATTGTGTAATCTACTTGGTATGTTAGGCAAGAATGAGGACGAAGTTACTTGACCTCTGGGTAACCACCCATAAGGTGAACTGGCTTCTTTTTATTTTGGTATTTGAAAATATGTGTTATCAGGATTTTAGTGTTAGATTTCTATGGTTATCTGGCGCCGTTATGAAGTGATCTAGAACAATATAATACTAAGCCCTAGCAGGGGTAGAGAGATATGAAGTTGGAATATCGAGTACCCCTTTTTTGTGAGAAAATCACTAAATGGTTCTCCTCCCTGTAAATGCATATTTATTAATTGCTTTAAGTATCATTCTTTTGTTCAGTGTATTTGCAAACTTGATGTGACTTTTGTGCCTCTTTTGATTCGAACATGCTTTACGATGTACTCAACGCATTTCTCTCATCTTTGATTATATATAAAGTACCTTGGTTCTTTTTAGAGTTTGGTCTACTAATAGTTCACCTTGTTCTATTTTCTCATACCTATGTTAAACTTGAGCCCTCTACAAGAATCATGGACGAAGTTCGTAACCCCCCCTCCCCCTTAGTTAGGATTTTGATTATTACTGGATTTGATTTAAGATTAGATCTTTGCTTAAAATGTGTAGGACGCTGGCAATCCTGACTGGGTCACTTGTTGAGATTGAGTAAGGTGATAACATGGCAAATTGGGAAGCAGAACGTAAGGAGCTAGAGGTTCTTAAAAAAGAGTTGGAATTTTCGAGGAAGTTAGCCGAATATTGGGAAGGAAAATGGAAACAAGAATATGCAGAGAAAATCGAGCTGCTGAATAAGCATGTGGAGGTGAAAACGAAATATAAAGGGGTATTAGAAAATTTGCATAATAAGCTTGAGAAGATGAAGGCAGATACTCTAAGTATGCCCTTTAGCAACCAATTTGAAGGTGGCAAAGGAAGCTCCTGTGATGCTAGCAAGAAATTTAAAGAGATTTGTGGGGATGCACATGCCATGCAAGGATTAAATGTAGAGATACCGGGAGGTTTGGCGGCGGCTCAAGATACTAGTTTTAGTGATGTGATCGAGAAGGCCCAAAAAATTGAAAGCACAAAGGCCCAAGTGAGGACTTCCAATGCAAGAAAAAGGAATGCTCCTAGTAGTAGCCATGAACCAGTGGACGTAGATGCTCCACCTCTCAAGCTTAGTAGAGAAATAAGTGAAGTGAACACCCCTAGAGTGTCAAGAGAAGCTGTGATGAGAGGAGCGTTCTGTAGCAGGTCACCAAGTGGAAAGGGACAATCAAGAAGTGTCCTCAAGGAACCCAAGCATTAACTCCTGGCGTGCGTTGCAATTTTTGTGGGAAGATAAATCATACTGAGGATAACTGTTGGAGGAAGGCAGGAAGGTGTTTCCGGTGTGGTAGTACTAAACACCAATTTGCCACATGTCCAAGGCTCAAGAAATAAGTGAAATTCGACCAAAGGACAGGCTAAACTAAGCGCTTGGGTTATACTAAAGTTGTTGTGATAATTAAAGTTTGTGACTTGTGGTGATGTAATAGGAATAATTATATCTTTTGGTTTATGGTTGTAACTTTTGGAAGCTATGTGTAGGGAACACTTAATGTAGTAATATGTATCTGTTGTAAGACCATTGAGCTTGGTATTTGATGTTTCAATTGGTGGTATCGAATGTTGGTTTTGGTTTGAAGTCAATGACTACAGTTATCTAGTTGGGTGTAAATAAGAGGTTCATTTATGCTATTCTCTCTACAATTAAGTGATTGTCTTATTCGAGAAGTAGTTGAGAGATGCATAGTGGATGGAAAGAAACTGTGAGTCTCATCTTTAGGGTGATTATGATAAATATTGATACCAGACATTGATGTAAAATTTTCATGTATGTAAGGTGGAGATATTGTTTATGTGGGAGAACATTTGAGGTTTATACAAACCAGAAGAGTCTTGAGTAATTGTCTTCTTAAAAGGAATTAAGTTTGAAATAGAAACGTGGGGTAGAATTTCTTGAAGATTACGAATGCGCCAGATGAAGCTCTTTATGGGAGTAGATGTCGGTTGCTAATACATGAGGATGAAATAAGAGAGAGAAAGATTTTGGGATTTGATTATTATACCCTGGGTTAAGGAACCCCAAGAGAAATTAAGATTAATCCAAGAAGGGCTCCAAACCGTTTAAAGTCGACAGAAAGACTTAATGAATAATTGGAGAGAAGACTTGGAATCCAAAGTGAAAGAGAACGTAGAGTGATCCCAGCCGAGAACTTGAGGTTAGTATGAAGGGGAAGTAAGAATATATTAGTAATTTTGTAAATAGATTTATGAGTTCACTAACTACATTGATGAAGGGAGAGACATCTAAGGGATTAAATGAAGAAGTCGAAGGTTGATAGAGTGAAATGGTGAAGGTCATAACATGGGGAAATCTGAGTGTTAGGCTTAAAAGCAGAACCAATTGAAGAAATTGGAATTTCGAGGGTCAAATGGAAATTTTAGCTGAGAAAAGGCATTATGGTACTTAGCCTTTTTGACTATACCTTGAGAATAAGATGAAATTTTATGAAAATATCGTCAATTGAAGATTAGCAAGGATATATATATCAAGAGCATTTTTATCGATTGATATGGACATTATAGATTTACAGTGATGCTATAAGACTAATCACGACGTCAGTGGCATTCTTGGGGTTAGTACTTAACATTCGAGCCTTACTTGAATTATATTGTGGTAAATTTATCCAGGACCCCACGGTACATTTAAGATTCGAGGAGAGCATGAGCAAAACTTGTAGATAGTGTTGCAAACCTTGAGGAAGTACTATTTGTAGGGTAAAATCCATGGAAGGGAAATTTTAGTGGAAGCATAATTGTAATAAGGATCTCTGGGGTATATATATGTAAGCATCTAGAGAGTCTTAGGTGATGACCACCTTATAAGAATTGAATTCATACCATTGTTGATGAAATGAGTGTTTTCATGGAAATTGGAAGATATCGAGGTAGATGAGCTGTTATTATAGGAAGAACATCATTTGCAGATTCATGGTAAGAGTGTAAAGGATTTGAGAAACAAGTAAATTCCTTTGCCTAAGGTTGTATGGAGAAATCATGGGATTAAGGAAGTAACCTGGAAAGTTAAAGAAGAGATCCGAGAGAATTGTCCAGAATGATTTGTAAACTGAGATGTGAATTTCGAGGACGAAATTCTTTTAAGGGGGAAAGGATGTGAGGACCTCAAAATTCAGATTTTATTTTTAAATTGCATAATAATGTTTATATTGTGTTTATTCATTGAAAAATGAGTGAATTTATGTTTAAAGTGAATATTTTCTAATTTAGAGAATTTTTCAAGATTTATTTGCCGGTGTGCGTGTTCGGCCTGTTTTAGCGCTAATTAATCTTTCACAGTGTGAATAGTGACTTCAAAGTGAAATCGAGCATCTGTAAAGATATTACGGGGATATTATTAAGGTTGGTCAATGTTGGAATGAAATAAAACAGTGTAAGTTAGACTGTCGCGCTCGACGCGACATAAAGTGACCATAAAGTCACTTTTCCCCAAATCAGGGGATTTGCACCTTTTTGTCCCTTGAGGCTTGACTTTTTAGTTCAGGCTTCATTTTCAGCTGCAAAAATTGGAGCATATAGAGAGAGAGAGAGAGAGAGAGAGAGCATGCAATTTTCTTCCATTTCTTCTTCCTTCCTTTCTTGAACCTTCAAGCCACCATTGAAGACTTCCATTTTCTTGCTTGTTGCAGCCGTGAGAGAGGGAAGGAAGGAGAGGGGCTGGTCCGAAATTCTTGAAGGAGAAAAGGGAGGAAAAAGTGTAGTTTGATCTTCCATTTCCTTCTTCATCCAACTTGAAGTTGTGAGACTTTAGTGGAAGATCCTGGCTTGTATTTCTTCATCCTTGGCAGCCGTGTGAAGGTGAGAGGAAGAGGGGGAGGATCCGAAAATTTGAAGAAAGAAAAAGAAGAGAAAGAAGGCTTGTGAGGGTTCTTTGCTCTTGTTCTTGGGCTCTTTGTTGAAAATCGCTATCCAAGAAGAAGGATCTCGGGCTAAGATCGAAGCTTTTGGTGTTTCTAAAGTTGGAAGTAACTTGCTTGAAGAGGAGCTCACGAGATCGTGTTAGATCTTGATAGATCTAAAGGTATAAGGTTCAAAACCCTTAGTTATAACTTGAGTAGAGTTAATTATGAAAGATTTATGGCTTATTTTACTAGCATTGAGTATATTTGAAATGATGAAGTTGGGCTCTTGAAATCCCAACTTAGGTGGCGAACTTGAGGTGACTTTTAGGTAGCGGACTTGAGGACCTGATTGTGGATGTGTTTAATATATGTGAAATGTGTGACAGCCCCACCTCCCCTTAGGGCGAACCAAAGGGGTCGACGGACCGCCTGCCCAACCCTCGCCGAGACTCACTCGCTCAAATAACTTAATTAACAGTTCCACCCATCTCCAAATAACTAACTTCACATTTCAAACCAACTACTTAAAAGAACTAAAATTCAACTTACATTTCCAAAATAAATTCCAGGTACTAAAATACATACAAAAGCTGAATTTACAAATCCCAATAATTTCATCCGAATTTCATTAGTACTAACTCCAAGTGCTACAAACCATCAAGTGCTCAAATTAAAACAACCTTATACAAAAGAGCGGACATCCTACGAAAGAAACTAAGATCCGCGGTTAGCAAACTCCGCTTCAAAACCTGTTAAGGAAAACAAATCTTATGGGGTGAGCAAAGCTCAGTGAGGCCAAGAAGACATGCAAGCATGCAAGATCAAGAAATAAGCACTTTATTAAACAAGATAATTAACCAAAACATTTAGGCAATAATGCAAATAAGGAATTTAGTTACACATTAAATAAAGGATACAGGGGCTCTCAGGAGCCAAGTTCCACGAATCTTGATCACATTCCAAATAGTTGACACTCCGTCAACTTTCTTAATATCCATGTAGAACTCCACTTGTCAACAATTTCCGTCCACCGTTTCACCCCCCAACCGGGCCCGCTCGTCAAAATAGAAAATTTGGTAATACTCGAGTATACCCAGATAAGTAGTCGGCAAGTGCACTCCACCCGACGAAAATATGTAAAGACTCATGATTTACCAATCTCTCGGCCAAACCCTTGCCGACCCAAGGCGAAAGGTTTACCAATGAGGTTTTGGGCGTCCCCAACAGATTTAAATAGCAAGTAAGATGATGAGGCAATGCTCAATCATCAATCAAGTACAAGTACAGTTCAGGCAGGTTATTTCAAGTACAACAAATACAAGCAAGCATGTCAGGTCAAGTACACGTCCGCCTCGACAAGTTTAATAACATATTCAAATCAAGCATTTAACAAGTTCAAGCAATTCAACAAATCATGCACTTGACACTCACCAATAACCGAGAGCAAGCGAGAAAATTTAGGAGATCAAACAAACTTCTCGGTGTCCACGTGGTCACCTGAGAGATAAAAATCAAAATTACCTAAATATACATTCAAGGTCAATTTTCAAATAATTAAGCTTTTTGATTCCAAATTAAAAGGAATCACATGAAATTGGGAAATCCATTTTTCAAAAATTGGAATGGTGTCCAAACACTCAAAAGATTACGCCTGAAAACCAGGAAATATTTCCAAGGCATTTTTAAACTTTCATTGCCTCCTTGGAGAAATTTCAGTTTTGCGCGATATTCTTTGAAAAATCATAACTTGAGTTCTATAAGTCCAAAAATTACGAATCTTATACCGTTAGAAAATTGACTCAGCAAACTAAAACTCTCGAGAGACACTTTAGTGAGATTCTAAACAGAAATAGCCCAGATTTTCGTGCAAAAATATTGTTTCAGTGAAAACAGGACAAATCAGGCTGATTTTTCAGCATGCTTTGAAAATTTGGCAAAAATTTTAGAAAGTGAATTAGCCCCTGAAATTTACACAGTTCATAGCCCTATGACTCTAGATTCAAACGCCACCAATAGCACTCAATTCTGACACTCGAGTAAGAAAATATAGTTGTCCAAATAGAGCAGGTTCGTCATTCCTGTTTTTCTGAAATTCCAGTTTTGCAGGGCAGTTTTAATGCATGATTTGGATGATGAATTCTTACTCAAAAATCACCAAATTTTGCAGGCATAAACCTCAGTGATCAATGCCCTCAAACTTCGCTGAAATTTTGAAGTTCAAACCTGTCAAACGAAATTCTTTTCCTTTTCAACCTTTGGTTCAACCAAAACAACCTTCATTCTATTCCATTTTCAAAACCAAGACTCTAGAAAAATTTCTTGAGAAAATGATGGTAATGGTAGCAAAAATTTAGACCAAACAACACCCCAAAACAAGACACAAGTTTGGGCAGATTAGGAGCAAAATTTCCAGATTTTGGCTTTTCGTTTCATGCAATTTTACTACACCAAATGGAATGATTTTTGCAACTAAATTTACACACATATAGACCAACATTTCAGCTCTCAAAACCACCAAAAATTTCATGAAAAGCTGCTGCCAAAACAGAGACGAAAATGCTGAAATGAAACCGGCAAAATAACATTTCCTTCCTCACTCGATTTTCTGTCCTCCTTTCTTCCTAGCTTTCTAACTTCCATGAATTCAACACAACTCACTCCATCACACATACCCACATCATAGCAGCCAACAACAAGAAAGGTGGGAGTTCATAGAGCCCACCATCATCATCCAAGTCATCAAGAACAACAATATTAAACTATCAAAGCTTAAAACTACATAAAAGGCATCAATAGAGCAAGGTTGAGATGTATTAAACTACCTCTTCCTTTTCAATTAGAAACCCTAGGTTGGGATGTGATCTAGAGTGCACCAAGACTCGTCTTTTCCTCCTCCAAAGCTCGGCTCACACTCAAGGCCAAATGGTCTTCAAGGTGCAAGTGAAGAGGGAAGGAAGATTGAGCTAGTTTTTAGTGGATTTAATGGAGGATGGAGATGCAATTTTTGAAGACAAAATGAAGGGGAAAAGGGAGGGGGAGAGTCGGCTAGAACAAGAGAGGAAGAGAGGAGATTTTGGGCGTTTTGGTAAAGTGAAACAATGAAATGAAAAGATGACACAAAGCCTTACTTTAATATGCAAAAAGTCAACTTGAATTTTGTGTCCCAAAATGCTCCAATTGGAGTTTAATCCTAGTTACTCACTTCTAATCCCTCATTTAACTTTTCTTAATCTACTAATGATCATTCTTATTCTCCGAACTTACGTCACTCTCAGTCAAAATATTTGCCTCGAAAAATGTGTCTTTTCTCATTTTTCACAATTGAGTGACAGAAAAATCAAATTAATGGTTAAATAGGGTTTTTAAAATAAAATGAGGTAATGTATGATACAATTGTAATTAAAATAATTTAAGTTAATTATTTAGAGAAAATAAATAATTAATTAAATAAATAGGTCAGATAAAAATAAAATTTTTGGGTCCTCACAAAATGAGTTCATTCTATGGATAGAAAGTAGATTTTGTAGTTGAAAATTTTGAAGGAAAATGTTAAGGGTCGGCCAAACCATGCTTGGCAATTTTGATGTGTGATTTTGAAATTTTATGATATTTCTTGATGAGATTTTGCTTCAGTGTATATGTATTATGATCGTTTATGAGTATATGTTTAAAAGAGTTAAAATCTTGAACTTTTATGGTGAGAAATTGAATTCCACCAAGTTTTGAGGAGAAAGTGCCATTTTGGATAGATTTGAGGGTTTGAAATGTTTTAACTAATTTTCATGAATTTTGTGCATTGAGACCTAGTGAAAATTGTTTGAAAAATGTCTTAGAACCTTGGTTAAAAGTTTAGTGTTGAGTTTGAATTCGAATGAGTGATTTTAAAGTGAAAAACCTCACTTTATTTCAATATGTTAAAAGAGTAAAAGTTGCCTGGATGGAGTACATCGATAGAGTTGTTTGGTTATGTAAGATTTGGATTTGAGAATGGAATCTTATAAAATGAGTTTTAACTCGAATGATTACTTTTCATTTGAGCAGAATTAATGGAATTTTGTAAAGAACTTTGATAAGACAAGTGAATGAGTTATTTGAGTTTAGTTTCACTATTTGTGAGGCGAAACTTATTTCTTCCTTTTCGTGATAATAGGAGGTGAGGAAGGACTTGAACCAGGTCCCACCTTGGAAATCGAGCTTTACTATTGTGGTGAGTTTCAATGTTTGTTATATGCTTATGTGAATATGATTCAAAATGTGTTAGACAAGTGATTTGATATGAAATTGGGTTTTCAAAATATTAAGTGGGGTGGTGTGTACTTCATCGCACCTACCTCTATTTGAAATAAAAGAAAAGTGAAGTAAAAGTGTTTTGCAGTTATTTGTATGTATATGTGAAAGGTCATGAAATTCCTGAGACCTATTGGTGAGCCATTCGACTCGGGCCGGAGGCTAGGCCTAGACCGAGAAGAAAGGGACGAGCCATAGGGTTAGTTAAGTGAAGTGAAGTGCAGTGATATATGCTCGAGACTTGGCTTATGGACTTGTCTCCTATGAAGAGCAATAAACCAGCGATATAAAGTGCAGTGATAAACCAGTGATATATAGTGTTTGGAGTTGGTCCCGATGGGGGTTTGGAGGAGTAAGGAGTAAGTGAAGGTCTACATGGTTTATGTGTATGAAAGTTGACGGAGTGTCAACTACCTGATTCGAGATCGAGCATCATGGATCCTGACTCCTGAGAGCCCGATGGGGGTTAATTTTGTGTTTATTACTAAATTCGAAATTGAAGTGAAATGTCATATGTGCTATGTGCATTGCATGCTTTTGGAACTCACTGGGCTTTTTAGCTCACTCTTTCCAATTTGTTTTCCTTAACAGGGACTGAGAACCCAAGTGAAGGAGTCAACTATTAGACTTAGAGTTTACTTTTGTGTTGGGTATAACAAACTTGAAGTATGGCTTTGAGAGTACTTGTATTATGAGAATTAGAATGATCGATGAAGTTCTTTATGTAATTTGGGATTGTAAGTTTGAAACAATGTATGTGTGAGTTATCATTTGGTTTGACTTGAGATTGGTATTTTAGTTGGTATATCAGTGATCGTTATGTGAGTGAGTTCTGGCGAGAGTTAGGCAGGCGGTCCACGGATACCCTTAGGTACACCCTAGGGAGAAGTGGGGCTGTTACAAAGGCAGTCTTGATTTAATATTGAATTTGAGGGATTTGTTTGCCTTTTCCAAAACATTTTTAATTTAATTTGAAGTTTTGGAAAAATCATTTGCCGGTCTCATCAACAATCATACATATAAATATTTCAAAAATAAATATAGCATAAATTAAAACGTGGATGGTTGTGGATATTTCTAAATTAATTTCCCCGACCATTAGGGAAATTAATGGCTGACTAAGGTTAAATCGAATTTGCTCCTTCTGGTTGCACAGCTCCTTTTTTCATCTTCCAATTTACAATTTCTATATTAATTACAATTTCCTATCATCTATTCCTATCTATTGTACATTACAAATAGAATATATGAAACCCCGAGTTACATTCGGGGAGAATTAGATGAGAAGAAAAATTACAATCAGAAAATCAAGAAAGGCAGGACACGCTGGCCCTATTTATAAAAAAAAATTTCCAACCATTCAACCATTCATCCACAATCACATTGGGTTTATATCCATAACCATCCACCATGCATTCATATAAATTTAAACAACTTTAAATTAAAAGAAAGCATGTAATAACAACCATTCATGGTTTATTTGGATTTTATATCTCAAGATCCCAAACAAATTTTGAAATCATACATGTGCAGAAAATTTTGGTAAAAATAATTTTATTAGGTCACTTTCAATTCTAACTAAATTAGAAAATAAATTGGAACATTATTTGAATTAATCAAATTAAAAATTCAAATCAATTCTTGACCTAATAAACATGATATAACAAATTTCATAACAAATTTTAACAATTAAAATTCGGATCAGAATCAAAAAAATTTTAGAAATTGAAAACTCAGTTTTTCAAAAATTTTATTTCACAGAATTTAGTTTCTCAAAAGATCTGCGACTCGATCCGCGAACAAGCTTTGCGGATCTCTGAGCACGCGGATCAGGTTCTGAGAACCCCGTAAAGGATCCGCAAATCAGATCTGCGAATCGATCCGGGAGGCTCGGTCGCGGATCCAGCATGTTTTTGATCCGCGGAGTGGATCCGCGATGGACAGTTCGCGGATCCCTGATACGGCCCAACTTCTGAGAACACTGCTCTGGATCCGCGAGGTATACCTCACGGATCCGGAGCAGTGTTCTCAGAAGTTGGGCCGTATATGTTGGAATGTATGCCCTAAAACAATGATTTTGTTTAAATACATTCCTAATTAAGTTTTGTATTTTATGAATTTTTATTTTATCTGTTAAATATTTGATATAACTGATAAAGTCCTTAGAATATTTATTAATGTGATGGTAGTCACAAGAGTTGATGACTATGAGATATCAATCACATTTATAATAAATATTCTTAAAATTCCCTAGTCATAGTATTAATGAGACAGGGCATCATTAATACGGAAAGACTAGTACACAGTTAGTCTCTACTTAATGTAAGTAGTGATTGTTCTCATCAACCAAGGTATAGTGATACCTAGGCTAATGTGTAAATGAATTGTAAGGTACGAATTCATTGGAGTGATCCACACAGAGATCCCATTAGGATATCTATCAAGTGCCAATGGTTGAATCTCTTATGAAAAATTATGCAAGTGATCCTAGACTTCAGATCGCCATAGTATCTTGAGTGTGAATCACTACCTTTTGATTCTATTACTTGTTGCTCACCAAGAGTGACTTAAATAATAGAAATTGGGGGTAGTGTGAAGCATGGAAAGATAGTGAGTGATCAAGAGAAGATTCACCACTCCGATAGTAGGAGTTCATATCCAGGATGGCCACTAGTGGGAGATTAACCTTAATAGTCGACTACCTTAGGTTAATTGAAGAATGTCTTCAAGTTAACCTAATCTAGGGTTAATTTCGGGAACTAGCAAATTAATTAGTCATTAGGGAATTGGCACTTATTCCTCATTCCCTGACTAATTAGATATCTTTGGTGAAAGGATAATAATTACATAGTAATTTTTCATGGAAAGGTTTGGTCAAAATTCCCTTGACTAATTCCAAATACCTGGGTGGTTGTGATGTGTTGCTAGACACCGCTCACAATCTATAATTATGAATGAATTAATTATTGTAATTAATGATAAAATAAAGTTGTTTATTTTATCTAATTCTTCTTGAGAATTATAATTCATAATTATTGCCAGTGTATTTGGAACCTATTGGATCACACGCTTAGAGATTGAATTCTGGATTAAAATTATGTGTCCAAATGGAGATTTGGAAATAAAACCTTATGGGGTTTAATTATAAGGAATAAAAGATTCCGGGGCTATTTGAGCAAATAGGATAAAATAGTTATCCTATATTTGTTTTGATTTGGATCAAACAAGACCCTATCTTTTCTCTACCTCTCTCCTATAAATAGACAAGACTATATGATACGTCTGTACAATAACAACACAACTACGGTTAACAGAATAGAGAGAGATTAGGGTTTTTGAGAAAAACCTACGTAGAGAGAAATTCCAAAGAAAGAGAGAATAGGCTAACACCTTTTCTACACTTTCATACACACACACCTAGGATCATAGAGACGATTCAAGAGAAGATCCAGACTTCTCTCTCGCGTGGATTGCAGTAGAGGCAGGACGTTTGGACTGTTGAAAGGGGCTGATCACTCTCTACAAAGCAACAAGAAGCTATTTCTAGGATTAAGGTAATCCTACAACTCCTCTTCTCTACGAGTCATACGTAACCTAGAGTGATTCCTGGTGGGTTGTTGGGGTTAAAATTTTTGTTTTCCACTGCGTCTACTGCCCCAAAACCTAACAGTGGTATCAGAGCCATCCCTAGTTCTTTACGTATGATTTCATATGTTCTGATGATTATTGTTCATGAATTATATGATTGATATCTATACACGTGCTGAATTTTGGTTGAAAAGGTTGTAACTTTAATTTGATTAAAGTGTTTCTGAGATCTGGAAAATTTTTCACAAGACAAAAGGTTTATATTTTGGAAAGAGTTCTGCAGTACCCAATCGTTGGAGGCTGAAACTGGAAATCGCGACTCGGATACGCGATGTGGATCCGCGAGGTACACATCGCGGATCTGGTTTGCGGATCCGGATGCACGAACAGTACTTCGCGGATCGATTCGCGTATCTGGTTCGTGATCAGAAATATGCTAGATCCGCGAGGCCATGATGCGAATCAGTTCGCGGATCAGTTCGCGGATCCTTTGCGGAGCTCTCAGAACCTGATCCGCACACTCAAAGATTCGCGAAGCTTGTTCGCGGATCGGGTCGCGGATCCTTTGAGAAACTGTTTTCTGCGAAATAAAATTTTGAAAAACTGAGTTTTCAATTTCTAAAATTTTCTGATTCTGATCCGAATTTTAATTGTTAAAATTTGTTATGAAATTTTGTTATTTCATGTTTTATTAGGTCAGGAATTGATTTGAATTTTAATATGATTAATTCAAATAATGTTCCAATTTATTTTTTAAATTAGTTAGAATGAAAAGTGACCTAATAAAATTATTTTACCAAAATTTTCTGCACATGTATGATCTCAAAACTTGTTTGGGATCTTGAGATATAAAATCCAAATAATTCATAAATAGTTGTTGACTGTTATTACATGCTTTCTTTTAATTTAAAATTGTTTAAATTTAAATGAATGCATGGTAGATGGTTGTGGATATAAGCCTAATGTAATTGTGGATGAATGGTTGAATGGTTAGTTTTTTTATAAATAGGGCCTGCGTGTCCTGCCTTTCTTATTTTTCTAATTGTAATTTCTCTCCTCATCTAATTCCTCCCGAATGTAACTCGAGGTTTCATATATTCTATTTGTAATGTACAATAGATAGGAATAGATGATAGGAAATTGTAATTAGTATAGAAATTGTAAATTAGAAGATGAAGAAAGGAGCTGTGCAGGAGTCGAGCCATCAGAAGGAGCAAATTTGATTTAACCTTAGACAACCATTAATTTCCCTAATGGCCAGAGAAATTAATTTAGGAATATCCACAACCATCCACGTTTTATTTTATGCTATATTTATTTTTTGAAATATTTATATGCATGATTGTTGATGAGACCGTCAAATGATTTTTCCAAAACTTCAAACCAAATTAAAAATGTTTTGGAAAAGGCAAACAAATCCCTCAAATTCAATATTAAATCAAGACAGCCTTCCATCATTGTAGTATAAAACAAAATGTGGTCATTAAGTGCTAGCTTGTTGGGATTCACCCAAAACTGCCTTACTTACTACATGTTTTTTACTATAAGAAGTGTTCTTAAGAATGATGGGTTTGGTTTAACTAAAATTATGGTTTGTTGGGATTCACTCAAGGCCATGAATTTTAGAGGCAAAAGTTAGGTTAATACATAAGATGTAAAATCAAGATTTGATACCTAAACGGATCTAGAAATTACAAATGGGTTGTAATTGGTAAAGTACCTACCTGTTAAGATTATTTTGATTTGTTGGGATTCACTCAAAGTCAAAATAGTTAAGATGGGGTTCTAGCCACTATGGGTTTTTAGAAAATCCCGAATCAATTTATAGAGGGTAATTGATTTGAAAAAAATAGTGGAAATAAAATCATAATTTTGGAAGTTTTTTTGATTTTATTAAACAAAGCTTTTTCTGAAAAACTCTATCTTTATATTTTGTTGTAGAATGAGTAATAATTTGAGCCTACGTACAATTCTCACTGATTGTAAACTGAACAACACAAATTTTCTTGACTGGCATCGCAATGTCCTACTCATTCTCATTCATGAAAAAATAGAATATGTACTTGATGGGCCTATGCCTGATGAACCCGAACCAACTGCACCTGCTACTGTTAAGAATGCTTACAAGAAGCATAAGGATAATAATAGAGTGGATTCATGTATCATGATAGCATCTATGACTCCTCAACTTCAACAGCAGCATATGAACATGGGGGTATATGAAATTGTACAACACCTGAGAGAGTTGTTTGATCAACAATCTAGAACGGTGAGGTATGATACGTCCAAGGAATTGTTCAGGTGCAAGATGGCAGAGGAAGCACCTGTTGCTCCACACGTCTTAAAGATAATTGGGTTAATTGAGAAATTGGCTGAATTAGGCTTTAAAATGGACCAAAAGCTAAATGTTGATTTAGTTCTTCAATCTCTGCCAGATTCTTTCTCTCATTTTGTTATGAACTATCAGATGAACAATCTGCAGCACACATTGCCTCAATTGTTGAATGTGCTGAAAACTGCTGAGAAAGAAATCAAAAAGGTGAAGGGTCCTACTGGAGTGCTTGTTGTTGCTTCCTCCATTAAAAGGAAGAGGCAAGGAAAAGGGTCTAAGAAGCCCAAGAACAAGCCTACCAAGAAGCCCAAGAAGCCCAAGAAGCCCAAGGCAGACCAGTCCAATGCAACCTGCTTCCATTGTGGACAAACTGGACATTGGAAGAGGAACTGCAAGGGCTATCTTGAGAGCTTAAAGCAAAAGAAGTTTGGGGAAGCTTCAACACCAGGTACATATATGATTGAGATTAATGTTTCTACTTCCAAATCTAGCTCTTGGGTATTAGATACCGGATGTGGCTCTAACATTTGCACATCTATGCAAGGTCTAAGGGACAGTAAAAAGCTGGGAAAAGGAGAAGTAACCCTACGTGTGGGCAATGGAGCAAAAGTTGCTGCTTTAGCTGTAGGGACTTACTACATTAGTTTACCCAGTGCGTTGATTTTAGAATTATAAAACTGTTATTATGTTCTAGCACTTACTACAAACATCATTTCTATTTCCTGTTTGGATGTAAATGGGTTTAAGATAACCCAAGAGAATAAATGTTGTTCTTTTTCAAATAATGGTGTGTTTTATGGTTCTGGAAAATGGAATAACGGTTTATATATTCTAGATCTTGATAACCAAATTCTCAACATACAAGAAAAGAGAATGAAGTTAGATAAACTAAATAAAACCTACCTCTGGCACTATAGGCTTGGTCATATAAATGAGAAACGCATTTCCAAATTACACAAAGGTGGGTACTTGGACTCATTTGATTATGAATTATATGACGTATGCGAAACTTGTTTATTTGGAAAAATGACCAAAACGCCTTTGGTAAGGGGAATGAGCGATGATTTACTTGGGCTAGTACATCGATGTATGTGGCCCAATGACAATCACACTAGAGGTGGATTTTCATACTTCATTACCTTTACTGATAACCATTCAAGAAATGGTTATGTGTATTTAATGAAATACAAGTCTGAATCTTTTGAAAAGTTCAAAGAATTCAGAAATGAAGTAGAGAAACAAACCGGTAAAAGTATTAAGACACTACGATCTGATCGTGGTGGAGAATACTTAAGCGATGAGTTTTGATTTTATCTAAAGGACAATGGAATAGTTCCACAATGGACTCCTCCAGGGACACCACAACTAAATGGTGTATCTGAAAGGAGAAACCGCACCTTATTAGATATGGTACGGTCCATGATGAGCCACTCGAGTGCCCCAAAATCGTTATGGGGATATGCTTTGGACACAGCTTCCCATACTCTTAATAGAATACCCAGTAATGTTATTGATTCCACACCATATGAGATATGGAAAGGAACCAAAACTGTCTTACATGAAGGTTTGGGGTTGCCCAGCCTATGTGAAGAAGGCAGAGTCAAATAAGTTTGAACCAAGATCTGACAAGTGTTTGTTTGTAGGGTATCCAAGAGAGTCTATAGGATACTATTTCTACAACCCAACTGAGCATAAAGTGTTTGTCTCAAAACATGCTATCTTTCTAGAAAAAGAGTTTATTCGAGAAAGGGGCAGTGGGAGTAGAATAGAACTTGAAGAAGTTCAAGATACTAACATGGAACTTGAAGAAGTTCAAAATGATCAATCAAACATTGAACAACCTGTTGAAGAAAGGGTTCAGCCACATAATAATGAGGCACAAATGGAAGCTGTGAACATTCAAGAGCCCCGTAGGTCAGTAAGAGTATGCTCAACTCCCAAGAGATATGAGTTCCTTGTGAGCCAAGGCAATGCTGTACAAGTCATTCAAGATAACGAACCTACTACCTACCAAGAGGTCTTGAATAGTCCAGACTCCTCCAAATGGTTAGAGGCCATGAATTCTGAAATGGATTCCATGTATGACAACAAGGTATGGACCTTGGTTGATCCACCTGAAGGGGTAAAACCCGTAGGGTGCAAATGGGTCTTTAAGAAAAAGACAGACATGGATGGTAATGTGAATACCTATAAAGCTAGACTGGTAGCCAAAGGCTACAAGCAGAAAGAGGGAATCGATTACGATGAAACTTTCTCACCAGTAGCTATGCTTAAATCCATTCGGATATTGCTTGCAATAGCAGCATACCAGGACTACGAGATTTGGCAGATGGATGTAAAAACTGCATTCCTTAATGGAAATTTACAAGAGGATGTGTACGTGACACAACCTGAAGGCTTTACGTCACCAAATCCCAATCAGATATGCAAACTACAGAGGTCCATTTATGGACTTAAGCAAGCATCCAGGTGTTGGAACATTCGGTTTGATGAGACAATCAAAGAGTTTGGTTTTCTTAAAAATCCGGATGAACCTTGTGTATACAAGAAGGTTAGTGGGAGTTCAATCGTTTTCCTTATACTATATGTGGATGACATATTAATAATGGGAACCGATATCCCAATGTTACAATCAGTGAAGGGTTGGTTATCCAAAAACTTTTCCATGAAAGATTTAGGAGAGGCAGCCCATATACTGGGTATTAAGATCTATAGATATAGGTCTAAAAGGCTGCTTGGTCTTTCACAATCTACATACATAGATAAAGTGCTAAAGAGGTTTAGCATGGATCAGTCTAAGAAGGGTTTTTTACCTATGACTCATGGGATAAGCCTTTCTAAGAGCATGTGTCCTAAAACACAAGTTGAGATTGATAAGATGCATAATGTTCCATATGTTTCGGCAATTGAATCAATTATGTATGCTATGTTATGTACAAGACCAGATGTCTCCCATGCTCTGAGTGTCACGAGCAGGTTCCAGGCTAATCCAGGTGAAGGTCACTGGATAGCCGTTAAGAACATTCTTAAGTACTTGAGAAGGACTAAAGATTTGTTCTTAGTATATGGAAATGGTGAACCAACGATTGGCTACAGTAGAACTCTTACCAAGACATAAACCTTTGTCTTGCGAAATTTTCCAGATTTCATAAATACTTTAATCAAATTAAAGTTACAAACTTTTCAACCAAAATTCAGCACATGTATGGATATCAATCATGTAGTCCATGAACAATAATCAACAGAATATATGAAGTTATACGCAAAGAATTAGGGATGGCTCTGATACCACTGTTGGGAATTGGGGCAGCAGACGCAGCGGAAAATAAAAATTTTAACCCCAATAACCCACCAGGAATCACCCTAGGCTACGTATGACTTATAGAGAAGAGGAGTTGTAGGATTACCTCAATCCCAGAAGCGAACCCTTGTAGCGTCGTAGAGAGTGGTCCAAGTGTCCTGCCTCTCCTGCAATCCACGCGAGAGAGAAGACTGGATCTTCTCCTGAATCGTCTCTACGATCCTACGTGTGTGAATGACAATATAGAAAATGTGCTAGCCTATTCTCTCTTTTTTTGGAATTTCTCTCTACATAGGTTTTTCTCAAAAACCCTAACCTCTCTCTATTCTGTCAGTCGTTATTGTGTTGCTACATAGTATCATATAGTCTGTATATTTATAGGAGAGAGGAAGAGAGAAAAGATAGGGTCTTGTTTGTTTTGATCCAAATCAAAACAAATATAGGATAACTATTTTATCCTATTTGCTCAAACAGCCCCGGAATCTATTATTCCTTGTAATTAGACCCCAAAAGGTTTTATTTCTAAATCTCTATTTGAACACACAATTTTAATCCAGAATTCAATCTCTAAGCGTGTGATCCAATAGGTTCCAAATACACTGGCAATAATTATGAATTATAATTCTCAAGAAGAATTAGATAAAATAAACAACTTTATTTTATCATTAATTACAATAATTAATTCATTCATAATTATAGATTGTGAGCGGTGTCTAGCAACACATCACAACCACCCAAGTATTTGAAATTAGTCAAGGGAATTTTTGACCTAACCTTTCCGTGGAAAATTACCATGTAATTATTATCCTTTCACCATCGATATCCAATTAGTCAGGGAATGAAGAATAAGTGCCAATTCCTTAATGACTAATTAATTTGCTAGTTTCCAGAATTAACCCTAGATTCAGTTAACTTGAAGACATTCTTCAATTAATCTCAGGTAGTCAACTATTGTTAATTTCCTACTAGTGGCCATTCTGGATATCAACTCCCACTATCGGAGTGGTGAATCCTCTCTTGATCACTCACTATCTTTCCATGCTTCACACTACCCCCAATTTCTATTCTTTAAGTCACTCTTGGTGAGTAACAAGTAATAGAATCAAAAGGTAGTGATTCACACTGAAGATACTATGGTGATCTCAAGTCTAGGATCACTTACACAATTTTTCATAAGAGATTCAACCATTGCCACTTGATAGATATCCTAATGGGATTTCTGTATAGATCACTCCAATGAATTCGTATCTTACAATTCATCTACTCATTAGCCTAGGTATCACTATACCTTAGTTGATGAGAACAACCACTACTTACATTAAGTAGAGACTAATTGTGTACTAGTCTTTTCGTATTAATGATGTCTTGTCTCATTAATACTATGACTAGGGAACTTTAAGAATATTTATTATAAATGTGATTGATATCTCATAGTCAGCAACTCTTGTGACTACCATCAGATCAATAAATGTTTTAAGGACTTTATCAGTTATATCTAACATTTAACAGATAAAATGGAAGTTCATAAAATACAAAACATAATAAGGAATGTATTTAAACAAAATGATTGTTTTTAGGGCATACATTCCAACAACCTCCCACTTGCACTAAAACAATTCATTTATGACCTTTAGTCCAAATAAAAGTACATGACTATCATGTTTCTTTTGGGATAGTACTTTAGTAAGAGAATCAGCTATGTTATCCTCAGTGGGGACTCTCTCTATCTTTACATCATCCCTGACAATGATTTCTCTAATTAAGTGAAATCTTCTAAGTACATGTTTGGACCGTTGATGAGACCTAGGTTCCTTTGCTTGGGCAATAGCCCCATTGTTATCACAGTACGGAGTTATTGGATTAACAATGCTAGGAACCACACCAAATTCAGATACGAACTTCTTGATCCAAACGGCTTCCTTGGCTGCCTCCGCGGCTGCAATGTACTCAGCCTCTGTTGTAGAATCCGCTGTGGTGTCCTCTTTGGAACTCTTCCAGCAGACAGCACCTCCATTGAGAGTAAAGATGAAAGAAACTGTGACTTACAGTCATCCTTGTCAGACTGAAAGTTTGCATCTGTGTAGCCCTTAACCTCCAATTCACCATTTCCATATACTAAGAATAAATCGTTAGTCCTTCTCAAGTACTTAAGAATGTTCTTAACGGCTATCCAGTGACCTTCACCTTGATTAGCTTGAAATCTGCTCATGACACTCAGAGCATGGGAGACATCAGGGCACAAGTCACGGTTTGGCCTAATGATTGCTAAGGCCGTTAGTTACTAGTATCGTATCGTTGTAACGGTTGCCTGGTCAGGTGTCGGTGCCGGACCTTACCGGCACTAGTCAGGTGACCAGTCCGCAGGTTAGGTGCGGAAACGGCCGGTTCCATCATACTTTCTAGATCAAGGGTCAAGGTCGTTGGCACGTCGGGTCCTAGTTAGATTCCCGTTCTGGTTGCTATTCGGGTCAATGTCTAAGGATGGCTAACGGAAAACCTCCTTGGTTATGGAGTATGTCTCCAGATCTGGGTAAGTCGGGGGCCAACGGGGTTGGCACTAGAGTCTGCGTCTGTTAACGGGTTAGGGCATGTCAGCCAGGTTCTAGGCAATCGCTAATGGACGCGCACGAGTTTGGCACATCCGCTAATCAGTTGGAGCACAAGTTTCAGCTATTCGTTATCTGGCTGGGGCATGTCGGCTAGGCTAGGGTACTAAGGTTTGGGCAATCGTTAATGGTCCGGTAGACTATGGCTAGGCAATCTCATTAACGGGTCGCGATGGCTCGACGGTAGCTAACGAATCGCACAAGGCTTGCCAGTCGCGCCAGCAGATCTCACGACGATTTGTCGTTTCTGTTAACGGTCGCTTGCCGGCCCGGCACTTTAGCTAACGGACGTGCGCGGGTTAAGCATATCCTCTAAAGGATCACACCCCACGGCAGCCAGTCCGTCAACGGACGCGTGCACGGGCAGCAACGGGGGCGAGCTGACGCTGCCAATCCGTTAACGGATTGCACGACAGCCAGCCCGTCCGTCACATTTTCTTTGTCAGGCCATATCTTAGAATTTACTAGTGCATTTTTGGCCCATTTTATACCATTGGAAACGGCATTCAGAGCACTACAATTTCTCAGAAGACAATATTTCCAGATTCAGGTTACAACAGGTTCGAATTTCAGTTCAAACATCCAGCAAGAACAAGTTTCAGGTTTATCAGTTTTAGAAAAATAGTCAACTTCTCAGGAGTTCTGCGGACTGTACAATCAGAATCTGGGGGTGTGCGACCTACCACTAGAAATTTCTCTGAATCTAGTTTCTAACGCCACCAACGGTGCTCAAATCTGACATTCCTGCAGTGAGATATGACAATGCCAAAACTGGTTCTGGTGGACTGTGGTTACCTGAAAATATGAGTTTTTGGCATAAACGTGGATTTTACTTGCCCTATGGTTCTTATTTGTGCCTGACACTCATAACCAACATTCCCAACATATAGTTCAGCATATATGGAAAGCTTGTGAGCATAATTATAGCAAGAATCAGTCAAGACAAAGCATCCAATGTAAGCTACAAAAGCTGAAAATTCTAAGCATGCTCAGCTTGTCCTAGTTTCAATTTTCAGCATGTAAATTGGAATTTCCTTGGCATGTTAGGCGACCTTTTGCATCATAACTTCAATATATTTTTGGTTTAAAATTACCTCAAGCAAGTGCTGAAAACACGTTGAGAAGATTGGAGCAAAACCACATGGATCTTCAAGGAAGAACAAGCAAGGATTCAGCCCAAGCTTCAAGCTTTATGGTTTCTTGTTTTGAAGCTGTTTTGTGTGAGTTGTTTGGAGGTTTTTGGGGCTATTTTTCTGCTGAATTTCATCCAAGCAAGGAGCAAATAAGAGGGATGCAATGGCTGAAGTTGCTTATATTTATAAACTAGGAAGCAGGCACGAGAAGGCTTAAGTGTTAAGCACGACATGGCTCAAGGAACAAGCACAACAAGGCTCAAGCTGCTGTGTCGTGCTTCTTGGATGAAATATCTTGGACTTATTTTGTTATTTTTGTGGCTGAAATTTCGTCCAACAATGGAGGAAATAAGACAAGAATTTTGCTATTTTTAGAAAAGGGCTTAGTTGCAAAAGTTTAATTATTTTTGGGTCCTTGAAGTTTAAGTGTTCTTGTAACTTGCTCTCCACATGTTTTCTTACACTTTTTGAAAGGTGTTTGATAATCTTTTTAACACCATAACTAGGGGCAACAAGTGTCCAAAATTTTGACACGAAATCATATTTTCAAGTAAGAAACGAATACGTTCAAAACAAGGCAAAACGGTCATTTATTCCCATAACTCGTACAAGTACATCGACCGGTGAGGTGTGGATTACACGGGCGCTCACAGGTTCTGTATCAATTGTGGTGACAATCTAGTTGCTTATGCTATTTGATATGTAAATGTATAATTGAGTGTTGGTTGCATTGTTGTGTTAAGAAAATATACTTCTTTATTTTGCTGTATTTTATGTTATTTTATTTTATTTTTCTTAGGAGAAATGTTCAAACAAAAGGTTTCTAAATTTCACATGCACGCACGATTCTTGTCGGGTTCTTATGCTCACATCTTTGTCTTGGTTTAAAAAAAAAATTCAGATTTTCAGGAAAACTAAATTGTGGATTTGATACATTATAGAAGACCTATGAACGATGAGTTATTAGCATATAACTACTAAATAAAGTTTAGCTTAATCTTGTGCAGGAATTCCTAAAAATAGGAATTTGAGTTTCATCTATGTTTTATATTCATGTGTTTATCCTAGTTCTATCGCTATGTGACATAAGGAGACTATAGACACCAAATTTTGACTATTTCATTTGTTTTCCTATGTTTTTATCTGTTAATGTTTAGTTATTTATTTTTGAATTTTCTAACGCATTTTTCTCATTTTTGTAGGTTTTTCTTAAAAAAAAAAAAGGAGAAAAGTCAAAAACGCGGACTAGTTACGCGGATAAGTCCGCGTAACTTGATTAGAAGCGAAAAAAAATGACGCGCGGATTTTTCCAGAACTCGGATCATCCTTTTCCAGCTGTATTTTCCGATACTTGAACGATAAGAAACCTATTTAAACATTGCCCAACTCACCCCTAACCCCTAACAACTCATCTAACGTTCAAAATTAGCTCACCTCATCCCAAGAACATAAAAACCCTTAGTTCTAGGTTTGGTCGCTATAAATAGCCTAGATTAGGGTTTAACGAAAAGGTTGAAAAGCTGAGAGAGAAATAGACGAAAGGGAGGCTGAGAAAGAGCAAAAAAGAGAGAAAAAAAACGGCTGGGAATTGGAGAGAAAAAAGAAAAGAAAGAAGAAAAGGAAAAGCTAGGGTTTCATACTTGAGGAGATTATTCTTGGAATTTCTGTCCTCTTCTCTTGTTTAGATTCAAAGCTTCCGATTCAGGTAACATCCTTCTACTTTATTTACCGTTTTTTGATCGTAAAATTACTTGAAATTTGGACCTTTTGGTGGAACCAAGGTCTTGAATAGTTTTTCTTTTAGTTTATGATATTTGATGATGATTATCAGTCGTTATATGAGCATGTTGTGTTTATAAAGCCTTGGTAAGGCTAGTAGATTTGTTTTTACGTTTAAAATCAGACGTTTGATGCTTCTGTGATGATGCTGTTGTGATTCCTGAGAAATTTCTAGAAAAATGTTCTTCATGTTTTGAAGATGTGAAGAAACGCGGACTTCTTACGCGGACTTATCCGCGTAACGTCCCGCGTTTCTTCTTGAAGGTTTGAAGATGTGAAGAAATGCGGAGTAGTTGCGCGAGCCGATCCGCGTAACCTCCCGCGTTTCTAACCTAACAGTTCTTTTCCTTTCCCCTTTCTGTCTATTTGATGATGTTAATGCTTATGATTTGATCTTTGTGGGTTTAGCTTGTTTTGACATGATCTGAATGATGATGTTTGATGCTTTGAATGGATCCCCTTGCCTCTGAATATTTCGTTTGTGTTATTGTCTGAAAAACTGGAAGCAATCTTCCTGATGTTTTGAAGATGGGGAGATGGGACGGTTCTGGCTAAGTCCAGCGTTTCGGTCAGCGTTTCCTCTTTGAACTTTGATTTTTGCCTGCACATGCTTGGTGTGTTGCAGCTCTATCCGCGTTTCTGATCTCCGCGTAACCTCTCTATTTCTGTATTCTGTTGATATTTCCTGCTCTTTTGTTCCAGAATCTTACTCTATTTCCTAGTATTATCTGTTTGCTTGCAGAATCTGTTTAGATACCCTTTCTTTGAATTTTTGATTCATTTTTCCTTTAAATTGGTACCTTGATCCCTTTTGTTGACATTGAGTCTTAGATAACCATTCCCATCATCTAAGGATTCAATTAAGGCCTCACATCAAGGGATGGTAACTTCTTTCCCCTATTATGTGCTTTTTATGTGTTTTTGCATGATTTTGCATGTGTTTAGATTAAGTTTTCCTTTACTTTTATTCATGCCTAGTCTTTATTTATCTCATTTAATTTTTGGGCAAATCATTTGGAGGCCTTGGATGCCAAGTTGTAATAGATAGGTTTAATTTTGCAAAAAGTGTATTTATTCTAGAAAAATGTAATAATTAGATTATTATTCCGAATTTTTCCCCCTTAGAATGTATTTAGGTTTCCCCCAATGTAATAATTAGGTTTTATATGCTTATTTTGCATGCTTGCATGATTATGTGTTTGTTTGCTTTCCTAGGGCCTTGCATCTAGACATTATGCCTATGTGTTATGTGGTTATGTGTTTTACATGTTTACTCGCTTTATTATCATGTCTACATGTTTATTGTGTAGACACCAAATTTTGACTATTTCTTTTGTTTTCCTATGTTTTTATCTATTAATGTTTAGTTATTTATCTTTGAATTTTCTAACATATTTTTCTCATTTTTGTAGGTTTTTCTTGAAAAAAAAAGGAGTCAAAAACGCGGACCAGTTACGCGGATGAGTCCGCGTAACCAGTCCGCGTAACTTGATCAGAAGCGAAAAAAAATATGACGCGCGATTCTTCCAGAACTCGGATCATCCTTTTCCAGCTGTAATTTCCGATGCTTGAACGATAAGAAACCTATTTAAACATTCCCCAACTCACCCCTAACCCCTAACAACTGATCTAACGTTCAAAATTAGCTCACCTCATCCCAAGAACATCAAAACCCTTAGTTCTAGGTTTGGTGGCTATAAATAGCCTAGATTAGGGTTTAACAAAGAGGTTGGAAATCTGAGAGAAAAGGAGGCAATTAGGAGAGCTTTGAGAGAGAAAAAAGCAGAGAAAAATGGCTGGGAATTAAAGAGGAAAAAAGAAAAGAAAGAAGAAAAGAAAAGCTAGGGTTTCACACTTGAGGAGATTATTCTTGGAATTTCTGTCCTCTTCTCTTGTTTAGATTCAAAGCTTCCGATTCAGGTAACATCCTTCTACTCTATTTACTATTTTTTATCGTAAAATTATCTGAGATTTGGACCTTTTGGTGGAACCAAGGTCTTGAATAGTTTTTCTTTTAGTTTGGGATATTTGATGATGATTATCAGCTGTTATATGAGCATGTTGTGTTTATAAAGCCTTGGTAAGGCTAGTAGATTTGTTTTTACGTTTAAAATCAAACGTTTGATGCTTCTGTGATGATGCTGTTGTGATTCCTGAGAAATTTCTAGAAAAATGTTCTTCATGTTTTGAAGATGTGAAGAAACGCGGACTTCTTACGCGGACTTATCCGCGTAACGTCCCGCGTTTCTTCTTGAAGGTTTGAAGATGTGAAGAAATGCGGAGTAGTTGCGCGAGCCGATCCGCGTAACCTCCCGCGTTTCTAACCTAACAGTTCTTTTCCTTTCCCCTTTCTGTCTATTTGATGATGTTAATGCTTATGATTTGATCTTTGTGGGTTTAGCTTGATCTGAATGATGATGTTTGATGCTTTGAATGGATCCCCTTGCCTCTGAATATTTCGTTTGTATTATTGTCTGAAAAACTGGAAGCAATCTTCCTGATGTTTTGAAGATGGGAAGAGACGGGACGGTTACTGGCTGAGTCCGCGTTCCGGTCAGCGTTTCCCTGTCTTTGATTTTGCACGCGGACTATGTGGCGGCTCTATCAGCGTTTCGATCCAGCGTAACCTCTGTTTGTATTACGTTGATATTTCCTGCTCCTTTGTTCCGAATCTTGCTCTATTTCCTAGTATTATCTGTTGCTTGCGAATCTGTTTAAATACCCTTTCTTTGAATTTTTGATTGGTTTTCCTTTAAATTGGTACCTTGATCCCTTTTGTTGACATTGAGTCTTAGATAATCATTCCCATCATTTAAGGATTCAATTAAGGCCTCAGATCAAGGGATGGTAACTTCTTTCCCCTATTATGTGCTTATTATGTGTTTTTGCATGATTTTGCATGTTTAAAATTAAGTTTTCCTTTGCTTTTATTCATGTCTAGTCTTTATTTATGTCATTTAATTTTTGAATAAATCATTTGGAGGCCTTGGATGCCAAGTTGTAATAGATAGGTTTAATTTGGCAAAAAGTGTATTTATTCTAGAAGATGAAATAGTTAAATTATTATTTCGAATTTCTTCCCCTTAGAATGTATTTAGGTTTTCCCCAATGTAATAATTAGTTTTTATATGCTTATTTTGCATGCTTGCATGATTATGTGTTTATTTGCTTTCCTAGGGCCTTGCATTTAGATATTATGCCTAGGTGTTATGTGTTATGTGTTTATATGTTTACTTGCTTTATTATCATGTCTACATGTTTATTGTGTAAATATATTGACGTCACCACACTAGTCCAACGCTTGTTGTGGCCTTCCCTTTCGATTTCTCACCAATCCAATGTTAGTGAGAACCTTTTGACGAGAGCTAGTCCAATGCTAGGCCCTTAAACGCCGTTCATGCATTAGATACAAATTTAACACACTTTCCAGTTTTAGAGTTTCTTTTCCATTTTGCATGTCACTATTATCCCATCCCGTATGTGAAACATCTCATTTAGTTTTCTTTTTTAGATTAATGCATTTAAGGCATTACCCTTTGAATTAGGGAAAGAGCTTAGTATGGCTTCCTAGCCTTAGCACGCTTTTATTTCTTTCTACAAAAGGAAAATTCAAAGTCACGAATTTAGTCCCAGCACCCATTATGTTGCATTATTCCTCTTTAGGACATACATGTGCATTATTTTAAACGCTATCAAAACCATTCTTTAAAAATCAACTTTCTTCTTCATGTTTTAGCAATTCAAAGTTAAAAGCCACTTTTCTTAAGATTGCATCTTTTGGAAATTCAAGTTCCTTTTGCATTTAGAATTGCTCCTTTCAAAACCAACTTCTTTTAATACTTTATAAAATTGCATTTTGAAAACCCTATCTTTCCGCTTGTTCGAGTCCCATCATTTGCATTTTTTTTGGCCTCCTCGAGGGATCAAAATTGGATGACACAACTAATGTGATCAATTCAATCACACCTCAAGGAGACATTTTGCCCTCTCGATCCAACATTAGGTCTAGGTTTTACATCCATATAGACAACTTCAAATGTGATAAATTTTAAAGTTAGAAATTAGGAAATTTTCAACTAAATCTTGCAACTAGCTTTGGCTAGGTTAGAAGGGTGCCTTAGAGATGAGTAACATCAATCTTTGCCTTCCTTCTTTCAACCGTGACCCCAGAACCTTTTCTCTAGTTTTCAAAGACCTGAGTTGTCTAAAAGGGTTTTCTTTGTTTATTTTCATTAATTAAAATCTTTTGGGTGACTTGGTACACCTAAACTCCATACCAAGTGGCGACTCCAAACCTTTTCTAAAACCCTTTTCTAGACTTTTGTTTTGGGTCCAAATCGTGCATTTTATAGTCCCATGACCCTTTCCCTTTCTTTTCCAAAAACCAATAAAAATCGAAAATCCTTCCCTTTTTTCCATCAATCAAAAAAATGGGGCGCGACAGTTTGGCGACTCCACTGGGGATTTTCCTAAGAGGGTCCGAGCACTTGATTTAGTTGACTATTTTGTTTTTCTAACTTTCTTATATATCACATTTGGATGTTTTAGGTTGCATTCCTTTTCTTTTCTCTTTTAGGGTTTTTCCGTAATCGCTCCCTACACATCGCATTACATGAAGAATGAATTATTGTTTATTTATTTACTTGTACCGCGCCTTGCATTTGGGGGTGGGCATGCATCTACCCTAGAGCCTCGAAAATGTTTGATGTTTGAATCCCTCCTCTCAAAGGGAATCACTTTCATACGTGCATATGTATTTTACTTTGACCCTACTTTTTTTACTTTTAGTGGCTTGTCACGCCACTCTTCCCTATTAGGATTAGGATCGATCCACTTGGACATGTGGCACACGTGCACGTAGCAATGTCTGGGGATCACTCAACCACCGACTTGAGGCATTTGGATTGATGACCTTTTGCCTTTTGATCGAAGGTTTGGGAGCCCTGTAACATTTATCGAGTCTAGATGCATTAGTGAGCCCAACCTCATGCATCCATGTTAGAATTGCCTAGGGAGAGTCTACCTTACCCTATTAAGGATCACTAGACACGAGAGGAGGATTTCACCCTCTGTATTTTTGTGCAATTTGTTGCTCCAAGCGTGTTATGTGATATCTGTTGATTAAACTAACTTTTGTTGTCTTCCCTTTTCTTGCATTTCACAAACTATAGAAAATAAGAATCTTGGCTCTTTTAAGACAAGCCATCCTTCTAGATAGGCTATTGCGCTTGAATTTATGTTCATTGCCTTCAAGTTGTAATTGCATATCACTTTTAGGCTTACCCGCATTCAAATGGGGCTCCTATAGGCCATGTTTCATTGTGCATCTTTACTTGTTTTAATAAAGCGGCATCATGCATAAACCATAGAGGGAATGCCGCATAGGGAATCCCATGTTAGAATAAACCATCCTTGTGTCTCGGATATATAATCCAATGAGACTTGCATGTTTATGTTTTAGTAACGTCCAAAGGGGTAGTGCACAAGGTAAGGTAGGGCCGATCCTTCCATGATGGCACCAAAGATATGGAGTGACCTTCACATGCTAGAATATAAACCTCTAGTAATCATTTTTTGGCCATTTTATCAAAATTGGTAAAATCCCATGCATAAGGACACTAAATCGAAAAAGGTCACAAATAATTCCTCATTGTTGAGATAATGATTTTATCAAGGCCAAATCTTGATTTTAGAGGGCTTATGGGCTAGTGTGTTGTAAATAAAATGGAGATGTGGAGTTACAAAGTAAACAATAAACCCAGTCGACTTTTGGGTAAACTATCGATCCTGTCCAATCCAATTAGATCCATGTTTCACTCAAGACTAGCCAAGGCACTACAATTCCTTCAAGAATAATCCTTTTCATACCAAATTAACTTTTAACCTCTCTTCACATATCAATTAAAGTAATAAACCCATTCGAACTTCGTCATCATAATGCGCCAAACAGTGCATATTCTTTTGGTCAATCCTCCAGTTTTTTTTTCCAAGTGCATATCAACGGAGTGATCGGACCCATCAGGTATTGTATGGTGCATACCCCAGAGGATTGCATTTTTCATACTAGGCCTACCCTTGGCATAAAAAGGGGCCCCCCTCTAGGACATGCATCCGAATTATATAAGCAATCACTAACTTCGTTCTTTTTCTTTTTTCTTTCAAATAAATCTCCGCAGCTCCCCTTTGGAATAAGCTCCTAAAGTGTGTTTCCTTTCCCACTCAGGTACTTTTAAAAATAGCTTCACGCAGAAGCCCCATCGTTACCCGATCTAAAAGCAAAAGCTCAAAGCAACCCGTAAGCATGAGTTCTGCACCAGAAGGCTCAGATAGGAATGCTTTGGTCACTTCGCCCGATTTTGCTGCTTTGGGTGCTCAATTAAGTGAAGTATTGGGAAGGTTTAATGAGATAAGCACCGAGATGGCTGCACAAAGGCGTGTAATTGATCAGTTGGTGGCAAATAACAATAGAGGAGGTGTCTCGAATGAGCATGGACCCGTTGTTAGCAACCCCCCTGTAACAGATAATCAATTCCCTTTCCTGACCAATATTCAAACTACTTTTGTCCCGCCTACTTCCAACCCATATGATGTTACCTTTTCTCATCACAATACCAATTTTTCACAGTCCCATCCTAATCACATCCTACTAAGCCCAACCAAAAGAACAAACCCTCATACTCAACCCCAGATCACTCTAAACATGCCTCCTCATGCTCCAGAGCCTCAATACCATACCACGGAACCTTTTGTGTGGGATCTGACTTCCCAAGGAAAACCGGCGGTGGATGACCTTGTTGCGCCAGTCGACAAAGATTTGCTGAAAAGATTGGATAAATTTGATGAATTCATAAGGAAGAACCAAGGTCTGAACCGACATGGTGGATTGGATTATAATGATCTGTGCCTATTTCCTGACGTCCAGCTACCTATGGGTTTCAAGACCCCCAAGTTCAGCAAGTATGATGGTACCGGGAATCCTAAGACGCACCTTAAAATGTTTGCCAACAAGCTTGGTAAACCAGTGGATGATGAGAACTTGCCTATGCGTCTGTTCCCCGAGAGCTTAGAAGGAGATGCTTTGGATTGGTACTCGAACCTGAAATCTCAAGAGATCAAAACTTGGTTGGATTTGTCAACAGCTTTTGTGAAGCAGTATGAATTCAATTGTGAGTTGGCACCGACACGGACAACATTGGAAGGAATCAAAAGGAGACCCTCAGAAGATCACAAGTCATATGCCAAGCGATGGAGAAAGTTGGCTGCTAAAGTTGAGCCTCCCATGACAGAAGAAGAGATTGTTCGTACTTTCATCAAGGCACATGACCCACCATATTTTGAAGAGATTTTTCGAATGACTGGGAGTTCTTTTGCTACAATCGTCAATAAGCTGGAAGAGTATGATGAATTTGTTAAAGCTGGGAAAATTGTCAATGTGACCGCCCTGAAACAGCAATTGGAAACATTGCAAGGGCAAAATGGCAGTGGGAGGAAACTCCCATTTAAAAAGAATGAAGGAGAAGCTGCTTTTGTGTGGGATCAGAACCCACCTCTCAGGCCCAGAGCTCGGAGTCACCCCACCAATTCAAACTCATACTTACCTTATCCCTACCATTAGCCTGTCTATCACACTGCCGCCCAGAGGCCTCACCCCCGACCTATTTATTTGAATTCCCCATCTTTGCCTTCAACTTCCCAACCTATCTCCTACCCCCGTCAAAACTATGCTCCTAGACCTGCTCCACACAATCCTGCTCAAAATTCTTTTCCGCTAATGAAATGCAAAATCGAAAACCTTTCGAACTTTCACCGATCTGGGCAGCCCATTGACCAGCTGTATGAGGCTTGAAGGCAGCTAGGAAAATTGCCCCTCCCAAATCAGATCCCAGGGACCCCCTGGGTATGATCCCATGCCATCTCAAGCTACCATTCTGGAAGCCCGGGTCATTCGACGATTAATTGTTGGGCCTTGAAGCATAGAATTCAAGACATGGTGGATGCCGGGATATAGTTCTAAAAGAAAGAATGAGGCAACGCGTCAATAGAAACCCTTTCCGAACATAAAAGCCGTTGGAATGATCGTGGAGGAGGAATTTTTTGACCCTACTCAGTTCATTAAGGAAGAAGATGAGGTGATGGTGAACCATTTAAGGAAAGGTCGATGATGACATAGAGACAGGTTATCTCTGTTTGTCTGAAGCCATCCTTAACACCGGTCTTGCAGAGAATGTGGAAGTTTCCTTTGAAGGCCATGCAAAATTGGGCTACCGATTGTCTGCCTGCTTGGAAAAGGTTTCGGTAAATTTGAGGGGGTTGTCCTTGAAAAATGAATCATGCTTTGATGTCAATCATTTCTTCAAAAACAATGCACTTGTTATTTCACCTTTTTGCTTGTTTAAAATTATGCTTTTAATTATGCTTCCATGGTATTATCTGTCATCTTGATCTTTGCTAAATGAAATGAAATTTCTCCTTTTGTCCTTCAGTTATGGTCCACTCATTTTATTGTCGCACATTTATTTTATTTGCTCTTAGATGACCACAAATAAAAAACCTTTGACCCTTGGATGTCGCCATTTTGGAATTTGGTGGACGAAGATTCTGATATCTCATGAACTTGAATGTCATCATTTGTAAGATGATTGAAACACACCGAGATTGGCTTGAGAAACTACCTTTTTGGCATGTAGAATTGCAATCAGGATTTCTACTGGGGCAACACCTTACTCTCTCATGTATGGGATGGAAGCGGTATTACCTGCTGAAGTTGAAACCCCATCTTTGCACATTCTAATGGAAGCTCAGTTGGAAGAAGTAGAATGGATCAAGCAACGTCACGAGCAACTGTCTTTGATCGATGAAAGAAGGTTGAATGTCATTTGTCATGAGCAGTGTTACCAGCAGAGGATGGCTCGGGCTTATAACAAGAAAGTTAGACCTCGCAGGTTCGAAGTGGGGGACAAGGTTTTGAAATGAATCCTTCCGATACAGAAAGAGGCTAAGGGGAAATTCGCTCCGAATTGGCAAGGGCCGTTCATTATTCAAAAGATGCTACCTGAAGGAGCATTGGTTCTCATGGAGATGGACGGACAGATTTTTCCTCAACCAATCAATTCAGACATGTGTAAAAGATTTTTCATATGATTGAGCAAAGTTTTCTTTAGAAATTGCCGCAAAAAAAGTGGTCTGAAAAGCCAACACTTTTTTTCTTTTCGTTTAAACACTTCGACCCCCCAGTTCTCCTGTTTGAGCCTACAAAAGAACAGTTAATTATTTAGCAAACCCCTTGGAGAATCACAAACCCCACACTGGGGCAATTTTTGTATTTTTGAAAAAAAAAAAAAGAAGAAGACCAAACTGGGGCAAATTTTCTACAAAGAAAATTTTTTTGCATTCGAGTTTAAACCTGCCCTTACACCACACTTAACCCCCTTGCAAAAGCCTCGTGTTATAGACCTCCACCTTTTTGAAAAAATTTCTGAAAAGTACTTTCTCAATCAAAAGGCAAATGATGCAAATACATTCTATCTGAATTTTTGTCAGAAGGGATTGTCTCACTGATGCCACCATTTTAACAAACATGTTTAAATTGACGAAATTGGGGTTTAAATCTGTCTATTTCACTATCAGTCAACTTCAGCGCAAATCTGAAAGGGTACTAAGGCAAGCTTTGAAAAGCAACAGTGCAAGCCGAAAGGAAAAGTTCATGGGACAAGGGAAGTCGGTGATTACGTTTACCAGGGTTTACCTTATATCAAACATTCCCTTGTCGTCAGTAAATTCCAAGGAGATGATATCCAAAAGGGTCAAGTGCGACGCTTTTGTGTTAAATAACTTTCCTAGCATTTGGCTTTTATTGATTTAAAATGCCATGTTTAGCATTCATTCTATGGTCATAATGTTATTTTAAAAAAAAATTGTTTCTTTGCACAAACTTTTGCACATATTTTCATTAAAAGGGCATTTTCGTCGAAGGACAATCCTCTCAGATTACCATGAAGGTATGGGTGATATGGGTTCAGAAGCAAGCGGAACGACAGAACAGATCTGCACCGGTCGAACAAAGGAATTCAGCTGACACCGCTCGTCGACGTCCAAGAACTCATGTTTACGGGTTGCTCGAGATAAAATGGTCAAACGGTGGCGGCGTTATTATTGCTTTTCACCATTTCTTTTCTTTTGCAGAGAAGCAGGGACAAGTGACTGATCGGTCAAGTCAAGGAGACCAACTTCATTTTGAGTCATGTCTAGACTGTATGATTAAATCATTTTGAAGATTGATTAATTGCAAAATTGAGGAAGGACAAGTGCCTTTTCGGAAAATTTGGGAAACGGATTTTCATAAGCACACTAGTAGGTGTTATAACCCACAGTTCTTTTCAAATTCCTTTCTTCTGAAATGTGGCGTGCTTCGACATTCCGTCTGAGCAGCCTGTCCAAGAAGCCACCGGAGGTGATGGTGGAGCTGAGGGGGTCGATAAACCCACTCCCCCCTGATTTGCAGTTTATTCCATTCTTGCTTTATCTCTTTTTTGTGTTTTATCTTGTGTTCTGTTTTTTTTTAGACATAGGTTTAACTGTTAGAAATACTTTTGATTCATTTGCTTGCATCAGAATGTGTATATTTGTTTAAATTGGGCTCTTATGTGCTTATTTATGTTTGAAAAAAAAAAACTTTTCTAAATTGCACATTTGCCTCACAAATTGATTTTCAAAATTTGATTCAAAAAGGATGCAAATGTCCAATTTTGGTTGCAATTGTTTTCATCCTTCTGAAATAAAAGCCCGTGTGATATGAAAAATCCTTTTTCCATCTTACTCGGAAATAATTGTTATGTGATTAAGACATTGGCGTTTTAGAAAGTATGTTTTGTAAAATAGGGAAAATTATGCCTCAATTTTTTTCCTATTAAATGAGATCTCTTCTTTTATTGGATTTTACAAGAAAATGATTGATACAGTTGGCAAATGATCCTTTTTCAATTGATGTGAAAAAAAAAATGGGGGGGAAGGAAGAAAAAGCAAGAAAAAGTAGCAAAGTGAGAATTTAAATTCTACTCCAATGATTCTAGTACTAAGTAACCGGAGGTTTAGCATCTACAAATGTTAACTTTCACGTAAAACGGTGCTTGAATTATGAGTATGCAAAGCAGTTTGAACAAGTAAAATGTTGAGTAACCGGGAATCTTCACCTAAAAATGTTGATTTTCGCATCAAAAGACATCTTTACTATTTGAGCAAGAAGGCATATGTCGAGTAACCGGGAGTCTTCACCTAAAAGTGTTGATTTTCGCGTCAAAAGACATTTTTGCAATTTGAATAAGAGGAAGTGTTTTAGTAAATCCTTTTTATCAGTAAAATCTGAGAAAATATGGAAAAGGCAAGCTTGAATTGACTATATGAGTCGTTTGATTGCAAAATTTGGTGAAAG
Organism: Gardenia jasminoides; assembly: GCA_013103745.1. Classification (NCBI taxonomy): domain Eukaryota; kingdom Viridiplantae; phylum Streptophyta; class Magnoliopsida; order Gentianales; family Rubiaceae; genus Gardenia; species Gardenia jasminoides. The sequence goes on along the minus strand of CM023104.1, from coordinate 5,508,479 downwards.
TGAGAAATCAAGTTTGAATTGTTAAAATTGAGGTATAATTGTCTCTCTTTTGCTTGATATTATGAGTATTTGATGCAAATTGAATAATTGCATAATAATGTTTTGCCTGGTTTATGAGGATTTGGATTTCCAAAATCGCATGGTTTATTTCAATCCCATAACTTGTTTTTGTGAATATTTCCTACTACTTGAGAACAAACAATGTTTCGTGAGCACGAACATCTGATGAATGTGTTTTATTGCATGATTCTCATATGTTTTAGTTATTTTGATGGCTAACAGTTGTGATCACAAGAGTTTTTACACTTTATGAAAAAAAAAAAAGAGAGAGAAATTTGAATTGCCATGGACTAATTGGTTAATATTTCATGACTTCTGCAGGGTTAACGATTCAGTTGACACTGGGGCAATTTTGTTTTGAGAGAAGTGCTCTCAAATTTTGGATAATGCATTCAAGATTAATTTTTGCCGGAAAAGGTTTGCAGATCAAGACGATGGCAACATATGTGGATTTGTTCCAACCTTGCAGAGGAAGGGTTTCAGTTACACTCTTTAATTTTCCAAAATCCATCAATTCTTGAAAAAAAAGAAGAAAAAAAAAAGAAAAAAAGAGAAGAAAAAGTCATTGTTCCTATCAATCACTTGCTTTTCAAGTCAAAAAAAAAAATCAAAAATCAGAATTGCACCATTTCATCGAGTGCATCATTACTGGCATTTTACATTTATCATGTTTGAACAACTTGTGTTTTATTTTTCAAAGTCTGGCAATCCAGCATTTATAGTATGTCTAGTCATTCAGGCTTGGGTCCAATCCCACTGAATAGTTTTTTAGTCATTCGGGCTCGGTCCAATCCCATCGATTAGTTTTTTTTAGTCATTCGCTGTCCAATCCCAGAATAATATGTTTAGTCATTCAGCTGGGTCCAATCCCGAATAGTATGTTTAGTCATTCGGGCTCGTCCAATCCCAATAGTTTTTTTAGTTATTGCTCTGGGTCCAATCCCAATAGGTTTTTTTAGTCATTCGTGCTGGGTCCAATGAATAGTTTGTTTAGTCATTCAGGTTTGGGTCCAATCCCCTTGAATAGCATATTTGTATTTTCCAATCTAGCCATTCGTGCTTGAGGTCCAATCCCACCGGAATAGTCTAAATTTGGAAAGAATTTAAATTTTTGTTGGTGCTGTCTCGACCCTCCTTCTATCCCCTCGCTTCAATTTTAATTTGTTGCTGTCTCGACCCTAGCACCCTTCTATCCCCACTTCAAATTTAAATTCTGTTGGTGAGTCTCACCTTGCACCTTCTATCCCTGCTTCAAATTTAAATTTACCTCAGTAATTCTTCTATCCCATTCTTCAAATTTAAATTTATGAGTCGACCTCAGCACCTTCTACCTCCCTTCTTCAAATTTAAATTTACAGTGAGTCTCGACCTCATGGTACCCTTCTATCCCCATTCGATATTTAAATTTCGTTGGTGAGTCTCTCCGCACCCTTCTATCCCCTTCTTGATTTAAATTTACGTTGAGTCTCCTCCGGCACCCTTCTATCTCCGTTCTCGAATTTTACAAGATTCAGTATTCATTTCATTATAGTTCATTGGCATTGGAAATACGTTTGACCTGATTCTCATGTCGAGATACGTAGGCAACTCTACACGAGTTCGGTCACATTATCCTTGTTTAGTTTGAAAATTGGCAATCTACCATTCCTGTTGTTTACAATGGTTCAGATACAACCGGGTATGTATTTGGTGTCACGTCTTTGTCTAGAGTTTCTTGAAACTCGGACAAAGAGCAAGTAGACACCAAATTTTGACTATTTCTTTGTTTTCCTATGTTTTTATCTATTAATGTTTAGTTATTTATCTTTGAATTTTCTAACATATTTTCTCATTTTGTAGGTTTTTCTTGAAAAAAAAAGAGTCAAAAACGGACCATGGATGAGTCCGCAATCGCGAAAAAAAAAATATGACGCGATTCTTCCGAACTCGGATCATCCTTTTCCAGCTGTAATTTCCGATGCTTGAACGATAAGAAACCTATTTAAACATTCCCCAACTCACCCCTAACCCCTAACAACCGATCTAACGCTCAAAATTAGCTCACCTCATCCCAAGAACATCAAAACCCTTAGTTCTAGGTTTGGTGGCTATAAATAGCCTAGATTAGGGTTTAACAAGAGGTTGGAAATCTGAGAGAAAAGGAGGCAATTAGGAGAGCTTTGAGAGAGAAAAAGCAGAAAAAATGGTGGGAATTAAAGAGGAAAAAGAAAAGAAAGAAGAAAAGAAAAGCTAGGGTTTCACACTTGAGGAGATTATTCTTGGAATTTCTATCCTCTTCTCTTGTTTAGATTCAAAGCTTCCATTCGGTAACATCCTTCTACTCTATTTACTATTTTTATCGTAAAATTATTCGAGATTTGGACCTTTGGTGGAACCAAGGTCTTGAATAGTTTTTCTTTAGTTTGGGATATTTGATGATGATTATCAGCTGTTATATGAGCATGTTGTGTTTATAAAGCCTTGGTAAGGCTAGTAGATTTGTTTTACGTTTAAAATCAAAGCTTGATGCTTCGTGATGATCTTTGTTGTGATTCCCGAGAAATTTCTAGAAAAATGTTCTTCACGCGTTTTGAAGATGTGAAGAAACGCTGACTACTATGCTGATTAGAACGGTCCGCGCTCTTGAATGTTTGAAGTTGTGAAGAAACGCGGATCTCGTGGACAAGAACGCCCGCTTCGTTTGAATACTTGAAGATGTGAAGAAAGCGCTGATGTTACGCAGCCGGTCAGCGTAACAATCCTCGTTTCTAGCGGTTCTTTTCCTTCCCCTTGTTGTCCATTTGATGATGTTAATGCTTATGATTTGATCCTTGTGGGTTTAGCTTGATGAATGATGATGTTTGATGCTTTGAATGGATCCCTTGCCTCGAATATTTCGTTTGTATTATTGTTCGAAAAACTGAAAGCAATCTTCCGATGTTTTGAAGATGGAAGAGACGCTGATTCTGGCTGAGTCCGCATTTCGGTCCGCTTTCCCCTTTGGTCTTTGATTTTGCCCGTAACGGATGTCGCTGCTCTATCTCTGCTTCTGATCCGCGTAACCTCTGCTTTTTGTATTCGTTGATATTTCCTGCCTTTGTTCCGAATCTTGCTCTATTTCCTAGTATTATCTGTTTGCTTGCGAATCTGTTTAGATACCCTTTCTTTGAATTTTTTGATTGGTTTTCCTTTAAATTGGTACCTTGATCCCTTTTGTTGACATTGAGTCTTAGATAATCATTCCCATCATTTAAGGATTCAATTAAGGCCTCACATCAAGGGATGGTAACTTCTTTCCCTATTATGTGCTTATTATGTGTTTTGCATGATTTTGCATGTTTAAAATTAAGTTTTCCTTTACTTTATTCATGTCTAGTCTTTATTTATGTCATTTAATTTTGAGTAAATCATTTGGAGGCCTTGGATGCCAAGTTGTAATAGATAGGTTTAATTTGGCAAAAAGTGTATTTATTCTAGAAGATGTAATAGTTAGATTATTATTTCGAATTTCTTCCCCTTAGAATGTATTTAGGTTTTCCCCAATGTAATAATTAGTTTTTATATGCTTATTTTGCATGCTTGCATGATTATGTGTTTATTTGCTTTCCTAGGGCCTTGCATTTAGATATTATACCTATGTGTTATGTGTTATGTGTTTATATGTTTACTTGCTTTATTATCATGTCTACATGTTTATTGTGTAAATATATTGACGTCACCACACTAGTCCAACGCTAGTTGTGGCCTTCCCTTTCGATTTCTCACCAATCCAATGTTAGTGAGAACCTTTTGACGAGGGCTAGTCCAATACTAGACCCTTAAACGCCGTTCATGCATTAGATACAAATTTAACACACTTTCCAGTTTTAGAGTTTCTTTTCCATTTTGCATGTCACTATTATCCCATTCCGTATGTGAAACATCTCATTTAGTTTTCTTTTTTAGATTAATGCATTTAAGGCATTACCCTTTGAATTAGGGAAAAGAGCGAGTATGGCTTCCTAGTCTTAGCACGCTTTTATTACCTTCTATGAAAAGGAAGATTCAAAGTCACAAACTTAGTCCTCCGCTCCCGTTATGTTGCATTATCCCTCTTTAGGACACACACATGCATTATTTTAAAGGCTATCAAATTCATTCTTTAAAAATCAACCTTCTTCTTCATGTTTTAGCAATTCAAAGTCAAAAAGCCACTTTTCTTAAAATTGCATCTTTTTGGAAATTCAAAGTTCCTCTTTGCACTTAAAAATTGACCTTTTCAAAAATCTAATTTCTTTTCTCTTGATACTTTATAAAAAATTACATTTTTGAAAACCCTATCTTTCCGTTTATTCGAGTCCCATCGTTTGCATTTTTTTCGTGACCTCCTCAAGGGATCAAATTTGGATGACACCACTAATGTGATCAATTCCAATCACACCTCAAGGAGACATTTTGCCCCTCTCGATCCAACATTAGGTCTAGGCTTTGCATCCATATAGACAACATCCAAATGTGATAAATTTTAAAGTTAGAAATTAGGAAATTTTCAACTAAATCTTGCAACTAGCTTTGGCTAGGTTAGAAGGGTGCCTTAGAGCAGTAACATCAATCTTCGCCTTCCTTCTTTCAACCATGACCCGAACCTTTTCTCTAGTTTTCAAAGACCTAGAGTCGCCTAAAAAGGGTTTTCTTTATTTATTTTCATTAATTAAATTTCTTGGGTGACTTGGTACACCTAAACTTTATACCAAGTGGCGACTCCAAACTTTTCTAAAAACACTTTTCTAGACTTTATTTTTTTTGGGTCCAAACCGTCAGATTTTCCTTAGTCCCATGACCCTTCCCTTTCTTTTCAAAACCAAATAAAATCCGATCTTTCCTTTTTTCCAAAAAATGGGCGTACTGGCGACTCGGAGATTTTCCCAAGAGGGTCCGAGCACTTGATTTAGTTGATTATTTTGTTCTTCTAATTTTCTTATATATTACATTTGGATGTTTTAGGTTGCATTCCTTTTCCTTTTCTTTTTTAGGGTTTTCCCGTGCAATCATTCCCTACACATCGCGTACATGATGAATGAATTATTGTTTATTTATTTACTTGTACCACGCCTTGCATTTGGGGTGGGTATGCATCTACCCTAGAGCCTCGAAAATGTTTGATGTTTGAATCCCTCCTCTCAAAGGGAATCACTTTCATAATGCATATGTATTTTACTTTGACCCTATTTTTTTTACTTTTAGTGGCTTGTCACCACTCTTCCCTATTAGATTAGGATCGATCCACTTGGACATGTGGCGTGTACGCACGTAGCAATGTCTAGGGGATCACTCGAACCACCGACTTGAGGCATTTGGATTGATGACCTTTTGCCTTTTGATCCAAGGTTTGGGAGCCCTGTAACCTTTATCAGTCTAGATGCATTAGTGAGCCCAACCTCATGCATCCATGTTAGAATTGCCTAGGGAGAGTCTACCTTACCCTATTAAGGATCACTAGACACGAGAGGAGGGATTCCACCCTCTTTATTTTTGTGCAATTTGTTGCTCCAAGCGTGTTATGTGATATCTGTTGATTAAACTAACTTTTGTTGTCTTCCTTTTCTTGCATTTCACAAACTATAGAAAATAAGAATCTTGGCGCTCTTTTAAGACAAGCCATCCTTCTAGATAGGCTATTGCACGTTTGAATTTATGTTCATTGCCTTCAAGTTGTAATTGCATATCACTTTTAGGCTTACCCCGGCATTCAAATGGGGCTCCTATAGGCCATGTTTCATTGTGCATCCTTACTTGCTTTAATAAACTGGCATCATGCATAAACCATAGAGGGAATGCCGCATAGGGAATCCCATTTTAGGAATAAAACTACCCTTGTGTCTCGGATATATAATCCAATGAGATTTGCATGTTTATGTTTTCAGTAACATTCAAAGGGGTGGTGCACAAGGTAAGGTAGGGTCCGATCCTTTCTATGATGACACCCAAAGATATGGAGTGACCTTCACATGCTAGAATATAAACCTCTAGTAATCATTTTTTGGCCATTTTATCAAAGTTGGTAAAATCCCATGCATAAGGACACTAAATCGAAAAAATTCACAAATAATTGTTGAGATAATGATTTTATCAAGGCCAAATTTTGATTTTTAGAAGGCTTATGAGCTAGTGTGTTACAAATGAAATGGAGATGTGGAGTTACAGGTAAGCAATAAACCCAGTCGACTTTTGAGTAAACCATCAATCCCGTCCAATCTATTTGAGCTAGATCCATATTTCCCTCAAGAATAATCCTTTTCATGCTAAATTAAGCTTTTAACCTCTCTTTACATATCAATTAAAGTAGTGAATCCATTCGAACTTCGTCCTCATAATGTGCCCAAACAGTGCATATTCTTTTGGTCAACCCTGTGGATCGATTACTAATCGAATATCAACAGAGTGATCGGACCCATCAGGTATTGTATGGTGCATACCCCAGAGGGTTGCATTTTTCATGCTAGGCCTACCCTTGGCATAAAAGGGCTCCCCTCTAGGACATGCATCCGAACTATATAAGCAATCACTAACTTCGTTCTTTTTCCTTTTTTTCAAATAAATCTCTGCAGCTCCCCTTTGGAAATAAGCGCCTAAAGTGTGTTTCTTTTCCATTCAGGTACTTTTAAAAATAGAAGCCCCATCGTTACCGCTCTAAAAGCAAAAGCTCAAAGCAGCCCGTAAGCATGAGTTCTGCACTAGAAGGTCTGGATAGGAATGCTTTAGTCACTTCGCCTGATTTTGCTGCCTTGGGAGCTCAGTTAAGTGAAGTACTGGGAAGGTTTAATGAGATGAGCGCCGAGATGGCTGCGCAAAGGCGTGTAATTGATCAGTTGGTGGCCAACAGTAGTGGAGGTGGTACCTCGAATGATCATGCACACTTTGTTAGCATTCCCCCACTGACAAGTAATCCACCCCTTTCCTCGACCAATATTCAAACCACCCTTGTTCCACCTATTCCTAACCTTCATGAGATTGCTTTCTCTCACCATAACACCGGTTTTCCATACACTCACCCTGACTATGTCTTGTCGAGCCCAACCAAAAAGGCAAACCCTCATGCTCAACCCTGTGTCACCTTAAACATACCTCCCACCATACCAAGCCTCATTTTCATAACACGAACCCTTTGTATGGGACATTGCCTCTCAAGGAAGGCTGAGATAGATGAGCCTGCCTTGCCGGTCGACAAAGATCGATAAAGAGATTAGACAGGTTTGAGGAGTTTATAAGAAAGAACCAAGGCGAACCGACATGGTGGATTGGATTACGATGATCGTGCCTATTTCCCGACATCCAACTACCTATGGGTTTCAAGACCCCAAGTTCAGCAAGTATGATGGTGCACCGGAATCCTAAGACGCACCTTAAAATGTTTGCCAACAAGCTTGGTAAACCAAAGGATGATGAGAACTTGCCTATCTGCTCCCAGAGCCTAGAAGGAGATGCTTTGGATTGGTACTCGAACCTGAAATCTCAAGAGATCAAAACTTGGTTGGATTTGTCAAACTTTTGTGAAGCAAGTATGAATTCAATTGTGAGTTGGCACCAACACGAACAACATTGGAAGGAGTCAAAAGGAGACCCTGAAGATCACAAGTCATATGCTAAGCGATGGAGAAAGTTGGCTGCTAAAGTTGAGCCTCCCATGACAGAAGAAGAGATTGTTCGTACTTTCATCAAGGCACATGACCCGCCTTATTTTGAAGAGATTTTTCGAATGACCGGGAGTTCTTTTGCTACAATCGTCAATAAGCTGGAAGAGTATGATGAGTTTGTTAAAGCTGGGAAAATTGTCAATGTGACCGCCCTGAAACAGCAATTGGAAACATTGCAAGGGCAAAATGGCAGTGGGAGGAAACTCCCATTTAAAAAGAATGAAGGAGAAGTTGCTTTTGTGTGGGATCGAACCCACCTCTCGGACCAGAGTCGGTCACCCCACCAATTCAAGCTCATACTTACCTTATCCCTACCATCAGCTGTTTATCACACACCGCCCAAATGCCTCACCCCGACCTATCTATTTGAATCCCCATCTTTGCCTTCAACTTCCCAACCTATCTCTACCCCCTGTCAAAACTATGCTCCTAGACCTGCTCCACAAAATCCTGTCCAAAATTCTTTTGAGCATAATGAAATGCAAAATCAAAAACCTTTCGACTTTCACTAATTTGGGCCCATTGACCAGCAGCGGTTGAAGGGGGAAAATTGGCCCCTCCCAAATCTATCCCCAGAGGACTCCCTGGGTATGATCCCCATGCTATCTGCCTACCATTGGAAGCCCGGGTCATTCGATGATTAATTGTTGGGCCTTGAAGCATAAAATTCAAGACATGATTGATGCCGGGATATAGTTCAAAAGAAAGAATGAGCAAGGGCGAGCGTCAATAGAAACCCTCTCCCGTAACATAAAGACGCGTCGTTGGAATGATCGGTGTGGAGGAGGAAATTGTTGACCATGCTCGTTCATTAAAGAAGAAGATGAGGATGGTGGTGAATCATTTGGGACAGGTCGATGATGATATAGAGACAAGGTTATCTCAACCGCTTGTCGGGTCACCCTTAACACCGATCCTACGGAGAATGTGGATTTTCCTTGATTCCTCAAGAGGCCACACAAGATTAGCTACCGATTATCGCCGGAGGAGGTTTTGTAAAGGGGTTTGTCCTTGAAAATGAATAATGTTTTAATGTCAATCATTTCTTCAAAAACAATGCACTTGTTACCTCACTTTTGCTTGTTTAAAATCATGCCTTTAATTATGCTTCCATGATATTATCTGTTATCTTGCTCTTTGCCAAATGAAATGAAATTTCTCCTTTTGTCCTTCAGCTATGGTCCACTCATTTTATTTTTGCACATTTATTTATTTTGCTCTTGGATGATCATGAATAAAAACCTTTGACCCTTGGACGTCATCATTTTGGAATTTAGTGGACAAAATTCTGATATCTCATGAACTTGGATGTCGTCATTTGTAACACCGAGATTGGCATGAGAAACTACCCTTTGGCATGGAGAATTGCAATCGATTTCTATTAGGGCAACACCTTACTCTCTCATGTATGGGATGGAAATGGTATTACCCTGAAGTTGAAACCCATCTTTGCGCATTCTAATGGAAGCTTGGAAGAAGTTGAATGGATCAAGCAACGTCACGAGCAACTGTCTTTAATCGATGAAAGAAGGTTGGATGCCATTTGTCATGGGCAATGTTACTAGCAGAGGATGGCTCGGGCTTATAACAAGAAAGTTAGACCTCGCAGGTTCGAAGTGGGGGGCAGGGTTTTGAAACGAATCCTTCCGATGCAAGAAGAGGCTAAGGGGAAATTTACCAATTGGCAAGGGCGTTCATTATTCAAAGGTGTTACATGGAGGAGCATTGGTTCTCATGGAGATGGATGGACAGATCTTTCCTCAACCAATCAATTCAGATATGTGTAAAAAAGTTTTCATATGATTGAGCAATGTTTCTTCAGAAATTTTTTGCAAAAAGGTGGTCTGGAAAAGCCGACCTTCTTCCTTTTCGTTTAAACACTTCAACCCCCCAATTCTCCCGTTTGAGCCTATAAAAGAATAATTAATTATTTAGCAAACCCTCTTGAGAATCACAAACCCCCCACACTGGGGCAATTTTTGTATTTTTGAAAAAAAAACATTTAAAATAAAAAAAGGGGACCAAACCGGGGCAAATTTTACTTTCGAGATAAAGGGTAGAATGGTGGCGTTATCATTACTTTTCACCATTTCTTTTCTTTTGCAGAGAAGCGGGACAAGGACCAATTGGTCCAATCGAGGAAGTCGACTTTAGTTTGAGTAAATGTTTAGAATGCATGATTAGACCATTTTGAAGCGCATATAAAAATAAATAAAGATAGATGTTTTGAAAAATCAAGAAAGGATAAATTCTTTGGAAAAATTTTGGAAAAGTAAGGTTTCTTACCTACACTACCGGCGTTATAGCCCCTCAAAATAATAATAATAATAATAAATAATAATAATAATAATAAAAGAAGAAAAAAATTTCAATAAACCCTAAACCCTAAACCCTAAAAAAAAAAAAAATTTGAAGTAACGCGGGAGGTTGCCCGCGTTTCCCTCGCATTTCTTTACAAATTCATACCCTCTGAGAAGTAACGCAGGTGGTTGCGTGGACCAGCCAGCGTTTCCCTGCGTTCTTTACAAATTCATACCCTCGAGAAGTAACGGGTGGTTGTGGACCAGCCCACGTTTCCCTCAGCTTTCTTTACAAATTCATATCCTCCGAGAAGTAACGCTGGTTGTTGTGAGGTAGTCCGCGTTTAGATCCGCGTTTCTTTGAAATTCATACGGAGTGTAACGCTTGAGCCGTGGATTGTTCCGCGTTTTCCTCACGACTTTTTGCTTTATTTTATTTTTCTGAAAGAAACGCGTATTGTTACGCGAGTTACTCCGCGCTTCATCCCGCGTTTCCTATTTGACAAAGTTTCATGTTCATATGGTAACGCTGGACCGATGCTGAGGGTTGTCCACGTCTCGTCCAGCGTTCCATTTCCAAGCTCAAAAGCCGAAGTCTTCTTCACCGGCTTTTCCTTTTCCCACTCCAACTCACCCAAATACTCAGAAATCCGTTCTTTCTTCCATATTTCTTCACCGAACATTCCCTAGGCTTCTTAGAACCTTTTCATCCGCACAAAACACGAAAACACATCAAAAGCTTCGGGATTGAGGTTGTTTTTCCAAACTAAAACCGGTCAATTGGGGTCAATTTGCTTGTTTTTTGGGGCTTCTTGCATCATTTCACTCCTCAAACACTCCACTACGTGATTACGGTAAGAAATCCTAACGAAATTACATCTTTTGAATTTCCGAAAATTCGTTCTTTTTTCCTTTTTTTGATTTTTCTGTTTTCAATTATAATGTTTATTGTTGTTGTTTCTAATGTTTATTAGACTTGTTTATGTGATTAAAAGATGTTGGTGAGCCATTTATCTATTTTATTTGTTTTATTTATTTGTTTAATTATTATTTATTTATTTAAATTGTGTAATTTTTGTCAATTTGTGAATTTAATTTTTGTATTATTGTTAATAGGTTTGATATGATTGTTAGATTACAATTGAGCATGTTTGAGTGGTCAAATGTAGAAATTGTAGATTTTTTTGTTCTTTTTAGAATAATTTGGAGCTTGTTGAAATTTCTAGTCCTGTTTGGAATTTTGTGGGATTTTTGCACTATCGAAGAATTAGAGTGAAAATTAGAAATCACTGAATTCTTTGATTTTTGTACTTTTTATAGAAATTGGGATAAAATTTGTGAGTTGTTGATGGAAATTTATACGAATTTTCTGTTTATAAATATTGGTGATTTTTGTTTTATTTGTTTATTTATTATTTATTTGAATTGTGCTAATTTGTATCAATTTCTGAGTTTAATTTTCATATTGTTAATTAATAGGTTTGATAGGATCGTTAGATTAAAATTGAACACGTTTGGATGGTCAAATGTAGAAATTGTAGAATTTTTGTTTAATTTGGAACTTGTTGAAATTTCTAGTCCTGTTTGGAATTTTATGGGATTTTTGCACTGTTGTAGAATTAATGTGAAAATTAGAAATCACTGAATTCTTTGATTTTTGTATTTTTATAGGAATTTGGATAAAATTAGTGAATTGTTGATTTTCTGTGGAAATTTATGAAAAAGTTGGGAGTTTTGAATTTCGTCATAATTAATTGAATTGTTGGAGTTTTTTGTAATTTATAGGAATTGTTGAATTTTAGGTTTTTGTGTGGAATTTCATTGAGTTCTTAGATTTTAGGAATTTAAATGATTTTGTGAAATTTATTGGATTTTTTAGAAACTTTATTTTTGTTGTAAAATTCTTGAGATTTTTTCATAGGTCTTGTTAAAATGCCTGAAATTTTGGAAAATTTGTTGAATTATTGCACTCTTTGTTCTGTGCACTGTTGTGGAAATTTTTTAAAAAAAAAAACAAATTTCCTACATTTTTGTGAATTTAATTGAAATCTTTTAGAATTTTGTTTCTTTTTGGGGCTTTGTAGAAGTTATTTGAATTTCAGATTTTTAGGAATTTAGTTTTAGGGTATTTTCCAAGAATTTCTAATTTGTTTATGTATTTACCCAATCGATTTGTCAAAATTGTAATCATCTAAAAATTATCTTTCGTGTACTATGTCACGAGCATTGGCAAAGTCGAAGCCATATTGAGAAGAGTGAGCCGAGCCATTGGTGAGGAAGAAGCGGACAGAGAGACCTCCACCGCCATGATTTTGACATCACCCGGTTCTCCTCTAAGGAGTGGTATCGAGCTTGAGAGCATAGATTTTGTATATGAGCTGCACATAGCTCGAGGTGGGCCTGCCCACACCAAGGGGTGGGCCCCATTGCATTGCCTACGGATCTTCCCGACTTGTTCATGAGTTCTATGCTAACATCGAGGACAAGAAAGGGAGAGAGGATGGAGACCTCTAGAGAGGTTCGATTGGAGATCACCCGGAGCACTATAGCTCGACTGGGGTGTGGACGAGGTTCCGCTATTGATTTGAAGAAGGACTTCGTCGCCAGGAGTGGGATCCCTCACATGCTATGGCGGAGTAGCATACGAGGAGTTCCGAAGGTCCCAGAGCCAGACGAAGCTGGCTCGATCTTTTCCAGCACGCCATCGTGCTATTTTGTACACCCTGGCCAACAATGTCATCCCAAAGAAGAGCGGACAGGGGGAGCTGAGGAACAGCGATCTATACTTTTTAGATCGTATGTTCCACGGTCAGGACTCACCATTCGCCCAGATTCCCCTGCCGAACATTATTATCAGTCATATTAGGACGACGGCAGGAGGACGTCCACATCATTCCACCGGGTTTCCCGACTTATTTCACTTCTCCTCCAGGCGAGGGTGATTCCCCGGTATCCCACCACTCCGAGGCTGAGCTCGGCATTGGATTCTTGAAGGACTTACATATAGATGTATCGACATTGCCCGGCCTCGACAAGAGCCGCCCGTCAGAGGGACGGGAGGGAGGAGAAGCTGGCTCATCGTCTGCTGCACCACCACCACCACCACCACGGCCTGGGTGGCAGGCTGTCATGGACACTCTAGGCGGATTTCAGACCCAGATGGTCGAGAGATGGGATCGCATGGAGACGCATTCGGCCTTCGACGGGGGCGTATGGAGGAGCAGTCGGGCTTTGAGCACTCGATTAGGTCATTATAGAGGCACATCTCGGCATTCAGCTGGCGACCTATCCTGAGACCACCGAGGCGATGGTGGAGCTGGGGATGATGGATCCACCCCATGATTTGCTTTTTATTCTACCCGTGCTTTATTTCTCTTTTTTATGTTTGATCTTGTATTCTGATTAGATTTAACTGTTAGACATACTTTTGGTTAAATTGCTTGAGGATGTGTATATTTGTTTAAATTTAGCTTTTATGTGCTTATATGTGTTGATTGTGATTCGAAAATTTGGGTTCTTTGGCGGGAGTTTTATCCAAGTTATGGGAAACTCTGCCAAAATTTTTTCAAAAAAAAATTAAATTAAATTGCACATTTTGCCTCACAAATTGATTTGTTTTTCGAAATTTGATTGCAATTGTTTTCATCCTTTTGAAATAAAAGCCGTGTGATATGAAAAATCCTTTTCCATCCTACTGGAAATAATTATTATGTGATTGTGACATTGGTATTTTAGAAAGTATGTTTTGTAAAATAGGAAAATTATGCCTCAATTTTTCCTATTAAATGAGATCTCTTCTTTTATTGGATTTTACAAGAAAATGATTGATATTGTTGGCAAATGATCCTTTTTCAATTGATGTGAAAATTCAAAAAAAAAGAAAAAAAAAAGAGAGAGCAAGAAAAAGTAGCAAAGTGAGAATTTAAATTCTACTCCAATGATTTTAGTACTAAGTAACCGGAGGTTTAGCATCTACAAATTTAACTTTCAGTAAACGGTGCTTGAATTATGAGTATGCAAAGCGGTTTGAACAAGTAAAATGTTGAGTAGCACCGGAATCTTCACCTAAAATGTTGATTTTCGCGTCAAAAGACATCTTTACTATTTGAGCAAGAAGGCATATGTCGATTAACCGAGTCTTCACCTAAAGTGTTGATTTTCCGTCAAAGACATTTTGCAATTTGAATAAGAGGATGTGTTTGAAATCCTTTTATCAGTAAAATCTGAGAAAATATGGAAAAGGCAAGCTTGAATTGACTATATGAGTCGTTTGATTGCAAAATTTGGTGAAAGTGAGAAATCAAGTTTGAATTGTTAAAATTGAGGTATAATTGTCTCTCTTTTACTGGATATTATGAGTACTTGATACAAATTGAATAATTGCATAATAATGTTTTGCCTAGTTTATGAGGATTCGGATTTCCAAGATCACATGGTTTATTTCAATCCCATAACTTGTTTTGATGAATATTTCCTATCACTTGAAAACAAGCAATGTTTCACAAGCATGAATATCGAAGAATGTGTTTTATTGCATGATTTTCATACGTTTTAGTCATTTAATGGTAACTGATCACAAGAGTTTTTACACTTTATGAAAAAAAAAAAGAAAAAAAGAGAAAAAAAATTTTGAATTGCCATGGACTAATTGGTTAATATTTCATGGTCAGATTAACGATTCATTAACAGGGGCAATTTTGTTTTGAGAGAAGTGATCTCCAATTTTGGATAATGCATTCAAAATTAATTTTTACCGGAAAAGGTTTGCAGATCAAGACGATGGCAACATATGTGGATTTGTTCCAACCCCGCATAGGAAAGGTTTCAGTTACACCCTCCAATTTTCCAAAATCCATCAATTCTTGAAAAAAAAAAAGAGAAGAAAAGAAAAAAAAGAAGAAGAAAAAAAAAAGAAGAAAAAAAGAAAAAAAAAAGAAAAAAGAAGAAAAAGAGAAGAAAAGTCATTGTTCCTATCAATCACTTACTTTTCAAGTGAAGAAAATCAAAAATCAAAATTGCACCATTTCATCGAGTGCATCATTACTTGCATTTTACATTTATCTTGTTTGAACAACTTGAGTTTATTTTTCAAAGTCCGCAATCCAAAGATTCATATTTGCATTTTCCCATCTAGCCATTCGGGCTTGGGTCCAATCCCAATAGTTTTTTTTTTAGTCATTCAGCTTGGATCCAATCCCACCAATAGTATTTTTAGTCATTCGTGCTTGGGTCCAATCCCATCAAGAGTATTTTAGTCATTCGTGCTTGGGTCCAATCCCACCAAGAGTACGTTTAGTCATTCGGATCCAATCCATCAAGAGTATATTTTAGTCATTGTGCTTGGGTCCAATCCCTCAATAGTATGTCTAGTCATTCGTGCTTGGGTCCAATCCCATCGAATAGTATGTTTAGTCATTCAGTTTGTCCAATCCCTTGAATAGCATATTTGCATTTTCCCATCTAGTCATTCAGGGCTTGGTCCAATCCTGAATAGTCTAATTTGGAAATTTAATTTTTCATGTTGTTCTCAGCCTCCGCACCCTTCTATCCCCTCTGCTTCAAATTTAATTTCATACGTTGCTGTCTCAGCCCGCCACCCTTCTATCTCCGTTCTTCAATTTTAATGTGCTGTTGTCTCTCAGCACCCTTCTATCTCCCCTCTTCAAATTTAAATTTCATAGGTAAGTCTCTGGCACCCTTCTATCTCCGCTCTTGAATTTTACAAGATTCAGATTCATTTCATTACTTCATTTGCATTGAACTACGCTTGACCTGATTCTCATGTCGAGATACGAGGCAACTCTACACCCAGTTCGGTCACGCTTATGCATTTTAGTTTGAAATTTTGGCAATCTAATATTCCTGCTGTTTACAATGGTTCGATACAAACCAGAGAAACTGTAAGCATTTAGGTCTACGTTTTGTCTAGAGTTTCTTCAAACTCGACAAAGAGGGCAAGTGTAGACACCAAATTTTGACTATTTCATTTGTTTTCCTATGTTTTTATCTTAATGTTTAGTTATTTATTTTGAATTTTCTAACGATTTTTCTCATTTTGTAGGTTTTTCTTAAAAAAAAAGGAGAAAAGTCAAAACGCTGGACTAGTTACTGATAAGTCCGCAGAAACCTGAACTTGATCGGCGAAAAAATGACGACGGATTTTTTCAGAACTCGATCATCCTTTTCCAGTTGTATTTGCCGATACTTGAACGATAAGAAACCTATTTAAACATTCCCCAACTCACCCCTAACCCTAACAACTCATCTAACGCTCAAAATTAGCTAACCTCATCCCAAGAACATCAAAACCCTAGTTCTAGGTTTGGTGGCTATAAATAGCCTAGATTAGGGTTTAACAAAAGGTTGAAAAGAGAGAGAAATAGACTAAAGGGAGGCTGAGAGAGAGCAAAAGAGAGAAAAAAACGGCTGGGAATTGGAGAGAAAAAAGAAAAGAAAGAAGAAAAGGAAAAGCTAGGGTTTCATACTTGAGGAGATTATTCTTGGAATTTCTGTCCTCTTCTCTTGTTTAGATTCAAAGCTTCCGATTCAGGTAACATCCTTCTACTTTATTTACCATTTTTGATCGTAAAATTACTGGAAATTTGGACCTTTGGTGGAACCAAGGTCTTGAATAGTTTTTCTTTAGTTTATGATATTTGATGATGATTATCATCGTTATATGAGCATGTTGTGTTTATAAAGCCTTGGTAAGGCTAGTAGATTTGTTTTACGCTTAAAATCAGACGCTTGATGCTTCGTGATGATGTTGTGATTCCCGAGAAATTTCTAGAAAAATGTTCTTCATGTTTTGAAGATGTGAAGAACGCGGACTTCTTACGCTGACTTATCCCGTAACGCCCCGCTTTCTTCTTGAAGGTTTGAAGATGTGAAGAAATGCGGAGTAGTTGCTGAGCCGATCCGTAACCTCCGCGTTCTAACCTGCTTCTTTTCCTTTCCCTTCATTTGATGATGTTAATGCTTATGATTTGATCTTTGTGGGTTTAGCTTGTTTTGACATGATCGAATGATGATGTTTGATGCTTTGAATGGATCCCTTGCCTCAATATTTCGTTTGTGTTATTGTTCAAAAAACTGGAAGCAATCTTCCGATGTTTTGAAGATAAGAGACGCTGGACGGGCCGAGTCCGCTTTCCTCTCGAACTTTGATTTTTGCTGACTGTGTTGTGCGGCTCTATCCGCGCTTTCTTCTCCGCGTAATCTCTTTCGTATTCGTTGATATTTCCGCTCTTTTGTTCCGCATCTTACTCTATTTCCTAGTATTATCTGTTTGATTGCAGAATCTGTTTAGATACCCTTTCTTTGAATTTTTGATTCATTTTTCCTTTAAATTGGTACCTTGATCCCTTTTGTTGACATTGAGGGTTAGATAACCATTCCCATCATCTAAGGATTCAATTAAGGCCCACATCAAGGGATGGTAACTTCTTTCCCCTATTATGTGCTTTTTATGTGTTTTTGCATGTGTTTAGATTAAGTTTTCCTTTACTTTTATTCATGCCTAGTCTTTATTTATCTCATTTAATTTTTGGGCAAATCATTTGGAGGCCTTGGATGCCAAGTTGTAATAGATAGGTTTAATTTTGCAAAAAGTGTATTTATTCTAGAAAAATGTAATAATTAGATTATTATTCCGAATTTTTCCCCCTTAGAATGTATTTAGGTTTCCCCCAATGTAATAATTAGGTTTTATATGCTTATTTTGCATGCTTGCATGATTATGTGTTTGTTTGCTTTCCTAGGGCCTTGCATCTAGACATTATGCCTATGTGTTATGTGGTTATGTGTTTTACGTGTTTACTCGCTTTATTATCATGTCTACATGTTTATTGTGTAAAGGTATTGACGTCACCACACTAGTCCAACGCTAGTTGTGGCCTTTCCTTTCTATTTCTCACTAATCCAATGTTAGTGAGAACCTTTTGACGAGGGCTAGTCCAATGCTAGACCCTTAAACGCCATTCATGCATTAGATACAAATTTCACACACTTTTCACTTTTAGAGTTTCTCTTCCATTTTGCATGTCACTATTCTCCCATCCCGTATGCGAAACATCTCATTTAGTTTTCTTTTTATTAGATTAGTGCATTTAAGGCATTACCCTTTGACTTAGGGAAAAGAGCGAGTATGGCTTCCTAGCCTTAGCACGCTTTTATTACCTTCTATGAAAAGGAAGATTCAAAGTCACGAACTTAGTCCCCCGCTCCCGTTATGTTGCATTATCCCTCTTTAGGACACACACATGCATTATTTTAAAGGCTATCAAATTCATTCTTTAAAAATCAACCTTCTTCTTCATGTTTTAGCAATTCAAAGTCAAAAAGCCACTTTTCTTAAAATTGCATCTTTTTGGAAATTCAAAGTTCCTCTTTGCACTTAAAAATTGACCTTTTCAAAAATCCAATTCTTTTCTCTTGATACTTTATAAAAAATTGCATTTTTGAAAACCCTATCTTTCCGTTTATTTGAGTCCCATCGTTTGCATTTTTTTCGTGACCTCCTCAAGGGATCAAAATTGGATGACACCACTAATGTGATCAATTCCAATCACACCTCAAGGAGACATTTTGCCCCTCTCGATCCAATATTAGGTCTAGGCTTTGCATCCATATAGACAACATCCAAAAGTGATAAATTTTAAAGTTAGAAATTAGGAAATTTTCAACTAAATCTTGCAACTAGCTTTGGCTAGGTTAGAAGGGTGCCTTAGAGACGAGTAACATCGAATCTTCGCCTTCCCTTCTTTCAACCGCGACCCCCGAACCTTTTTCTCTAGTTTTTCAAAGACTTGGAGTCGTCTAAAAAGGGTTTTCTTTGTTTATTTTCATTAATTAAATTTCTTGGGTGACTTGGTACACCTAAACTTTATACCAAGTGGCGACTCCAAACTTTTTCTAAAAACCCTTTTCTAGACTTTATTTTTTTTTGGGTCCAAACCGTCGCATTTTCCTTAGTCCCATGACCCCTTCCCCTTTCTTTTTTCAAAAACCAAATAAAAATCCGATCTTTCCCTTTTTTCCATCAAAAAAATGGGGCGCGACAGAGACTGGTGAATTTAATTACATTTGATCAACTTGTAAATAAGTTTTAGTCCTTTTTTGGTCATCATGAAATATGGAAATTGGTTTAGCTTCCCATTTTGCTCTAAAAAGTTGGGTCGTTACACATGTTCTATGAATGAAAAATTGATTTGAAATGATTTGTTTGGACACACGAATTCTGACTGAATAAACTCAATTTATTTTTTCAAATTAGCTCACTTAGTTGCAGAAGATAGAAAGAGTATTTTTCAATAGGACTTATATGTAGAATATCCTAAAATATTAACTTGCCATGAGCTATGTATGTGGACTATACTAGTTAGAATCTGATAACTGGGCATAATAATTTTCTTGTTTTAGTATGAGAGTATTTACCCTAGTTTAGGCAAGTTTAGCATATTATTTTGTTCAAGTGAAATGACTGTGATGTTACTCTTCAGTTTTGTACTTAAAAGCCTCCATCTATACCTATTGATCATTACTCCAAGTTAGTTAAGATTTAGCTTTGATACCAGCGGTTGACCCAAAGCAATCTAAGAAGAGGGTGAATTAGGTTGATGAAACTCTTTATTAAATTAAACCCGAATAAAACAATTATAGATCAACAAAGATAATTCAACTTCCAACCAAACCTAGTTAGTAAGTAAAGAATGAGATAAATAACAATTGAACTCAAAGATGAAATAAGCAAAAAAATTAAAATAAAATAAAAAGATGCCAATCGATTAATAGTGATTCGTACGCCCTCCTTGATACTTACATCCACTTCCATGCTTCTTCAAAGCTTGAAATTTTTTTTTCACTAAGTATCTGTTCATAAATTGACTCTCTTATTTAAAATTTTTAGTTATGCAAAATTAAAGAGTAGAACGAGCTAAGAATCTCTATTCCTATGCCCTAGCACTTCTACTACAAGCACTGGCACAACCATAGCTCGGAGGTTGGGAGCAGCGAACTTAAGGGGGACATTGTTATATTTTAATAACAACCTTTAGGGGTAAACTCTATTAATTACAAGGATATAAGTTAAAATTTTTAATAGTTTATACGATTATAAAATGATTAAAAATCCTGGGGGGCAAAGCTTAATTTTTACAAGGATATAAGTGAGAACCTTTAAACTTTTAAAGAGGAAGTATAGGAATTTATGAAATCTTGGAGTTCGGCTACCCCTCTCCGCCCACATTTCGATTCGCCAATGGCTACAAGCATGGTTATCGTATTAATTGTCTATTGTTAATTGTGCTCAAATATTGCTGTAATGACATGGAAACCTTGGAAGCATTTACTTATTTCAAAATAGTGGTATTTCTCAAGTTCCTGAGCCAAGCCATTTGTTTATTTTATATTTATCTAAAACCAAAACAAAAAAATTTCAGCAACATGAGGTCCTTTTTTCAATTCTTAAGCCCATTTCCCATTCCCCCCTTTGTAACACTAAAAGTCTCCATTGAACAAAATAAATTCAGTTATTGAAATGGGTCTATATGATTATCAAGTGAAGACTCAAAATCTTAAAATGACTTAACACATGTTTCAGTATTTTAATTACAAATAATTCAAAATTCACATAAAAAAGTATTATAGTCAGTGATGGAATTTATTTTTGATGGGCAAAAGGTTTTATTCATAAAGGAGATTACTGAAAATTTTCAAACTAATAGGATAGAAAAACATAAATCTGTAAAACTTGGCAGTGGAGGACGTTCTACTCTCCTGGTCCAATCTCTAATGGTTTTTACAAATAAGTTTCAACTCATTCCTGCAGATTTTGCCTTGGAACCAACTGGACAAGAAGAAAATAATGTTCCCATTTCTGGAAAAAGTTAAAAATTGAAATATAAGAAATGTTTCCTCAACAAAATAGAAGAAATACAGAAATGAAAAATAGCAGTTGATTGAACTAGTAAGTTAACTATTAACTGGGTAGAGGCAATAAGGACTGATGGAGTATGCAAATATCAAGGAGAAGTAGTAAAAAAATGTTAACAGTTAAAGGCAAAAAAAAAAAAAAGAAAGAGTGAAAACCACATGTTTGAGTCCTAAATACAATAGTTATGCTAATAATCTTCCCTAGTATTAGGTGTCTTAACTATTTTTGGATAGGAACTATATATGAATTCTTTTTTAAAAATTCTCTAAATATATATTTTACCACCTTTTTATTTCATAAGGCATCATTTTATGTCACATGTGTCATATCATAAAAATTATTACAATAAATGAGAAAAGTTTTTCCAAAAAATCTTCAATCTTCACTCGCTCCACAACCTTTGCCAGGATGGCAACTAGACAAGAAAATAATTTCTCTGTTTAGCAAAAATGTTGGTAAAATTAAAAAAGTGAAAATGCAAAAAAAAGGGATGTGAAATATAATGAATACAAAAAATAAAAAAAGTAGATATGTTCCAAAAAAAGAATTACAATAAAAAAATGCAAAATTACAACTCGCAGAAAGGAATTAAAATAAGGGATAATTTCAGAAACCTCCCTTGAGGCTTCTTCTAATATCACTTGGCACCCTTAAGGTTTTAAAAATATCTTTACCTTCCCTAATAATTGGAAAAAGACTATAATAACCCTCAATCGATACATAATTTACATATCAAATAAATGGATCTGAAAAATCTTTTTCAAAAAAAGGAACAAATGTTGCTTTCTTCTCTTTCCCTTTTCCCCAACATTCTCTCTTACTCATTTTTTTGATAACTGAGTAATTTTTTTATTTGTAAATTATAGTAAGTTAAATTTTATTTATCTTTTGCTTTTGTGATTGTGATAAAGTGGAGTATGATTTCATTATTTATATTGAGTTGATTTTTATAATGATCAGTACAATTTAAAAGGTCTGGACATGAGTTAAGAAAAAAGTTGAAAAAAAATACAAAGCTCATAAGAAATTAATTTTGAGCATATAGAGTTAAATTGGTGCAAGTGTTTTTTTTTTACAAATACCTTTTTCATTTTTCAAGTTTTTATTTTTATGGACTATAGCATCATGATGTGGTATATGCTATCAGAGATTGTTTTTAAGTGATGGTTTTTTCGAAGTAAATTGAGATTGTTTTTAAGTGATGGTTTTTTCGAAGTAAATAAATTGGTTTATGAATATTTTTATTTAACAAGTAAAAAGGTACTTTAGGATTTCTTAAAATTTTTTACACAAATAACAAAATAAGGAAGGTAAGTAATATTTTAAAAATTTTAGGTGATATTAAGAGAAACCTCAAGGGAGGTTTCTGATGTTATCCCTTAAAATAAAAAATACACAATTACAAAACGTGGAGTTTAGCTGAATCTCTTTCCGCAACGAATTACCAAGTTGAACTTGGTAACTTAGCAATCTTCATTATCGTAATTTATCCCATAATGTCGCTTATATTTTATTATTTTACAGGTCCAGCTGCTGGAATTGGTTGAGTTGATTTAGTTTCCTTCTCTCCCCTGTGGTTAATGAATAAATATGATGCAGAAAAGAAAAGGTCTAATATCTAGATGGCCACCAAAACTATTAATACTGTATACTATATTGTTTTTCACTAAACTATTTTCGTTTTCAAAACGAACACTTAGCTTTTATTGTAGCATCTTTTGGCAAATAATTGAATTATGAAATCAATTCTAATAGCTTTTATTACAAGTCATATTGTTTTACTTAACGTTAAAATTAAACGAACCAATAGCCTTTTATTTTGTGTTGTGAGAAATACTAAATTTTCTTTCTTGTCCTAGATATGTTCTTTAAATCATGACACATAGCAATAGTTATGCTGATAATCTTTCTAACTTTTTGAATAGCAACTATTTTTTGAATAGCAACTATTTTTAAAAAGATTTTCTAAAGGTTCTTTAAACATGTTTTTGCGACCATTTGTTCAATATTTTCAAAAACTTTTTTCTCTCACAAATACTATATCACAATAATTAAAATTTATTTTTCAGACACTTATTCCAGCAGTTTTGCCATGGAGGCAACTGGACATGAAGAGAAAAACAATTTTCCTATTCAGTCCAATTTTTTGGTATAGTGAAAGAAGGATTTTTAAAAGAATAACAAACCAAAAATAAAAAATGAATATTTTGCAACTGATGCAAAATGTTAGAAATTTCAACTGTTGATTGTTCATAATACTGGTGTTTCTATCTATCTATCTATCTATCTATCTATCTATCTATCTATCTATCTAGTATCTTTGTCCATATCATTTCTGGATTTACTTTGTCATAGGAACAGAAATCTAATGATAAAAAGAAAACATGTAAGGCTACCAATTTTGTTTAATTCGAACTTTTGTACAACAATGCAATGTATAATAATCGTAATGTCGTTCGAAGACGTATTCAAGCAGTATGCTACAATTTGTTCCGAATGTTAACGAATTCAATTCTGAGGAAGTAAAAATAACAATAACTTTAATAGTAACCATGGATTTGATTGCTCCTTAACTCATTTCAACTGTAAACAAATATCACCTTGGAAATAGCAGGTTGGACTTCCAGCTGTGTTTACTGTCCTCTATTAATTATTCAGGGGCCATCAGCCACTGAGGTCCTTCATGCTGCTAATATTTATGGTCTATAAATTCGAAATTCAATGGCTTCGAGCCCCTAAGAGCATTAACTACTTTCTTGCACTTGATCTAACAGAACATTAAAAGTGCTAATTATCAACAATATTTAAAAAGTAAACAATCAGAACTGCATGCAAATTTTCATCTCTGCTTTATAAATATAAATGAACAAATACATATTTATAACCACTTATTCAATTCTGGTGTCAACATTATTTTTTTAAAGTTCCTTCAATACCCTTATTTAAAAAGTAAAATATTTTAAATATATGGTTAGAGAGAGAGAGAGAGAGAGAGAGAAGGAAAAAAAAAAAAAAACAACTAACACCAAGCTGAAACTGAGTATCATTGTCTTCACACCAGCCCACTAATCATACTACCACTTAATTTAAAGTGCATTCGGTTTTTTGACATTTATAGTCAAACAACTTTCAATAAAAGAAAATCAAACGTCACGGCCAGCGAACATTCTTTAAATACTTTGCGCCTTCTCTCTAGTGGCAGTGAGACGCCATGGCTACCAACCCCAGACGAAAGAAGAGATCCCATCAGGAAACCCTGGATCATCAGGCCAAGAAGCCACCCCAATTCTTCACGTTTGTGTGTTCTCCTGTCAACCAATGCATGGTAAGTAGCCAATACTTGGTAGTCTCATGGCACTTGTTTGCACAAATTAGCACATTATATTCACTGGCTGATGCTTAGTTTGTATTAATTATTTCTGTTGCGAATGATTTAAAACTCAGAAAATTCCAACACCATTCATGAGCCAATATGGGGAGAGTTTGGGGAAGGATGTGTTATTGAGGGTTCCAACTGGTGCTTCGTGGTCTATAGAATTGACCCAACGTGATGCTGAAACCTGGCTACACGAAGGATGGAGGGAATTTGCAGAATATTATTCCATTGGAGATAGCTATCTGCTGGTGTTCAGATATGACGGAGACTCCCAGTTTCATGTCACTATTTTTGATAAAACTGCTTCAGAAATTGAATATCGTTCTGAAGCCACTCAGAGCCATATTACTGTAAATGGTAATGAAGTGGAATCTGATGACGATTCCATTGAAATCTTGGATGAGAAACCAGATGCTGCATCATATGGCCCCGAGCAGAGGAGAAAATCAACTCACATTGATGATGAAAATCCACCTCAGATCATGATCACAAGTGAACAACCTTTTTGTCATTGTTCTATCCTAATGATGTACTAATAATGATTAATGTTGATCTCGAAGTTAATTATCTTAGATTTGTCTGCAGAAGAAAGCTCTGAAGGAACGCCCAATAATCAATCTTCCAATGCCGAAAACGAAACAGTTATTGATAAAGACAAGTTTACATCCTATCAAAGAGCAAAGGCTTTCACATCTAAGAATCCGTTCTTCATTCGCTTCATGCAACCATCCTATGTTACTAAGACATGCACTCTGGTAATGTAGCTAGCTATCGCGCTTTATCACCTCTAGTGGTTTCCCTAATGGCTTGCAGCATTTAGTTAATGATATTGTTGATATATTTTTCTCTGTTTTCCAGTGCTTTTCACTGAGCTTTGCCATGGAATTTCTGACGAAAGACAAGCATTGCGACTTGGATCTTCGTGTCTCGGAGGGAGTGAAAACATGGCCGGTCATATGTGCTCTAAGCGCAAGGGACGCAAAAATTAGGCAAGGGTGGAAGGAGTTTGTGCAGGATAACAATCTGGCAGTTGGTGATGTTTGTGTTTTTGAACTGCTCAGGTGCACTCGAATCAGGGGCTCTCGAACATTCTGCATCACTATATACAGAAGAAATTGAATGCATTTCAGTTGTCTGGTTCTAAGTTATTTTGTTTCATCTAGTAGTCAAATTTGTTCCGGCTGTCATATTGTATTGCTCTACTTTTTGCTGGTTTCATGCTTAGTGCTTGTAATCAAGTTAATAGATGATTTTATGATCAGCAATGTGTAAACATGGTTTGACAGTTTGATAATGTTTCAGTAAGAATGGAAACCAAGGAATTAGAAAATAAGAGAGTGAACAATGTTTTTCGGCAGAAGTACACTGCCCGAGGGGACTAGCTCTTAGTTAAACAAGATTATCATCCCCGTATCCGTAGGTTTAGATTATTGCGTCACATAGTGGAACCAGAAAATAGCCAATTCTATTTTCCACCACCATATTTTCATGGCACATTAGGACTTACAGTCTTCTAAACATGTGTAAACTCACCTACATAGGGATTCGATGTGTAGAACAATTGAAAAATGGCCTAATGCATTTGATTGTTCTGCAAGTTTCAGTCTTCTAACATGTTCTTGATTCCCAAACTTTGCTTAGTTTTGTAAGTGTCAGAGTCGTAGATAAATGAGTATTGAAGTCAGACCATGAAAACAGCCTAAAAGGAGACAAAGGAGAAGGACATATATAACGTCAAGAAATTCTTGAACCACCTCAACTCATAAACCATTCTGCATCACCACATGCCCAAATAAAAGAGATTAAACATGACGAGTAAAAGCAACCTCAACATAACAAAATCACAGCGAAAAAGTCTAATCATTAACAAGCTCCCATTTTCCATGTCCCAATCCCAAAGCAAGATAATTGCACATTGGCATAGTTATGTAATTTCCGTAGTTATTACTATTATCCAGAACTACTTTCAACCAGCGTTTTATCACTGTTACTAGCAACTGTTCTGGAGTTCGATTATGTTATTTCCTTGGAACTGCATCAACCACTCCACATTGGACCACAATTTATTCAAAATGAAACTCCGGAATCCTGACGCTTCACCAGCACACTTCCAGACTTTGTTATGTGAACACAATCTGGCAGTCCTTGTTGCATCTCTTGAATGACAATATTTTGCTGCGAGCTCCAAAGTGTCCAAGTACACCAAGTGTCATCTTTTTCAAAGCTTTGACATTCTGCAAAATATGGTCGATGAACTTGAATTCATATTCCTTTCCATTGAATTTTCTGATTTTTACTTCTCGAAGACATTTAGGCAAGCATAATGGAATAGGCTCTGCAGAAAGAAACTCAAATTTCTCATCTTCAGCATAAGATTCACTCCTGTCATCCCAAAACACCTGCCATTTGAAGACGAATCACAGACTGGAATATCTAATCTAATATATTGCTATGAGAAAAAATGTTCATTGGGACTCACTTCATCAAATACCAGCACTTGAAGCTTAGGTGCACTTTCAAGTAACCTTGATAACATCTTCCAGCTACGAGTATGCTTACCATAATATTTGCCAACTTCAAGCTCAAGATAAGTCAGCTTTTCAAAAGTTGGCAGCATTTTTTGAGAATAAAAGAGTAACTTCATAAGAAATGAGAAAATTAATTAGACAAATATCTACTTGGAAATTTAAGGTTTCAGTTATTCTAAAAATCAAAACAAAAGTATTTGAGCTATGCAATAACCAAAGAAAAGAAAAGAAACTACCTCCACTGTGGTATCCACCAAATAAAGTGATACCACACTTTGCGACCAATTCATAAGCTCAAAGGCAACTTCACAGCATAATAATTTTTCTTGATTTGATTTTTTTTCACCATAATGCCATGAAACTGATATTCTGGCTTCAACAAGACACTTGAGGTTTTGAAGAATGTTTACATCAACTGCATCGCCATCAAAGTGCAAATATTGAAGCTTTGGGGCATTTATGCTTGTTTTACTCTCTCCCACAACCTTGCATTGCAAAGTTACGGCACTGGGGATGTCCAAAACAATGTCCCATTCATCAGACCTACAACGTAGGGAGAGTTTTTGCAGGGAAGGGCTTTCTATCAAAAGGGTCTTAACTTGACCCTTTGAAAATACACATTCAAATGACAGTTCTATAAGCACAGGACAACCCTGAATGAGCCTGGGAGTGGACAGCTCATCTATCAATAGAAATTGTGCCAAACGCAGAACTTTAAGATTCGGCAAAGAAACTGTGTCTGGGACACAGAAATCAGTAAAGCGACTTTCCAGGTTCATTTCTACAAGTGTTTTGCAGCTGAAAATTCCTGGACAGAACAAAATTCCTGGAGGAGAAAATGGATCAGAATGATCACTTCCCACAAAAATCTCAAGTTGTTGGACTCCACAGGAAATTGCTGCACATATCAGAGCGTCAATTGCCACCCGAAAAATCTCAAGAAACTCTTTCAGGGAAAGATGGAATTTTCTTAAACAATATGGTTTTCGGTGCAGAATCAATCGATGACAACCATCTACCAATTGAACAAATCGTTGATAGTGGACACCCATAATGTCTACATATATTTTGCTACTATTTGGATTAAATCTTCTTAAAGAGTGATCAAATTCCAGATGAATATTGGGAAGTGAAGTGAAAAGGTAGCGCCATCTGGTGGACAGGATGGAGGTGGCTGCAGCTTTCTTTGTTGGAAGAAAAGAAAGGATATGGCAGAGAAGGTCATTTGGAAGAGCACTTATCCGATCAACATGATCAGCTTTAACATGATTTTGTGACTGAATTTTGACTGGTTTTTTCCTTCGATTGCACTGATTTCTTGGAGCCAAAAAGGATCTCCGGATACGAGACATTTTCAGCTACATATAATTTGAGCAAAAAGGAATTGTGAAGAAGATATGTAGAACCTCACTCAGAAGGGAAAACTCAAAGGAATTCAAAGGTAGCACTCTTTAATTTTTTGTACATTCCAAGAATCAGCTGCTACATTTATAGGCCTTCTTGGCTTATACTAAGCAAAAGTCGCATTCACCCATCAATGTTTCTAATCCCTTTTTGGCTTCCTTGTTATGGGGAAATGGAGAGCTCGCATTACAAAAATGTGGAAAATAGTGACCATTGTTGATTTTTCACATGCATAACTACATGATATAGTGATTGTAATGTGTACCCTTATATTGCACATAGCTCAACTGATGTAATTGCAATGCAGAACGACAATTACGTATATGAGGACTTTTCAAAATGTTAGGAGGGCAATGTGAAAAATAAAGGGTGTTTTCTACAATATTGAAGCGGAGGAGGGCAATTGATTTGTTGACGATGAAATTTGATTTAAATTTTCTTATTTTGAGCTGCAATCAAAATTTTCAAGTTTGGATAGTTAACTGCAAAAAATAAATAAAAAAGGTGACTGGAGTTAAACTAGCCACCCAAATTTTTTACGACAAAGTAAAAAATCCACAATTTAAGAATTACACTTGAAAATGATAATTCTTTATACATGAATTTCTTCCCTCCATAAAAAAAAAAAAATCCTGGCAAATTGGAGAGGGGAATTTTGATAATGTAAGAAAGATTAATCCTTAATGGCAAATCTAAGGACAATGAGTATACCGTGTGTTCAATCAATACATGGCAAAAACTAGCAATACTTTATTGCACAATCCTTTTTTTTATTAATCACTTAAACATGATTTTAATGCATCGAGCATATTTTCACAAAAATAAAATAAAATAAAACCATTGCAAAATCTATTATATAAGAATGGATCTAAGAATTTTTCTTTTTCTTTTCTCCTTCAATGCATTTATATAAAGGATAATATTGTCATTTTGTAACTTCTATCAACGGGGTACTAATAGAGTTAGTGACAAGGGAAGTAGATGTAATTTGCTGAAACATCAGGTGCTGATTCATAGTTTGGATAAACCTCATGGGAGGTAAATGTAATTAACCCTAAAAAAATTTACCCTTTATCTTATCTTTTCAATATTTTTCCATTTATGCATATAAACAATAGTTACATTTAATTAGAAGTGTTATATTTGTACTCTGGAATAATACTACTCTTCAAAATGTTTGATTCTATATTATAGTCGAGTAACATGTTTTCACAATTGGATTGTAAGAATAAGAATATAGAGTAATCAGTGCTTATATTAATGCATATTTTGATTTGCTAATGAATATATATCTGCCTTATTATGTTTCGCACACTGATATTGTTTTGTTTAGTGATTAAACTAACTTATTTATATAGAAACTTGATTAAGAATTTTTTACTTTGAGTCCCAATTACACATTAAGACTGGATAATTAAGTGTTAGACCTAGAAATGAAAAATTCAAGCTGTACTTGTAAACTGATAATTTTCTTAAAAAGAATGAAAGATAGATGGCTCCAGAATTTATATTGTAAAAATAATTTGATCAATGACTACACATCAGTGGACCACAAAAGAAAAAGTAAATTAAAGTAGTGTATGTACGTATGCTAAACGCAAACTACATCAAAATGGATTAATGCATTGTCAGTTTTAGTACCTGGTTGTACATATTAGGAATCAAAGGAAAAAAACTCTTATCTTGTTCAAGAAAGAAAAGAAACCTTCTTTCACTGTTATGTATGCCAAAAGGACATATAGCCAAATGCGGAAAAGAAAAGAAATATAAAGAGTGATAGAGAAGCCAATTTTACATTTTGAGCTCGTATCCTTTTTTTTTTTTTTTTCCTTCTTTTGAAGAGGAGAAAATGTGTTGAGTTCCCAAGAGAATGAGTACAGTAAATCAATTATGCAAAAGAGAAAATGAAAAAAAAAAATTCAACTTGTCAATTGATGAATAAAATTGGAGAGCGGAGAAGCCTAAGTTCCCTAGAGAATGAGTATCATAAACCAATTACATAAAAGAGAAAATTCAAGTAAAGTTCAACTTGTAATTTGATGAATAATATTGGAGAGATGACAAGATCTGTCAGAGTTCCATATATTTTAGCCTTCCAATTTTAGTTAATTGAGGTATAAAAGTCAATTGATTATCGAACGCTTTAGCATGACAACTACAGCTATCATATCAAGAAAAATTTCTTTTAAAAATTAAACTGTCTAAACCTTTCAATTAATTATTTCTTCTTGATTTTCTTTTTTTTTTATCCATGAAATTTCAAATTTAAAAAGTATCTAATTAAAAGGATGGACCGGCAACAGCTAAAGGAAAGATGAACTGATTACTGTATTTATTTCATAGTTCCAAAAGTTCCCTCTGTAAGCATATAAATCAACATTTTAGATCTAATTAGTAATGTTATATGTGTAATCCCAGTTTGCACTCTGAGATATTATTACTCGTCAAAAAGTTTTTGTTTTTATTTCTATTCATCAAAAATTTTTGACTCTATAAAATAGTATATTTATATATTTTTCCATAGGAATGTAAAAATGAGAACATAGAGAAATGAATACTTATACGAATGAATATATGAATGCATATTTTAATTTACTAACAGATATATAGCTTCCTTATTATGTTTTACACAATTGACTTTGTTCCTGGGCTGTCTAGTGACAGAAATAACTTCTTTATAGAGAAATTTGATTAAACATTTTTTATTTTGAGTTGCAATTAGCCATGAAGATGGATAATAACATGAGAAACATAAATAAAAAATTCAATCCATCAATACAAATTACACTCGTAAAAAGATAAATTTCTTGGAACAATGAAAGATACATGGTACCAAAATTTGAATTGTAAAAGTAATTCGATCACAATAACTGTCGTTCGGTAGTGCACCCCAAAAAAAAAAAATGTAACATAGACTAAACACAAAATACATCAAAACAAATTAATGCATTATCTATTTTCAATACATGCTTGCATATATTAACAAATGATACAACACAATTTTCTTATTTTAAAAGGACACTTCCTTCACTTGTTGGTATGATAAAATGACGGAATTGAATCAAAAAACAAACGAAACAATAACACAGAGTGACAAAGAAAGCAATCATATATTTTGACCATATATTTCTTTATAGGGAGGAGAAAACAGATCAACTTTCTTCTCGGTTCTCAGGAGAATATGTCATGCCCTGAACCCATACTTTGCTCGAAAATGCAACAATCGCAATATCCCAAAGAACATAGCTCTCCAAGATACAAGGCATCATTATCCATTACATTACATTTGCAGAAGCAATCAGTAATCTAGTGCAGAACTTGTTTCTAGTAATATAGTAAATAGAAAAAAAATAACTAAATAATCGGTCTATAGATCATACATGCTAAACATAGCATTTATTCACCCTGTTTGCATGTTCTAATAGTAATCCAACTCTATCGGTTCTAATCACCATCAGTCTCAACCAACTTGTATACATACTCGTCCTCTGCATAAAATGTTTAGGTATTAAGGTAAGTATCAACTTGCTTAGTGAGTAAAACAAATTGCTCTTATTGGATCGAGTATGTTACATATATACATATATGGTCACACAGTCACATTTAGATATTCATATAAGCACGCAAATTATATCAAAATAAACTATTTGTTTGCACATTGGAGTAACATATAAACATTTAATAAATATTTCACGGCTCTTAATAGTTACATGTCTTCATCGACACTGCGTAGTCAATCTAGTTATTGACCCTCCTAGAAAGGGCAGTCAAAGGGATCTCCGGAGTACCCTTTGACTTACATTGCACTTTACTTTATTTTATTTTATATTAACATTGGCCCTACCAATTATACTGTGACCATTAGAGCCATTACATCAACATTCACATTAAAACAAATAAATCAAGTAGGATGGTATAAATATTAATATCTCATATGCATTTAGCTTTCATAGTAAGTGTGATAGCCCCACTTCTCCCTAGGGCGTACCCTAAGGTATCCGTGGACCGCTTGCCTAACTCTCACCAGGACTCACTCACATAAATATCGCTAAAATACCCAACTAACAATCCAAACACAAATCTAAACCCTGTGATAGCCCCACTTCTCCCTAGGGCGTACCCTAAGGTGTCCGTGGACCGCCTGCCTAACTCTCGCCAGGACTCACTCACATAAATATCGCTAAAACATTAGGCTAACATTCAAATCTCAAATCCAAACTCAACAATAACTTACAATCACATTACACAATCCTTACAATCTCCAAATTACATAAAATACTTATCAAACGTTCAAATTCTCATAATACAAAAGCTCTCGAAATCACAATCCACGTTTGTCACATCAATACAAAAGCAAACCCTAACTCTAAGGGTTGGCTCCTTCACTTGGGTTCTCGGTCCCTGTTAAAGAAAAAAATTTGAAAAGAGTGAGCTAAAAAGCCCAGTGAGTTCCAAAAAGACTTACAATTCATGTAAAACAGTTCAAATCATACTTCAAGTATACAATTCAAATCAAGTAGATAGACACTTAAATAGATATTGCTCGTATGAACTACTCATGGGACATTGTCGATCAAAGTAGACTAGTCAAGGGATTTCGCCCAAGACATCACAAACTAGTCGAGGGTACTCGCCCTACGACATCTCTTTATTTCACGGAAACTAGTCGTGGGACTTCGCCCATCGACGTCACATTATCTCATTGAAACTAGTCAAAGGACTTCGCCCAACGACGTCACTTTATCTCATTGAAACTAGTCGAGGGACTTTGCCCAACGACGTTACTTTATTTCATTGAAACTAGTCGAGGGACTTCACCCAACGACGTCACTCTATTTCATTGAAACTAGTCGAGGGACTTCACCCAACGACGTCACAATACTTCACTTGAAACTAGTCGAGGGACTTCACCTAAGACATCACAAACTAGTCGAGGGTACTCGCCCTACGACGTCACTTTATTTCATTGAAACTAGTCGAGGGACATCGCCCAACGACGTCACAATCTCTTCATTCATTATTTCATTTATAGAGCGTTTTAATTGGAAATAGTGGTAAATCATTTCTTTGTAAACACTAGCAAATCATTTCAACAAATCATTCATTTACAAACCATGGCGAGATTTTCATTTAAAAGAGAGTTAGAACTCTCACACATATAGGACACTGCCAAACACTTTCACAATACTTTTATTTCAAATAAAGGTAAGTGTGATGAAATACACCGTACCCCACTTATCGATTTAAAAATCCAAAATCCCTTCAAATCATTTGACCAATACACTTCAAATCATATTCACAAATCGCATAACATATATGGAAACTCACCGAAATAGTAGGGTTTGGCTTCCACGTAAGGATCAAATTCACTTCCTTGCACACCCCCTAAAACAATTTAAAAATAATAATTGAGATTCACTCCTTCTCTCATTAAGTAAAACATTTCACTTTCACATCACAATTTCCATCAATATTTTTCCCAAATCCCTCAAGGAAAATCCTTCGTTTCACATGACACAATGTTTCAAATGACTCTTTGGAAAATCATTAACTCATTTCGAATATGACATGTCATCGATGTACTCACCAAACACTATTTTCACATTTTCTCTAGTAAAACACTTGGGTGGGGTTTATCACCTCAAAATCACTTTTATTACACAATTCATCACTCACTCTTTATCAATACTTTAATAAAACTTTAAAACGCTCCAAACCATATTTTCATTTTCAAAATTCATTAAATTTAGCCACAATACTATAAAATTCTCAAATGATGTTTTTCACTCAAAAATTCATGAGAAAGTTCACTTTTCACATTTAAAACTCAGAAATTCATGAATGAACATAAAAATGTATTTTCTTATCACAACATCTTGACATCAAACATAGAAATTACCAAGCATGGGTTTGGCCATCTCATACATTTTTCTATCACAATTTCCAACAACAAAACCCTATTTTCTAACCATATCATGACAAATTTCACAAATAACATTCAAATCCCAATCAGGTCCTCAAGTCCGCTACCTAGAGGCCACCTCAAGTCCGTTACCTAGGTTGGGATTTCAAGAGCCCAACTTCATCTTTTCAGATGAGATCATTTTACCAATATCAACCATAGATCTAAGCGATTTAACACTAATAAAGCTATATCTACAAGTTTTAAGGTTTATACCTCCGGATCTAACACGATCCGACAAGATCAAAGATGATCTCATGAGTTTCCTCTTTCCAAGAGTGCTTCCAAGCCTAGCAACTCCTCAAGTTTCGATCTTAACCCAAGATCTTCGAGTTTTGATGACGATTTTGAACTCCAAGCTCACGATCTAGCAACACACCACTCAATCAAGCTTGGTTTCTTCACTTTTCTCTTTCTTTTTCTCTTCCAAACTTTCGGATGGCACCCCTCTCTGTCTCTCTTCAATCGGCTGCCATGGAAGATGAAATTCAAGTCAAAATCCTTCACTCAAGGTTCACAAGTTCAAGATACTAGTTGATAAAGAAATTGGAAAATCAAACCACCAAACTTACCTCTCTTTTCCTCCTCCAAGAATCGGACCACTCCACTCTCTTTCCTCTCTCTCTCGGCTGCAAGAAATGGAGAGGATGATGGTGATTAAGGATGCTTGAAGCTTGTTGGAAGCAAGGAAGAAAAATGAAGAAGGCAAGATCAATTTTCTCTCTCTCTCTTCCTTGTTGAATTCGGCTGCTCCCTCTTTTTCTACTCCCAAATTGCAGCTGAAAAGTGAGCTCCAAGGTTGCAAGAAAGTCAAGGTTTTATGGGACAAAAAGTGCATTTTTCCATGTTTTAAGGAAAAGCACTTTTTGGACGCTTTATGTCGCGTCACATGCGATAGTCTAACTTATACTATTTTACTCCATTCCAACACTGTCCAACCTTAATAATATTTCCAAAATATCACTACATATGCTCGATTTCAACTCAAGGTCACTAATCATGCTCCGGTAAAAAATTAAGCACTTAACTCGGCCAAAACCGCACACCGGCAAATTATTCGTATAAAATTCTCTAAATTAGAAAATATTCACTTTAAACATATTTTCACTCATATTTCAATAAATAAACACAATATAAATAATATTTTACATTTTTTAAAATAAAGTCTGAATTTGGAGGCCCTCACAAACCCAACAATAAATTTACAAATATATTACACCATTCTTACAATCCCCAAATTACATAAAATACTTATCAAACGTTCAAATTCTCATAATACCATAAGCTCTCAAAATCACAATCTAAGTTTGTCACACCAATACAAAAGCTGTGAGGGCCTCAAAATTTATTATAAATATTATTAATATCTATTATTTTAAATAATGTTATTATTGTTATTAATTCATTCAATTATTTTAAAATTATATCTAAACGAATTTTTCAGCAAATTTAGATGAAAATTCAATTTATTCATTTATTTATTTATTAATTTAATTTATTTTGCCTTGAGGTGAATTGATTTTATCTCACCCTTAATTTCTTGTAGTTTATCAATAATTCGTTTAGTATTTAAAATTTGCTCTTTTATATCGATTAGACAGAAAATGAGAAAAACACGTTTTTCGAGGTAGAATTTCGAGCAACGGGTGAAGTGGCGCTGGAATGTAAGGATGATCACCCGCAAGTTAGAAATGTACTCCAGTGATTGGAAGTGAATTAAAAAGAGTGATTAATTAGGGCTTTGAAATCTTGATTAAGAATTGGATTAACCTCTTCAAGTTTAGAATTTTATCTAGCCGCTAATTCTTCCAACTAATCTCCTTCAGTTCACCTAAAATCTTTCTTTTCTTTTCCCTCTCCTAATTGAGATTTGCTCCTTAATCTCAAGCCAAATGAGGCAATTAATTTTCCCTCCAAATTGCTAATTAAGATTACTATTTAGAGTTTGACTTTTGGGGATTGAAAGACAAGCTTTCTTGTCCCATTTAATACCCTTAAAAATTGGCCAAAAATTTTCTCACCTCTCTCCCTCTCTCCCTCTCACCCGACTTCTCTTCTTCTTCTTTCTCTTGTTTTTCCATCAAAATCTTCTCCATTTTCCCCACTAAAAACCTCAACAAATCTTGCACTAAGTTGGGCATAAGCTTGGAGCTTGAACAAGGAGCTTGAGGGAGAAGTTTTGGTTGGTGCAAGCTTGCATTTTCTTGGTGTCTTGCCAACTTAAAGAGAGGTAACATCCTAACAACTTCATCCTTGTACCTTTTCTTCAAACTCCAAGCATGAAAGTAGGACTTGGGTGGTTGATAGGTTCTTAGAACCTTGATTGATGTTGATTATGTGGTTTGAGGTGCTAAGCTTCATTATTTTGTAATTTGATGATTATGATGAAAATGTGGGCTCTTGGAATTCCCACAAAATGTGTGAATTTGTCTACTAGTTGGATAAATGGTGATATATGTGTGTATATGCTTGAATTTGCTGCTAAAAAGTTGGAAGAAAACCTCAAGGAAATTCGGCTAGAAGAGAGAGAGAATTTAGGGCTGAAATTTTCTGAATTTATCTTGATTTTCGTGGCTGAGTTTTTAGCCAATTTGAAGGCTTAATATGAGCTTTAAATGTTGAAAGTTAAGTGGTTAAATTTTCCCTACAAAAGCCCTTTTAAAAGTCATAGCAAGAATGAGAGTTAGTTGAAGCCAAAATCTGGAAATTTGGGGAATATATGCTGGCCAAATTTTGGACTACTTTTAATGCTAAAAATTGATATAATCCTCTATCCTTTCTGACCACCATTAGGCTTAGAAAGGTTAATACTAGTTTAGGTCCGAATTTGAGGCCAATCGGAAGGGGTTTAGATGTGTTAAAGGTGGAGATAAGATAAGGAAGTGAAATTTTTAGGTTTGAGCAAATGCGAACCAGTCCACTTTAGGCACACAGAAAATGCCTTCCCATTAGAATTTTTGGTTGAATTTTGGTATGAACCTAGCCTATATTTGGACGTATTAGTGTACCAAATTTGGTGATTTTTGACTAAGAATTCTTCACTCAAATAAAGCCTTGAAATTTTCCCTGCGAAAATGGGAAACAGAAATTTCAGAATTTTTAATCCCCTCTGTTTGAACTACTGTAATTTCTTGTTCGAGTGTCAGAATTGAGTTCTGTCAGTGGCGTTTGAAACTTTTCACATAGTAATTTAAATTGTATAAATTTGAGAGGCCAATTCTTTTCCTGTAATTTTTGATGAATTTTCAAATTGGGCTGGTAGACCAACCTGACGTGCCCTGTTTTGGTACTGTAGCAGTTCCTTTCTCAAAAATATGGGCAATTTATGCCCAGAATTTTAACTAGATGCCTTCTACAAAGTTTTAAAACTTTAAAATAGGTTTCCAACGGTACCAAGCTTGCAAAATTTTGACTTGTATAACTCAAATGACGATTTTTCAAAGATTTCAGCTCAAAATGGAAGTTCATTAATTTTACTTGTTCTTAAACTAGGTTTAGACGATTAACTAGAAAAAAAAAAAAACTCATTTCGTTCTTTCCTACTTATTTTAGGGCATAAAACTTGGAAACTTTGACATGAAAATGGTCGACCCTCTTTCTTGATTTTCGTGCCAACCTAGTGTTTCATTTGATTCTCAACTTGGAGAATCTTGATCATGACTTGAGTCTAATTGAGACATTTTAAAGACATTTATCAAATATTACCCTAGTTATTTGAATTAAAGTACTTGATCATTTCCCATGACTTGAAAATGTTATCTTCTAAATAAGGGTAGTGAGAAAACTACTAAACCTTGGTTGCATACCTAGGTAATTTGTACTCATATTTGTCTCAGGTGATCAAGAAGATCCCGGAGAACTCGATTGATCTCGCGTGCTTTTGCTTTAGGCTCTTGACTTCTGTGAGTGTCAAATGCATGAATTGTTGAATTACCTGACATGTTTACTTGAATATGAACTGTTGAGGCGAGAGTGCACTTTACCGCACTCGTCCTCCTCTACTTGACTTGCATGAATATGACTTGTTACTTGACTTGACTTGAACTAAATGTCGATTGAAAAGATTCATCGACTTAAAAGTTATAATTGGGGACGCCCAAACCTTTTGGGGATCCTTGGGACTCGAGCCGGCAAGGGCTTGGTCGGGAAACTTGGTGAACCTTAGGTACTGTTCTTTGAGCTTGATCTATTGCAGAGGTCTTGCTCGGTATTGCTCGTTGTAGCTTTACCCTTTTTACTTACCTGTTTGGTTTCGGGCTCGAGAGAGTGAACTGTTGGTCGGAGGTTGTACCAAGTAGAGATTCTACGGATTTTACCTTTGCTAAGTTGACGGAGAGTTAACATTTGGAATGGAATGGACTCAACTGCTTGACCGTGGAAATTGGCTCCTGAGAGCCCCGTATCCTTACCTGCTTCTGTGTATTTTTCTTGTATGAGCACTGCTCACTATTCTTGCGCATATTCACTGTAGATTGAGAGGCTCGAAGAGGGTTCTCCGAACCCAGCTCCAAGACTCTTGCCTAATGTGAGCCCTCGAGTAGTGATTCCTCGAGAATACGGTCTCTTGGTAAAAATTGCAACAGTACAAGTGAATGATTGATTTACACGCTTT
Source organism: Gardenia jasminoides (assembly GCA_013103745.1). Lineage (NCBI taxonomy): Eukaryota > Viridiplantae > Streptophyta > Magnoliopsida > Gentianales > Rubiaceae > Gardenia > Gardenia jasminoides. The sequence goes on along the minus strand of CM023104.1, from coordinate 5,469,652 downwards.
ATTTCTGAATTTACTGGCTTTCCTACTTGCTTGATTACGTGCTTGCATGCATTTTCTTGGCCTCACTGAGCGTTAGCTCACCCCAGTTTGTTTTCCTTAACAGGTTTTGAAGTGGGGATCGTAGACCGAGATTTTAGTTACTTCTGTAGGGTTTCTGTACTTCCATCTAGAATTGAAATGTATTGTGAAGTTGATGGTCGATTTTATTTGAAGTTTATATAATTGAAATTTTGAGGATTTACTCTTGTAAGCTAATTAGAATTTTGGTTGAACGTTAAATAGGGTTTTAGGAATGAATTCTTGTAATTATATTGTAGAGTTTGTAGTGAACCCTGGCGAGAGTTGGGCAGGCGGTCCACCGAACCCTTTAGTTCGCCTTAGGGGGAGGTGGGGCTATCACAAAAGTAAACCCTAACTTTAAAGGTCAGCTCTTCCATTTGGGTTCTCAGTCCCTGTTAAGGAAAACAAATTGGAAAGAGTGAGCTAAAAAGCCCAGTGAGTTCCAAAAGGCTTGCAATTCATGTAAAACAGTTCAAATCATACTTCAAGTATACAACTCAAATCAAGTAGATAGACACTTAAATGGATATTGCTCGTATGAACTACTCGAGGGACATTGCCTATCAAAGTAGACTAGTCGAGGGACTTCGCCCAAGACATCACAAACTAGTCGAGGGTACTCACCCTACGACGTCACTTTATTTCATTGAAACTAGTCGAGGGTATTCACCCTACGACGTCACATACTAGTTGAGGGACTTCGCCCAACGACGTCACCATACTTCACTGAAACTACTCGAGAGATTTCGCCCAATGAAGTAGACTAGTCGAGAGACTTTGCCCAACGACGTCACAATATTTCACTGAAACTAGTCGAGGGACTTCACCCAACGACGTCACAAACTAGTCGAGAGTATTCACCCTACGACGTCACATTTGTCTCAAGATAGCACACTGTTCTTTTAATTCCAAAATCACACCAAAAGGTGTAAACACACACATGATAGTTCAAATCTTTTAAATATTCCAAATTCATTTCCTTTTAAATGCTAGCAAATCATTTCATCAAATCATTTCTTTGCAAACATTAGCAAGATTTTCATTTGAAAAGGAGTTGGAACACTCACATATCCTTCATAAAGTATTTCACTTGCAAAAGCATTTTACTTGGAAATAGTGGTAAATCATATCTTTGCAAATATGAGTCGAACAAATTATTTCACAAGTCATTTTCATATAGTAGTAAAATATTTGATTTATAAACGAATTGGAATACTCATACTTATAGAACACTGCAAAACATTTTCACAATTTCTTTTATTTCAAATAAAGGTAAGTGCGATGAAATACACACTACCCCACTTAACGATTTAAAAATCCAAAAATCACTTCAAATCACTTGACCAATACACTTCGAATCATATTCACAAAACACATAACATACATTGAAACTCACCGAGGTAGTAAGGTTCGGCTTCCAAGTTAAGGTAGATTTCACTTCCTTCCACACCCCCTAAACAAATAAAACAATAGTTGAGTTTCACGTTCCCACTCGTTAACTAAACAAATCACTTTCATTTCTTATATTCAATCAATATTTTCCCAAAATTCCCTTAAGGAAAAAGCATTCATTTCACATGGTACAATGACTCAATTGGATATTTTATAAAAATCACTATTTCATTCCAAAATAACACTCCATTGGTGTACTCCCCAAACACTACTTTCAAATTCTCTTTCATGTGGAATTTAAGTGAGGTTTCTTACCTCAAAATCATTCTTTTCACAATTAACTCAACACTTGCTCTTAGTCAAAACTTTAACACAAATTTAGAACAATTCTTATCAAGTCTTTATTTTCAAAATTCATAGAATTTAACCAAAATATTGTAAAACCCTCAAGTCTTTCAAAACATCACTTTTATTCCAAAAGCCTATGAAAAGCTTCACTTTGACATTCGAAATTCACAACTTTACTCTACTCAAACACATACTCACAAATGAACATATCACATATATATTTTTAAGCAGAAACCTCTTCAAGAATATCATAAAATTTCGAAATCAAATGTCAAAAATGCCAAGTATAGGTTCGGCCATCTCACCCATTTTCCTTCACATTTTTCAACATCAAGATCTACTTTCTAACCATAAAATGAACTAATTTCATGAATATCAATCATGTCCACAATCAGGTCCTCAAGTCCGCTACCTAGGTCGGGATTTCAAGAGCCCAACTTCATTGTTCCATATATAAGCATTCTTAACAAAATGAACCACAAATCTACAAGATTTACCACTACTAGAGCTAAATCTAAGAGATTCAAGTGATATACCTTTAGATCTATCAAGATCTAACAAGATCTTGTAAGCTCCTCTTCGAGAAAGATTCTTCGAAGCTTAGAGACACCAAAAGCCTCGACCTTTGCCCGAGATCCTTCTACCTGATAGTGATTTCCAACAAGAAGCTCAAGAACAAGGAGTAGCCAACCAAAGAGAAGCTTTCTTCCTCTTTCTTTTCTTTCTCTCCAATTCGGACCTCCCTCTCTCTCTCTCCCTCTCACACGGCAGCCAAGGATGGGGGAGAAACAAGCCAAAGCCCTCCAATAAAGTCTCACAGCTTCAAGAAAATTGAGGAAGATGAAGATGGAAGAAATAAGTTAAGAGTTTTCTCTCTCTTTGCTCTTTAAGGCTCTCGGACCAGCCTCTCTCTCTCCCTCTCTCTCACAACAGCCCAAGGAAGAGGATGAAGCAGCCTTCCATGGAGTCTTCGTACTTGAGGATGAAGATGAAGTAGAAGAAACCTCACAACTCTCTCTCTTTTCTGTCTCTATGGCCGGCTGCCCTCTCTCTCTCTAAGCCCATGTGTGGCTGAAAATAATGAAGGAACAAGAAGCAAGAAAAGGGGCTTTAAGGAGACAAAAAGGTGTCATCTCCCTATTTTAAGGAAAAGTGGTCTTTTGACCATTTTATGTCGCGTCGAGCACGACACTCTAACTTACACTGTTTTATTTCATTCCAGCACTGTCCAATCTTAAATATATCACTGTAATATCCCTACATATGCTCGATTTCCTCTTAAAGTTGCTAATCACACTTCGGAACAATAATTAGCACTTAAACGGCCCGAAAACGCACACCGGCAAATAATTCTTGGAAAATTCTCTAAATTAGAAAATATTCACTTTAAACATAAATTCACTCATATTTCAATGAATAAATACAATATAAATAATATTTTACATTTTAAAATAAAATCCAAATTTTGAGGCCCTCACAGTAAGAAGCACTTAGGTGTAACAAATATAATCATACAAGGTCCATTTTCATATAGAAAGTAATAATATGTCAAACATTGCAGTAAAAATATATTTTAAAAAAGACAAGAAGGTAAATTCCACTCACCTTAACTTGCTTGGTACGGAGCCCTACTAAGATTCTTGATCCTCATCCTCTAAACCTAAAATAATATACCATATAAACTATTACTTTACATTCATCAATCGTCGATCACATAATTCTCTTAATGCATCCCCTAGAGAGTGTTTGACCCTAGGATATTTAACTATTTTAAATGAGTAGCATTCCGTTCTTAAGTTTTCTCTTTTCTTTTTTTCAAAACTAGAGTTTCATAATTCTAAAACTGCTTAAAATAAAAGTTTTACGTTAACATAATCAACCAAGAACGTACCAATGTCAAGTTACTATTTAGGATTCATGATGATAATATGGCTTTATAGCTACCACCAAATAACAGTAAATTTAGGTCTTGTTTGATAACTCAATTCAGCACTTAAACTTAATAGACTCAGATCTTAATACTTTCAGACTGTTTGATAATCGAAAATAGAATATCTGAATGAATTAAGTGGCACTGAATTTTTAGGCAAAACTTGCTTCCAAAGATAAGTGATAAGCTAATCACTTGTCACTGAATGTGATATACATTCAAATGTATTAGATTTAGTACCTAACAATTCAATCATTTAATGAATTCGGATTTTAGATTTTAGACTTCAGTTTTCAGATTTCAGTTTTATCAAATGTACCCTTAGTTTACTAAAAGGTAAAATATCATAGCTAAAACTTGATGTAGTTGTCCTAAATAAACCTGTAACCACGTTGAGATTACTGTTGATTTGCAACAAGAAAATGACTATTGTTAATCATTAAATAATCCTAGTACTCTAATACACATTCATACTAATTATGCTAGATTTATCAAATATTCTCAGATCTTTAGAACCAAGAGTCAGAAAGACTACTAGGCACATGATTATAAAATTATTTATATTGTCAGTCAACATGACATGCAATACAATTAATTAATCTACTGATTGACACTTGAACTATCAATTCCAAAATTGGTTTCATTCCTTGGCACCATACTGATTTATTTCATTTCTTAGCGATAAATAGTTCTAGATTATGCATAGTCAAATCGGATCAATATAAACATGTACATAGTTCTTGATTCCTTAAACTACTTAGTTAGATTTGTTATACCTTCTAGGTTATTAGAGTTATCTAAAATATAATGGCCAATGCAATCTTTAGGGATGACTAATATAAGTAATAGGTTGTCAAAAGAAGTGAGGATGATTCATTAACATGAAGACATGAAGTAATTCAAAAAACTCATTTCACTGATTCCTGTGTTCTGCCTGATTTTATTATTTCTAATACTACTAGATTGGACCAATAAAATATACCAAATGCTTATCTAGTTTACAACAATTAAGATGGCAAAGTCAAATTCTTACTTGTTGACAACCTAGAGTTGTAGCTTGACATCCTCTTCCTCTCCTTGTCAAGCTCTTGATGCCGTGCTTTCTAACTCACACTCTAAATTCTCACCTTTACGTTTTGGCAATTGGTAGTGAAAGAAAAATATGCTTTAGTTCAGCCTTGGGGTATATAAATCCCATAACTAGTTGTGTTGTTTCAAAAACAAGCATGGTTTCATAGCAAAGGTAGCATCCAAATTTCTAGTTAGTAATGTCACGTAATTGGGTTTGATTGGCACTCAATTGATAATCAACTATTAATGATACTAAATATAATCAAATCTTACCATAGAAAATATGCTAATTGATAATGCGATGAGTTTTGATTGATAGCTGATTTGTAAATTAATATTGACACTATTAAACGAATTTAGAATCTTACCATGTAAATTAAAGGAAATAAAAATGACTTATCTAGTATTTTGTCTAGATTCATTTAGCTAATTAAAATGGAAAGTAGTAATTTAGGGTCTCATTTAGTTAATTGATTATCTATTAGAATGGTAAGTGATTAATTTAGGGTTATTACATTCTATCCTCCCCCATAAAATAAGTTTTGTTCTCGAAACTCACATACATTCCTTAAACAATTGTAGCTATTCTACTTTCATTTCTTCTTCCAGTTCCCAAGTTGCTTCTCTCTTGGCGTGATTTGGTCATTGAACCTTAGTGTACGGAATCGTCGTTTGCTTAAACACTTGATCCTTTCGATCAACAATTTTCATAGGATATTCTTTGTAGGACGTGTTTTCTCTCACCTCGAGTGGTTGCACCTCTAATACGTGGTTTGGATCAGAGATATACTTCCTCAATTGGGACACGTGGAAGACATTATGCACTTTAGATATAGTTGGTGGCAGGGCCAAACTGTTCACCAGATTTCCAACTCTCTCAAGTATCTCAAAAGGGCCCATATATCTAGGACTTAGCTTTCCAGTCTTTCCAAACCTCATAACACCCTTCGAGAGGGAAATCCTCAAATACATTATCTCTTTGGTTAAAATCTAGCAATCCTCTTTTGATATATTCTCAACTCTTATTATGATCTTGAGCTACCTTTAATTTGTCCCTAATGATTTTGACCTTTTCTAAAGTTTTCTCAACTAGATTTGGTCTAGAAATTAATTTCTCCCCAACTTCATCCCAATATAATGGGAACATGCACTTTCTTCCATATAATACTTCAAATGGCGCCATTCCAATTCCACTATTGTAAATGTTTTTATAGGAGAACTCCATCAGCTTAACCATTCTATCCTAACTTCCTTTAAATTCTAGTGCATATGCTCAGAGCATATTCTCCAAGGTCTAAATTGTTCATTTAGATTACCCATCTATTTTGGGATGAAAAGTAGTACTTAACCTAAGATCCGTTCCCAACATCCTCTAGTATGTAGACCAAAATTTTGACACAAATCGTAGGTCTCTATCAGATACAATACTCACTGGTGTCCCATATAAACAAAATATTTCCGAAATGTACAGTTTCACCAACTTTTCCATAGAAATTCCATTAGTGAAGGGGAAAAAGTGTGCACTTTTGGTCAAACAATCCATGGTAACCCAAATTATATCATGGCCTTCCCCAAGTCCTTGATAGTGCTACCACAAAATCCATTGTAATATGCTTCCATTTTTGTTGTGGGATTTCTATGGATTGTAGCAATCTTGTAGGTCTTTGGAGTTTAGTTTTGACCTGTTGGCACACTAAAAATTTTGCAACATACTTAGCAATTTCTCTTTTCATTCCATTCTACCAATACATTTCTTTCAAATCTCGCTGCATTTTGGTTCCTTCTGGATGTATCAAAAATTTTGTACTGTGAGCCTTCTTTAAAATTTCCTTCTTAATTCTTCATCCTTAAGCACACATAACCTTCCTTTCATCCATAGGCTACCGTCAGTTTTCATTTGGAATTCTTCAGATGACTCAACCTTAAGTTTTTCCCTTATCTTTTTAACTTTAGGATCCAACCTCTGTGCATCTTTAATTTTATCAATCAAGGTTGGTGTTAACACTAATGCAGCTAAAAATTCTTTAGTAGAATCTACCACATCTAAGCTCAATTCAGCCATTTGCTTCTCCAAAGTAGGTGTACTAGTGGTCATTGATTTTCTACTGAGGGCATTTGCCACTCGATTTGCCGCTCCAAGATGATAACTAATGGTCAAATCATAATCTTTTATCAATTCTAGCCCTCTTCATTGCCTCATATTTAGCTCCTTCTGAGTAAACAAATACTTTAGACTCTTGTGATCAGTGAATACCTGACATTGCTCCCCATACAAATAATGTCACCATAATTTTAGTGCAATAACAACTGCAACTAATTTTAAATCATGAGTTGGATAATTTTGGTCATACAGCTTCAATTGTCATAAAGCATAGGCAATCACTCGACCATTGTGCAGTAGTACACAACCTAACTCATGCTTGGATGCATCATTATAGATTACAAAACCACCTCAACCTGATGGTAATGACAATACTGGAGTTGAGACCAATTTCTGTTTCAATTCCTGAAAACTTGCCTCATATTTAGGTGGCCAAATAAATTTAGCTTGTTTATGTGTTAACTTACTTAAAGGCATGGTTATTGAGGAAAATCCGTCAACAAATTTTCGATAATATCCAGCCAATCCTAGAAAACTCTTTACTTCTGTCACATTAGTTGGCCTTGACCAATCCACAATAGCCTCTATCTTCTTAAGATCTATAGGTACACCTTGTTATGATATTATATGCTCTAAAAAAAATCACACTTCTTAACCAAAACTCACATTTATTGAATTTTGCAGATAGCTGTTCCTTCCTTAATATCCTTAGTACTTCTCTAAGATGCTCTGCATGTGCTTCCTCTGTAGAGGTATACAAGAATGTCATCTATAAATACCACCACAAATTTATCTAGTTGAGATTTAAATACCTGATTCATTAAATTCATGAATGTAGCTGGTGCACTGGTCAATCCGAATAGCATAACTAGAAATTTATAATGACCATATCTGTCCTAAATACACTCTTAGGAATATCACCTTCTTTGATTTTCAATTGATGATATCCAGATCTCAAATCAATTTTAGAGTATATATTAGCACCTTTCAATTGATCAAATAGATCATCAATTCTTGGGAGTGGGTACTTATTCTTGATCGTCATCTTATTCAATTTTCGGTAATTTATACACAATCTCATACTCCCATCCTTCTTTAACAAAAAATACTGGTGCTCCTCACGGCGATACACTTGGTCGAATGAATTTCTTATCAAGTAATTCTTGTAATTGGTCCTTTAATTCTTTTAATTCTATTGGGGCCATTCAACATGGTGCTTTAGAAATAGGTGCCAATTCAAGTACAAAATTAATTTTGAATTCTACTTCTCTAGTAGGGGGTTATTCCGAGCAATTCTTTAGGAAAAACATCTGAAAATTCCTTAACTACATATCTGCTTTCTAATGAAACACCAGTCTCCTTGGTATCCACAACATATATAATGTGAGGGTCTCAAAATTCAGAATTATTTTAAAAGTGCATAATATTATTTATATTATGTTTATTTATTGAAATATGAGTGAAAATATGTTTAAAGTGAATATTTTCTAATTTACAGGATTTTATACGATTTGTTTGCCGGTGTGTGGTTTTGGCCAAAATTAGCGTTAAAAATTGTTCCGACGTGTGAATAGTGACTTGGACTTGAAATCGAGCATATGTAGTGATATTTTGGAAATATTATTATGGTGAGACAGTGTCGGGATGAAAGAAACCAGTGTAAGTTAGACTCTCGCGAGCGACGCGACATAAAGTGCCAAAAAGCACTTTTTCCCCTGAAACAAGGAAAAGCACTTTTTGCCTTTTTAAGTCTTGACTTTGTGGCAACCTTGAGACCACTTTTGCAGCTGCCATTTTGGAGAGAATAGAGAGAGGAAGGCCGAGAGAACAAGAGGGAGAAGAGAGAGAGATTGTTTTGCTTGTTCTTCCATTTCTTCTACCAAATCTTCATCCATTCTTCTTGAAGTTTAACCATCATCAACCACCATCATCTTCTCCTTCCTAGAAGCCGAGAAAGAGGAGAGAGAGAAGGAGGTTTGGGCTGAAATTCTTGGAAGAAAACAAGAGGTAAGTGGGTTTGATCTTCCGTTTCCTTTTCTTCCTACAAATAACATGAGTTTGTGAAGAGTTGATGATGGATTGTGGCTTGATTTCTTGCTCCATTTCAGCCGAACCAAGGAGAGAGGAGAGAGAGTGAGGGCCGAGGTTCTTGAAGGGAAAAAGAAAGAGAAAAGTGAAGAAATTAAACAAGGCTTGATCGAGTGGTATGTTGCTTGATTGTGAACTCGGAGTGGTAGATCTTCGTCAAAATCCGTAGATCTTGGGTAAAGATCGAGGCTTGAGAGATCTACTAGGCTTGGAAGTGACTTTCTTGAAGAAAAGCTCGAGGAATTCATTGGATCTTACCGGATCTCGTTGGATCTTAATAGATCCGGAGGTATAAGCCTCGAATCCCGTAGATCTAGCCTTATTAATGATTATTAGTGTAGATCTGTGGTTTATATTGATATAAATGATATCATCTGAAAGATGAAGTTGAGCTCTTGAAATCCCAACCTAGGTAGCGGACTTGAGGTGGCCTCTAGGTAGCGAACTTGAGGACCTGATTGGGAAATTGATTGTTATTTGTGAATTTGTCTTGATATGGTTAGAAATTAGGGTTTTTGGTTGATTGAGAAATTGAAGGAAAATGTATGTTATGGCCAAAACCCATGCCTGGTGATTTCAATGTTTGATTTTGGATTGTCGTGAACGTTCTCGAAGAGTTTTACTTTTGAGAAAATGTGAATATTGCTCAAATGTGAATGTATGTATGTGTGAGTGAGTGTTTGGGTTTTAAAAGGGTAAAAAGCGTAGTTTTCATGAAATTTGAGTGAAAAGTGCTATTTGACTGAATTTGAAGGTTTTGCAGTATTTTGGCTAAATTCTGGGGATTTTTGAATACAATGGCTTGATATGAAGCGTTTGATATCCATATGGAAGTTTTAGCCAAAAATGAATTGTCGAACGTATTATGTAAAAGGTGATTTTGAGGTGTGAGACCTCACTTAAATGTTTTGTGAAAGAGAACGTGCTTGTAGTGCCAATGAGTATATCGATGGGATGCTCTTTTGAAATGGAAAAGTGATTTTTCAAAGAGGATTTATTCGAAATATTGTGCCATGTGAAATGAGAGTTTTTCCTCGAAGAAATTTTGGAAAAATGTAGTTTGAGACTAACAAGTGAAAGTAATTGTGTTAGTGACTGAAAAATGAGGTGAATCTCACGGATTGTTTTAAATTATTTTAGGAAGTGTGCAAGGCAGTGACTTTGACCCCTACGAGGAAGCTGAACCTTACTTTGGTGAGTTTCCATACTTGTTATATGATTATGTGAAAATGATCGCAATGGTGTTTAGTGAAGTGATTTTGAAGTGAAACCTAGTTCTCGAACTCTCTGATGGGGTAGTGTATTTTATCACACTTACCCTTATCGTAAATAAAAGAAATTGTGAAAGGGTTTTTGCAATGTCTCACATGTGTGAGTGTTCTAACCTGTTTTCAAACTAGTTCCAACTTGTTTTCAAAGGAAATGTTTTACTACTATTCTTTACCAATGAAATGTTTTCCTACTTTTGTGAGTATTTCAGACTATGTTTCAAACTATTTACCAATGAACGGCTTTACTAGCGATTTCAGAGGGAATAATTTACTCGTGCTTGCTAAATGATTTATTAGTGTTTATAAGTGAAATAATTTACTATTGAAATGATTTCTAAGTAAAGACACTCTCAAGCGTGACTTGCTTGACTTGAAATGTGTATTTAACTTGAAATGTGAATTAATGTGAAAGATAGGTTTTGATCCATCAATTGGAGTAGTGTGTACTTTATCGTATTTACTCCCATTTGAATGGTACTACTTGCAAAAGTGTTTTCCTGATATTATGAGTATACTTGAATCTCTTGTCTTGTGCCATGATTCCTGTTTTGAATTGCATGAAATGATGTGACGTGTCCTATATTCCCTGTTCTTGAGAATTTAATCCCCTTGGTATGACAACCTTGGGCTACGTGATGAATTTAATCCCCTTGGTATGACCACCTTGGGCTACGTGATGAATTTGATCCCTTTGGTATGACCACCTTGGGCTACGTGATGAACTTAATCCCCTTGGTATGACAACCTTGGGCTACATGATGAACTTAATCCCCTTGGTATGACCACCTTGGGCTACGTGATGAACTTAATCCTACTCTTGTGTGATTACTGGCTTTCCTTCTTTGTTTATATCCGAGTATGAATTTTGAAGTGAAAAATCATATGTGATATGTGCTTTGCATGTTTTTGGGAACTCACGGGCTTTTTAGCTCACCCTTTTAAATTTGTTTTCCTTAACAGGTAATGATTACCCAAGTGGAGAAGCCAACGCTTAGAAGTAGGGTTTATTATGTTGAACAGGTTGAGAACTTTGGAGTGTAATTGTTGCAAGTTTTTGTAATTCGAATTTTGAATGTAAGGTTGGAAGACTTATGGATCCAAAGTTTGTAATTTGATGTTGGGGATTGTAAACTATCATTCCATTTGTATTGTACTCCGAGTTTTAGTTTGGTAAGTTGTTTGATGGTTGAGGACTGTAGTGAGTCCCGGCGAGAGCTGGGCAGGCGGTCACTAATACCCTATGGTACGCCCTAGGGAGAGGTGGGTCGTCACAGGTGGTATCAGAGCTTAGGTTTCAGATCTCTGTAGTGTATTCTAGGCTTAAAGTTTAGGATACCGGCCTGTGGTACTAGAGTGTTTCCTGATTGAAAAAGGTGGGTTTGGTACTTGATGACTGGATGAGAGAGATGGAAAAACTGATAGGAATTGACATGGTGGGATTAAGACCCTAATTCTGGATGTGTGCTAGTAAGAGATCTTCTTAAGAGTGTGAGTAGCTATAATTTCCTCCTAATTGTGGTTGGTGTTTAATCAAGGACTCTCCAATGTGGCTAAGTATTTAAGGAATCTTAGACTGGGGAGATATTAAATTTTCGGTGAACTAATTGATGGATGAATAAGAAATGCTCCTCTTAAGCCCTATTCGCCATTAAGTGATGTGCGATTTTGAGATCTAATGAGAATCAGAGTTATTAAGTGTTTGAAAGTTTAGTAGGGTGAAAATAAATGTAAGAGATAGCCATCATTCATGTTTACGTGTTAGCGAGATCTAAAGTTCGAGTAGGTTCCAAGTGGATTGAGAAGAATGCAGTGGATAGTGATGAAGATATGGGAGAGGATACCATTGAGGCTAAGGGAGATCCCCAATACCTAGAGCCTGACCCGACAGAGAGTGCCTCCACGAAGTCTTCTTCTTCTGAGACTTGATGGATTAGCCTAGCGTGAAATTGGGGTTTTGTGTAACCTTCAGTGAGAAAAGCCAATAGAGTGGGTTCCCAACTTTTGTAAGTTGCGTGCTTGCTAACTTTTCAAGTATCGTATTTTTGTTAAATATATTTGTGAACTTGATGTACCTATGTGTGCCTTTTGACAAAAGCATGCACATCTGATGTACTCCTGGCACTTTATTCTTATGAAATGCGAATATGAAGTGTTTTGTTTACCTTTCAAAGTGAATGTTATAATAGTGTATTTACTTTCTTATTTTTGTGAAAATTTGATGGCCCTCTAAATAACTATGGAGGATAGGAGAGACCGAGGTCGGGGGCGAGGGACTAGGCTACTCCACAACATTGGAGGTGATCGAGAGTCAACCGCCGATCAAAATCAAGGGGCTGGAGTTAATTTTGTAGAGCAAATGGCGATAGCCATGAATCGTATGACTGAGATACTAGACCGTATGGCTGGCCAACAAGGCCCTAGACCTGAACAGCATATCAATTTTGGGGTTGGTGAGGATAGAGCCCTTGAACGATTTCAAATGTTTAACCCACCTAAATTCCTTGGGGAACCCAACCCTGAAGTTGCTGAAGGATGGTTGGAGAGAATTTCTGATATTTTTGCTGCCTTAGATTACACGGAGGAGAGGCAAGTGTCATTTGCCGTATTTCAGTTTGAGGGAGCCGCTAGAGCCTGGTGGAATGTGATAAGGGTGAAATGGGAAAGAGAGCAAATCCCTAGAACTTGGGTGAACTTTACTAGAGATTTTAATGCTAAGTTTCTTCTCCCACTAGTCCAGGAGAAAAGGGAAGATGATTTTATTAGATGTAAGCAAGGAACGTTAAGTGTCACAGAGTACGAGGCATTCTTTACTAGATTGTCGAGGTTTGCTCCTGAGTTAGTGGCAACTGAACAAAGGAGAATTAGGAGATTTGTGCAAGGGTTGAACGTGGAGATACAAGAAATTTTGGTGGCTGCCCAAATCAATAGCTTTAGTGAAACTGTGGAGAAAGCCCAGAGGATTGAAGGGGCAAAGGCTCAAGTTAGATCTTTCAATGCAAGAAAAAGGAACGCCCCTAGTGGTAGTCAAGGAATAGTTGATGTGACTGCTTCGACCCCTAAGATTGGAAGAGACATGGGAAAAGAAAACCCTTCTGGAGTATCGAGAGGATCTATGGTAAAGGGAACATTTTCTAGTGGAGTGGGGTCCGAAGGAACTTTGGATGGAAAAAGACAATCAAGGAATGTCATGCAAGGCAGTCGGGTATCTACTCCCAGTATAACATGTAATTTCTGTGGGAAGTTGAACCATACTGAGGAAGAATGTTGGAAGAAGACAGGAAAGTGTTTCCGATCGATGTGGTAGTACTGAACACCAATTATCTGCATGCCCGAGGCTTCGGGGAGAAGTTGTGACCCGACAAGTGAGTAGACCTAACTCCAGTCAGGCTAGTGCACAAGGAAGTCGATCAAGAGTTCCAGCCAGGGTCTACACCATTAACCAACAACAAGTGCCCGGTCCAACTGAAAATGTTCAAGGTACTACCCCTGTCTTGTTTAGTAAAGTTTTAGTGGCTTTTGATACTTTCCATTTAATTGTTAACCCTGCTTCCTTGTATGAAGTAAGTATAGACCCTGTTAGAGTATCTTATGATCTTGGGGCTCGAACACCATGAGAGACATCTAAGGGTAAAGCTCATGGAAGGTAAATTTTGATGGAAACATAATTGGATTGAGGTGGCCTTTAGGATATGTATAAATATATGCATTTGGGGAGTTTTAGAGAAGATCACCTTATAAGACTTGAACACATACCATTGTTGATGCAATAAGTACTATCATGGAAATTGGAAGATATTGAAGTAGAGGAAATGCTAGCTTATGAAAGACATTATGTGCAGATTCATGATAAAAGTGTGACGAACTTGAGAAGTAAGCGAAATGTGAATTTCGAGGACGAAATTCTTTTAAGGAGGGAAGGATGTGAGGGCCTCAAAATTCAGAATTATTTTAAAAGTGCATAATATTATTTATATTATGTTTATTTATTGAAATATGAGTGAAAATATGTTTAAAGTGAATATTTTCTAATTTACAGGATTTTATACGATTTGTTTGCCGGTGTGTGGTTTTGGCCAAAATTAGCGTTAAAAATTGTTCCGACGTGTGAATAGTGACTTGGACTTGAAATCGAGCATATGTAGTGATATTTTGGAAATATTATTATGGTGAGACAGTGTCGGGATGAAAGAAACTAGTGTAAGTTAGACTCTCGCGAGCGACGCGACATAAAGTGCCAAAAAGCACTTTTTCCCCTGAAACAAGGAAAAGCACTTTTTGCCTTTTTAAGTCTTGACTTTGTGGCAACCTTGAGACCACTTTTGCAGCTGCCATTTTGGAGAGAATAGAGAGAGGAAGGCCGAGAGAACAAGAGGGAGAAGAGAGAGAGATTGTTTTGCTTGTTCTTCCATTTCTTCTACCAAATCTTCATCCATTCTTCTTGAAGTTTAACCATCATCAACCACCATCATCTTCTCCTTCCTAGAAGCCGAGAAAGAGGAGAGAGAGAAGGAGGTTTGGGCTGAAATTCTTGGAAGAAAACAAGAGGTAAGTGGGTTTGATCTTCCGTTTCCTTTTCTTCCTACAAATAACATGAGTTTGTGAAGAGTTGATGATGGATTGTGGCTTGATTTCTTGCTCCATTTCAGCCGAACCAAGGAGAGAGGAGCGAGAGTGAGGGCCGAGGTTCTTGAAGGGAAAAAGAAAGAGAAAAGTGAAGAAACAAGGCTTGATCGAGTGGTATGTTGCTTGATTGTGAACTCGGAGTGGTAGATCTTCGTCAAAATCCGTAGATCTTGGGTAAAGATCGAGGCTTGAGAGATCTACTAGGCTTGGAAGCGACTTTCTTGAAGAAAAGCTCGAGGAATTTCATTGGATCTTATCGGATCTCGTTGGATCTTGATAGATCCGGAGGTATAAGCCTCGAATCCCGTAGATCTAGCCTTATTAATGATTATTAGTGTAGATCTGTGGTTTATATTGATATAAATGATATCATCTGAAAGATGAAGTTGGGCTCTTGAAATCCCAACCTAGGTAGCGGACTTGAGGTGGCCTCTAGGTAGCGGACTTGAGGACCGATTGGGAAATTGATTGTTATTTGTGAATTTGTCTTGATATGGTTAGAAATTAGGGTTTTTGGTTGATTGAGAAATTGAAGGAAAATGTATGTTATGGCCAAAACCCATGCCTGGTGATTTCAATGTTTGATTTTGGATTGTCGTGAACGTTCTCGAAGAGTTTTACTTTTGAGAAAATGTGAATATTGCTCAAATGTGAATGTATGTATGTGTGAGTGAGTGTTTGGGTTTTAAAAGGGTAAAAAGCGTAGTTTTCATGAAATTTGAGTGAAAAGTGCTATTTGACTGAATTTGAAGGTTTTGCAGTATTTTGGCTAAATTCTGGGGATTTTTGAATACAATGGCTTGATATGAAGCGTTTGATATCAATATGGAAGTTTTAGCCAAAAATGAATTGTCGAACGTATTATGTAAAAAGTGATTTTGAGGTGTGAGACCTCACTTAAATGTTTTGTGAAAGAGAACGTGCTTGTAGTGCCAATGAGTATATCGGTGGGATGCTCTTTTGAAATGGAAAAGTGATTTTTCAAAGAGGATTTATTCGAAATATTGTGCCATGTGAAATGAGAGTTTTTCCTCGAAGAAATTTTGGAAAAATGTCGTTTGAGACTAACAAGTGAAAGTAATTGTGTTAGTGACTGAAAAATGAGGTGAATCTCACTGGATTGTTTTAAATTATTTTAGGAAGTGTGCAAGGCGTTGACTTTGACCCCACGAGGAAGCTGAACCTTACTTTGGTGAGTTTCCATACTTGTTATATGATTATGTGAAAATGATCGCAATGGTGTTTAGTGAAGTGATTTTGAAGTGAAACATAGTTCTCGAACTCTCTGATGGGGTAGTGTATTTTATCACACTTACCCTTATCATAAATAAAAGAAATTGTGAAAGGGTTTTTGCAATGTCTCACATGTGTGAGTGTTCTAACCTGTTTTCAAACTAGTTCCAACTTGTTTTCAAAGGAAATGTTTTACTACTATTCTTTACCAATGAAATGTTTTCCTACTTTTGTGAGTATTTCGACTATGTTTCAAACTATTTACCAATGAACGGCTTTACTAGCGATTTGAGGGAATAATTTACCCGCTTGCTAAATGATTTATTAGTGTTTATAAGTGAAATAATTTACTATTGAAATGATTTCTAAGTAAAGACACTCTCAAACGGACTTGCTTGACTTGAAATGTGTATTTAACTTGAAATGTGAATTAATGTGAAAGATAGGTTTTGATCCATCAATTGGAGTAGTGTGTACTTTATCGCATTTACTCCCATTTGAATGGTACTACTTGCAAAAGTGTTTTCTTGATATTATGAGTATACTTGAATCTCTTGTCTTGTGCCATGATTCCTGTTTTGAATTGCATGAAGTGATGTGACGTGTCCTGTATTCCCTGTTCTTGAGAATTTAATCCCCTTGGTATGACAACCTTGGGCTACGTGATGAATTTAATCCCCTTGGTATGACCACCTTGGGCTACGTGATGAATTTGATCCCTTTGGTATGACCATCTTGGGCTACGTGATGAACTTAATCCCCTTGGTATGACAACCTTGGGCTACATGATGAACTTAATCCCCTTGGTATGACCACCTTGGGCTACGTGATGAACTTAATCCTACTCTTGTGTGATTACTGGCTTTCCTTCTTTGTTTATATCCGAGTATGAATTTTGAAGTGAAAAATCATATGTGATATGTGCTTTGCATGTTTTTGGGAACTCACGGGCCTTTTAGCTCACCCTTTTAAATTTGTTTTCCTTAACAGGTAATGATTACCCGAGTGGAGAAGCCAACGCTTAGAAGTAGGGTTTATTATGTTGAACAGGTTGAGAAATTTGGAGTGTAATTGTTGCAAGTTTTTGTAATTCGAATTTTGAATGTAAGGTTGGAAGACTTATGGATCCAAAGTTTGTAATTTGATGTTGGGGATTGTAAACTATCATTCCATTTGTATTGTACTCCGAGTTTTAGTTTGGTAAGTTGTTTGATGGTTGAGGACTGTAATGAGTCCCGGCGAGAGCTGGGCAGGCGGTCACTAATACCCTAGGGTACGCCCTAGGGAGAGGTGGGTCGTCACATATAACATACCCTTCAGCACCTTTTCTTAATCCTCTAGATGCTTGTAATGCAGTTAACAACAGTTGCCCATGTATTTTTTTCTTGCCCTCTGAATTCCTTTAAAAGGAAAACTCGCGCCTAGTAGGATCACTAAATGTTACTTTCTTCCTTCTACTGTTAGCCTACGCATGATTTCTAATTAACCAATCCATACCTAAAATGATATCAAATCACTTATATTGATCTGGACTAGGTCAGCTCGTAATATTCTACCATCAATTTCAACCAAATAGTTGTCATATTTCAAATGAGACACAAGAACTCTATTACCAGGAGCAGACATGCAATATGGATTATCTAACAATTCAAGTCGCATATTCAAAGTCTTAACAAACTTTCTAACCACAAAGGAATGGGTAACACCACAATCAACGAGCACATAAGCAGGTGTAGAGTTTGCGAGAAGTGTGCCTGTGACTACTTCATTAGATCCTTCCACCTCAAAATCGGTCATTGCATGCACTCTTGCATTCGTCTTTAGCTTATTTTCAACTGGTTTAATAGACTTTTCAACTTCTTTCTTTGGATTTGAACAGTTCTTTACTCGATGTCCCATCTATCCACACCTAAAGCATGCACCATTTTTTAGACAACACTCTCCCAAATGCATTCCATAACAAGTTGGGCATTCCTTCACAGTAGGAACCTTTCCTTTAAACTGTGATGTGCCATTTTTGGAGCAGTGTTCAACTTTCTCCTTACCAACCTAAAAATCCCACTTGGCTTTTTTAGACCAACTACGCTGCCTTCATCCTCAAGTCAAGGCTTTTGCCTCTCTCTTTAGCTTCAAGTCTCTTAATATCTGCTTCAATTTTGACACTTGCATTGAATAAGGTATTGTAATTAGAAATCATGGTATTTGACAGTTTCAATTGTATTTGGCTTGATAACCTCCTAGTGTATTTCAACATTTTTGACTGTTTATTTGCATAGTAAAGGGCACAAATATTCCTAAGAGCAAAACTTATTTGCATACGTGACAACTGACATGCCTGTGTCTATTTCAATGATTCAAATTCCTCCACTTTATGAAGATGAATAGCAGGTGGGAAAAAGTAGTTAAGGAAGGCTTTCTTAAATTTCTCCCAATTCATTGGTCGTGCAATGGTAGGTTCAATAGTTGACCACCATTTCTCCGCGTCTCCAACTAAGAATGGTGTTATTATTTCATGCTTCATTTTTTCAGGGACTTGTAATAATTTAAAATTAGTTTCAACCTCCCCTAACCACTTCTCTACCTTATCCGGATTTGGGAAATCATCAAAAGTTGGAATTTGCACTTTCTTCATCCTCTCATAATGCACATGAATACCAGTCTGCCTTTGCACATTTGCCTGTGCCACTTGAGCTTGCAATTGCACATGACCTTGCATAGCTTGTGCCACAGTAGTTAATGCTGTGACAAATTTTGATGGCACCATCATAATTGGTCCATTGACATCTTGACCATTTGCATTCTGATTATTGTTTCCATTGCCGTTTGCATGGCTACCCTCACTTTGTTCGTAGCTCTTAGTCTGTACCATTTTTTTTCCTAAAATTGACAAATTCTATTAATCTCACCTGTATGGTGTTAAAGGTTTGATTATGTTAGACAACTCATGTTCGGGTTCTAGTTGTATTGTTTTTGTTGTTGTTCTTTTTTTTTTAACCAAAATATGAAGCAAAATAAAAGTTGTTTAACACATGCAACTAATAAGCACAACAATCAGCAATAGGCAGAAACTTTCATGAATAATCAATCAAGAATTTATTTAAACAGATATTAAAACCAAAATATCAATATTAATGGACAATCACACTAAATATAATAATAATAATAATGGTATTGTCAAAACTTTATGGGGATAACCCCTAACTTATTTCAACTGCTAATAGAGACTCATTATTCCAAATAAGTAAAATCATATTGTTTAATTTGTCATACCAAGACACTAAGGATCCACTATGTCACCTACACCTAAATCATCATCTTCTTCTTGAGCATTCTCAAGAGCATTGTCATTGCCTATTTCCATGAGTTTTTCCTACTCTTCTTATTCTATAGGATCCTCTTTTAGTTCTTCATTTAAGACATTCTCATTCTTATTCACATTGTTAGGTATATCTAGGGCATTCTCACCCTCATTGCTATCCTCATCATCGGTGCTTAACCAAAAGTTTTCAAATTCAGGGACCGATGCAAACGTGGCTATGATAGCACGAAACTCATTTCTTCTTTGCTCATACTTGGCCTGTAGACCATGGTAGGCTATCCCTCATTCATAAGTGTAGTCATTAATCTTGTCCACTATATTCTTCCAGTAGTTTGCTTCATTCCTCAAGTTTTCAACATCCATTTTCAAATGGATATTTTCATACTTCAGATTATGGACTTGTGCGTCCAAAGCATTATTCTGATTCTTCAATCTCACCACATCAGTAAGTAGTTACTGATCATTATGGCTTAAGAGTTCTTTCTCCTTTTCTATATCAGCATTTGAAGTTAGAAGTTTGACAATTTCCTTATGCAAGGCATCTTCCCTTAATTCTTGTTGTTGAACCTTATTAGTTTTTTCCTTAAGCTTCATTTTCAAGCACTCAATCATCTCCCTAAAAGTCACCTCTACTTGTTTTGCCTTCACTATCTATTCATTAAGTAAATCCTTGAACTTCTTTTTGGGCTTTTCAAGTTCTTGAACCCTAGCCTACAATGACTCATTTTCATCTCTTAGGCACCTAATAGTGCATCCAGCCACGTCCACTAGACAACTGCACTCTTTTTCCTTAGCATTGTAAATTACACATCTAGCCATAATCTACATAAGCAAAAAGTTCATGTTAGTAAAATTTTTAACTTAGATGGAATTTAAATCTCCCAAAATACATGTTAGAAAATCACATGTCTTAGCATATAAAGTCTGTTGATAGGATTTTTCCTTACTCCACAAATTTTAAAAACCTTTTAAACCCTATATCACCGCAAGTATACGGATCGTTTGTTGAGTATAGGGAAATATAGGTGTCGATCCCACGAGGAACTATGGTTTTACAAACACTAAAATTTAATCACTTGCTTTGTTATCTAGATAGACAATTATATGAAGGCAAATAAAGTAAGGAAAGCTAGATAAAAGGGAGAAGGCGGTAAACCGACCTAAGGAAGAGGGATAAAGCAATTAAATCCAACCGTTAGGTGTCATAGACATCCAATTGGTGGAAGACAAGAAATAAGAAAGCAAGTAAAGAAATTAGAGAATTAGGTTAGAGAGAGTTTGTTAAGATCAATTTGGAGGAATCCTAGAGCTTTGGAATCCCTTGTTATGTTTAGATTAGAAGTTAGTCAAGTTTATTAAGTCCTTTCTCCAATGATTTGCTAAGGTATAACTTCCTTTTGTATGCCACCACTTTCGTTAATGGTCATGTGTAGTGAAAGTTCTCGTTTAAGATGAACTAGTCACTCGGAATCGCTTTCGCTAATTCCTTAACTCCTTTGAATCTTCCTTGACCTATTTTCATAGAGAAAAGAGAGAAACAAGTTAAATAAGCTTAATGAAGTTATAGTATAAAACCAAAACCAACCAACTATATTCACTACTTTCGTGAGAATATAAGTTAGTGCTTAAGAACTTAGATCTTGTTGAAGGCAAGTTTTTCATTACTCATCAACATCAAATCAATTATAGTTGGTAGCTAATCAACCATAACGCATAAGCACAAGTCTTAAACTAACAAAATCATGGAGGACATAAATCACTCAACTACTTCATAATCACAACTAAAACAAGTTCATCCTAACTCTAGGATTAAAGAGGCTTAGCTAGACATCATATTAAGAACATTTAAGCATAGAACAAACTTGCACAAGCCATGAAATTAAGCACAAGAGATAAGTAAGGAAGAAGGAATCTTATTCAATTTCTTGAAGTTGAATCCATAAATTTCTTCACAAGTTGATCTCCCAAATGCAAAGTGCAAGATTCCTCACAACTTTCACTTTTACTCTTTAGAAACTACAAACTAAGAACTAGAACTAATCTAATGAACTAGAGCTATGTAATGGATTGATATTCTAATTATATGGAATGGTATACAAGAGGCCCTATTTATAGAAGATTGCAACCATATGCATCCAAAATTATGTCATGTGAATACAAGACAAATTGGCCTTCAAAAGTCAAGGAAAATGGCTTCTTAAATCTCTTTGTCTT
This sequence comes from Gardenia jasminoides, assembly GCA_013103745.1. Classification (NCBI taxonomy): domain Eukaryota; kingdom Viridiplantae; phylum Streptophyta; class Magnoliopsida; order Gentianales; family Rubiaceae; genus Gardenia; species Gardenia jasminoides. Next base: position 5,448,002 of record CM023104.1, on the reverse strand, counting down.
CATGCATTTGAATCCTTTGAATTTTCATCCCAAATGAGTTGTAATGTTGAAGCAAATTGTGTTTTGAATTGGTCATGAGTTGTTTCTTCAATCTCACACAATTCTTCACGCAGCCTTCATTGAATTTCTTCTGAAAATTGAGCTGGAAGTGAGCTGAAAACTGAATTGGCCGCAACTTGCAGCCACTTTCGAGGATTCAGAGGTAGATCCATGAGGCGAGGCTCATGGATCACATCATGGATCAGCCACCCTGCTTCCGGTGAGAGGGATTCATGAGCTAATCATTTCTTCCACTTGTTGGTTCGCTTTTGCCTCGCGATTCCACTTGAAACTTGTACAATTTCCGAGCTTGTTGTCGGAAATTACGCTTTAATTGTCTCGACTTTTATCCTTTGATTCCTCGTCGATTGAATTGCAATTTTCATTTTCCAATTTTTCTTCCAAGCGCCTTGGCAATTATCCACATTTTCATCTCATTTGATCATGAACAAGCAATCCTACAAAACATGAAGATTTCATCACATTAATCCATAAAATTGCATTTTCATCATTGAAGCCATTAAATGCAAAATTAACTAGAAACCCTAGTTTATTGGCTACAAAAGTACCAAAAACACATAAAAACTACATGATTAATCCTATTAAAAACATGCAAAATATTGACTTATCAAACTCCCCCACACTTGAACCATTGCTTGTCCTCAAGTAAGAAGAAATACAAATCAATAATGATTAAAGTGTTTGTGCACCTTAATTTCATTTTCTCAAAACAAAGTAGATAACTATTTTGCAATTATCCAATAAACCACAAGTACTTATAATATCAAGTAAAAGAGAGAAATCATACCATAAATTCAAGTAGCTCAATTTAATTTCTCATTCCTCACCCAATTTTACAAGCAAAGTGAATCATATAGTCAATAAAATGTCTCCTAAACTCATGATCATTTTTAAAAGAGGGATTTATTCGTAATTCATATGGAACATATATTTAATTTGTGAAAATGCCTTTTGACGAGAAGATCGACATTTTTAGATGAAGATCCCCTGTTACTCAACATTTCACTTTATTTGCCTACTCTTTATTCAAGTACCGTTTGACGCGAAAGTCGACATTTTTAGATGAAGACTCCCGGTTACTAAGCACATTGGAGTAGAGCTTGTTTTTCTTTTCTTCGTTTTCTTCTTTCTCTTTTTTTTTTTTTTTTTTTTAAACGGAAAATATAAATAAATATACCCTCAAAAGAATAATCATGAGAATAGTACTACATGTATCAACCACATTTATCACTCTACTATGCAAAAATCAAATAAAGAGAAGAAATCTCCTTAAACATACTAAATTAGACATAATTTCCTCCATTTTACAAGATATACTTTCCTTAAATTGCAAAAATTTTAATCACAAAATAGGTATCTCCAAGTTAATTGAGAATTTGAAACATATTGGTACAGGATTTTCGAAAAAATTTTGGCAAATTTTCATCATATAATAATTCCTCCCCCATACTTAAAATGCACATTATCTTCAATGTGTAAGAAGGAATAAAAAGATAAGAAAGGTAAGAAAGTACTACTCCCCTTGTTAATGTGATTGAATTGGTCCACTTTGCCCTTTGCCATTGAATAACCTTTAATACCTGAAAAATTGGATAAGAAACTGCAGGAAAAGGTTAAACTCTTGGATCCGCGAGCCACAGGTCGCGTTTCAGTTCGCGGATTTGGCTGGGTAGCTCTCAGAAGTTGATCCGCGACCCATGGATCCGCGATGTGTACATCGCGTATCGGTCCGCGGATGCTCAGAAAACTTCTTTGATTCTGATCCGCGATGCTTGAGATCCGCGATGTATACCTCGCGTATCAACTCGCGGATCCTTCTGGAAATGCAGTTCTGCAATTTTTCTGCAACTGTTTCATTGAACAATCAATTTCTACTATTTCCAGAACAAAAATCCTGCATGTCAATTATGCAATGCACCTTCTCTAACATATGTAATATGATCAAAACAACATAATTAACCTCATTTCTTGAATCAAAAACAACTAAAACACATATTGAGGTATGAAGATGTTTGCATTTTCACTATTCATCGTGCACCAAAAAGGTCACTCTTGCATGCTTTGATATTCCTACAAAACAAACATGGCAAACATACTTAAAAACATAAAACACACATGCTTAAACATAAAATCACACCAAACTAACACAATTTAAAACAAAATTGGGTTGCCTCCCAAAAAGCGCTTTTGTTTAAAGTCGTTGGCTCGACTCAAAAGCGTTCCTCTTTAAAATCACTTTGGAGGTGAAAAGGAACTTGTTCCTTCCCAAGGGCTAAAGCTTTTGGTTCCATTCTTTTCACTTGAAGCTTCCCCTTTCTCCAAATTATCCTCATCATCAAACAAAGAAAGATTAGCATTATCACATATTGAATGAGGAATTTTTGAGAAACATTTAAAACAATCCCAAAGTTTACTTGGTTTTTTCCTTTTTTCTTCATTAACTTTTGGGATTTCATGCTCTATAAAGATCTTTTTTCCTTTGTTCTTCACATGGAACATGTCATTAACAAATAAGCCATCATTATGCAATTCTTGAACAATATCTACCTCTTTTGGCTTAAAAGCTTTTCCATGCCATAATTCAAGATCTTTATGTTCATGGAGGTTAAACACCAATTCTTCGTCATTCACTCTAAATTTAATTATGCCTTCTTGAACATCAATTAGAGTGCCGGCAGTGGCTAGAAATGGTCTACCTAATATAATAGGTAAATGAACATCTTCTTTCATGTCAAGCACAATAAAGTCGACCGGAATAAAGAAATCCTTAACCTTTATAAGGACATTTTCAATCCTACCAACCGGACGCTTTAATGACCTATCCGCCAATTGAAGAGTGATGTTTGTGTCATTCATCTCCCTTAAATCAAGTCTCCGAGCTATGGAAAGTGGCATCAATGATACACTTGCACCTAAATCACATAAAGCATTAGAAAATTGGAGATGACCAATGGTACAAGGTATAGTAAAGCTTCCCGGATCCTTGAGTTTTTGTGGGAGTTTATTTTGAATTCGTGCTGAACATTCCTCCGCCAATGCTATGGTTTCATAATCTTCAATCTTCCTCTTTTTGGACATGATATCCTTCAAAAATTTAGCATAAGAGGGGATTTGTGAAATAGCATCAATAAAAGGAATGTTAATTCTAATTTGCTTAAAAATTTGAGCAATTTTTTCAAATTCCTTCTCCTTATTGCTCTTCTTCAACCTATCAGGAAAAGGAATAGAGTTAGAAGCATTCTTAATAGGAATATGAGAAGAAGGAATATTAATATCAACATGGTTCTCTATTTCTTCTTTTTCCTTATTTTCCTCATTTTCTTGAATGTCACCACTTTTACCAAGGTTATTATCCTCTAATGTTCTACCACTCCTAAGAGTGATTGCATTAACATGTTCTCTTGGATTAACCTCAGTTTTACTTGGAAGCTCCCCCGGTTTTCTTCCATTAAAGGCATTAGATAATTGACCTATTTGAAATTCTAGACTTCTATGCATATGGTCAATTTTCTTATCCATGTGTTCAAACCTTTCATTTGTACCTAGAGCATGCTTTTCTAGAGCTTTTTCCCAAGTTAGTTGAGGTTCAAGTGGTTTAGAAGGAAATCCGGGTGGATTAGAAGATCTTTGGTTATGAGGTTGATCCCTCCATCCAAAGTTAGGATGACTCTTCCATCCGGGATTATAAGTACTTGAATAAGGATTGTTTTGAGGTGGTCGGTTGAAATTGTTGGCAAAGTTAACTTGCTCAACATTCTTACACATGCAAGTATCATGATTACCACCACAATTGGAACAATAAGCATTATTTACACAAGCACTTAAACCATTTCCTCCTTGTTTATTAAACATGCTAGTAAGATTTTGCATTTGAGCACATAACATGTTAATAGTGTCGAGTTCATACATACCGGCCGATCTTCTTTGGTTACCTCTTTCATTAGCCCATTGGTAATTGTTGGAAGCCATTTCTTCAATTAAACCTTGAGCTTCTTCGGTAGATTTTGCCATTAACGATCCACCGGCCGCGGCATCTATGATGTTTT